>VXBL01007716.1:313408-430510 GCA_013400195.1 Aramus guarauna
TTTTTTTTTAGTGTGGTCCTGTTGGCCTCTGCATCCCATCCAGCAGGTAAAGTGGATTGAGTTGTTCCTTTTTTAGGTTACCATACTGCCTTTCCTTTCCATGCATGTTTTTAGAAGCCAAACCCTATAGGATTTTAGCACTGGAATTCAGCAGGAATATGACCAATAATATGAGATCCTGTAGGAAGAGGAGAGGAGGGTAAATCACTGTGTAATTTGCATGATATTTGCTAATACCTTTCTTAGCTACCCTTTGCAAAGCAGGAGCATGGGACAGACAACAAAGAACAGCTTTTGAGGTGGTACGTGGTAAAGAACAAGGATTCCCTGGGTGAACATGTCCTTTTCAGAGCAGTGTCCCAGCAGTCCATATAAAACTGAGTTTCCTTCTCTGCGTTGCCCTCAGTGCTATGCAGAGATTTTGTTTTGTTGTTTTCATAAGAGCAGGATGGGCTTGAGCCCACAGCAGGATTTGAAGTAGCAAAAGATCAAAGGCTAAAAATGGAGAAATTGAATATTTAATGGTGGCTAGTATTCCTACCGTACTGGTGTTTTAATAGTTACAAGGTTAAAGATGATCGCCTGTGGCTTTCACTAGACATTTGTTCAGTCAGAAAAACAAAGGAAGAAGCTATATAAACATAAATTCCTCCATATTGTGTATATAGCATTCCCCCACCAGGATGGATAGACATGTTAAGCAAAATAGCCCTGCATTTCAAAATGGGAAAGATGGAGCTTCCTACGAATCTGTAGAGCCTGATGGCTGGAGAACTCCTGGGAGTTGTTGCTACCATGAGCAACCAGGGCCCAGGTTCCTGGAAATGCAAGTACTCGAGTGCTCTGCTTGGATCTGGCAGAATTTTTTTCAAATCTTTCAACTTGCTCTGTGTGACAGAGTTCAAATGCCAGAAGGGGAAGCAGCCAACATATGTCTATGTTTCCTGTTACTTCAGGAGGAACTGTCATGAGCTCTGTAATAAAAGAAGTGGATATGATGCATGTCTATCCACTGGCAACTGTTGCTTAAGCAGGATCTTGTGTATGCTAGTAAAGAATACTCTTACGTATTCCTTTCCCTTTTTTAACCAAAGGCAGGAACTGGCTAGAAGCAAGGTCAGAGAGAAATCATTAAACACACTAGAAATGTGGAAAGCATCATAAATGAAAAGTCAGCCAGCTGTAAAGGCTCGAAGGAATGTTAAACTAGTAATGTTCCTATAATTGCTGTTCCCCTGCTTGTAACAGTGGGTAATTTTTTTTCCATTGAGTATATTGCTTTGTCCCTCAGGTGATCTCTTCAGTGCCTTGGACTTTCCATTCCTGTACTTCTACAGGTTTCATAGCAGCTGCTGTGCCAGGTAACTTCTCCAGAACAGGAATGTTTCAAAATAAGAGATCCTGTTGACTTCCAGCTTTGACTCTCAGTTAAAAATTCTGGAGGGTACAAAACCTTAGTTATTCTGGTTTCTGCTGGCATAAGCCAGTAATACTGCAGAGAATATGTATCTGTGTATTTGAAGGCCTGAGATTCAAACGTGCTGGAAGTATAAGTGTGTGTCTGAGTGAATGCACTCTGATCAGGAGAGTTCCCAGTCACCAGTAAACTAATTTTTACCTAATGTAGCAAAGCTTTGATAAATAGCACCTCTCAAATGCTTCTCAAGTCGGATTAGCCCTTGTAAAACTTGCTGTTTGCGGTGATTACGAAGTATTAGTCTCCCTAGTATATGGGTGTACATGGATTTATTTGCCTGTACATCTTGTTATTTGGCAGAATGGGGTTTTTTTTGGGTAAAAGGGAAAAGCTTTAACAAATGTTCCTTTATTTTGAGTAGCAAAAGTTCACTGCCCAATAGTGTAACTCTCACAGGACAACATAAATATGTTTCCTATAGGTTTTAATTATTTAAAAAAAATTTTTTTCCTGTCTTTCCCCTCCAGTCTTTTGCCAAATGGAAGTATTTTCTTTTTAGAGGGGAAAAAATATTTTCCTGCTAACTGAGGACAAAAATATTTCCTGATTGTTAAGGATTTTCTTACTTGTATCTGGATTTTCCATTAAAAGGAAATACTAAAAATGGTTGTTAAATAAGTTCCCTATGCACATAGTTTTTGTGTACAAAAGTGGCTTTTTTCAAGGGTGTACTATCCACACTACAAGTAACTTGCAATTACATATTAATGAATAAGTTGTTCCACGGTATGTAGGTGAAATCTATTTCTTCTTGAAGGCAAGGTCTAACTGTAGGCTCTAAGGGATATCTGTCTAGCTCAGATATTCTTCTCTTTCACTTAATCAGAATTTTACCACTGTTGTAGCCTCCTACTTTTGTTTCTATTGCCCCAGCTTCAGTACGTGTGTAGCAGATAGCACTGTACACTATAGCAAATGGAAAGGAATAGTTAGATGGAGAAACAAGCATCTCAGTAATTACATCTTGTAATCTGGTTTCTTTAGAGACACAAGGGATTTGGAGGAAAACCTATCCGATGTAAAGTAAGGGTAACTGATGCAGTTAAGTCTACTACCTGTGTGGAATGTCTGGAGCATTAGTGCTAAGGTGCAAAGTGCTTCATTTATTTAATGAAATAACTTGGTGTTAATTGTGACATCAATATTTCAGGTGTTATAATTAGCTTTTTCACTTTTTATCTCTGAATTACACTAAACAGCTTCAAATCACTCTGACTAAAAGCCCTTTTCAGCAGGGCAGAAGATGTGGAATTAACTTAAGCCAGCTACTGGACTTTCAGAAGTCTGGGCAATGATGCTTCACTGAACTCACTGATTTCTCAGAGTGGAATGCTCTGCTGCTCAGCACTTCATCCTCTGCAACAAGGAGCTGAGTTTGGGCCTGTCTTTTGTCATCAAAGCATCATCTGCTTTCTTGGCTCCAGGCACAGTGGATAGTCCTTTGGGGTCTCATGTTGTTCTCAGTGTAAGAAACCCTAGTACTTGCTAGTCCTGGGCACTTACTTTACCCTAGTGTTCGGTGTATCAAAACGACCCACACTGACATGTGGCTGAGATGCAACTTTACTGCATGTACTAAGCAGGGAGCAGCACTTGGCTGAGGTGCTGGAGCCCAGCGTGGAACTTCTGACCTGGGGAGCCACCATCTTCCACCCTTCCTGCTATTGCCAACTGGGCACCAACTGCATTGCATCACTATCCAGAACAGCATGCCTCTTTGAATACCAAGGCACTTTTTTTGTCACCCCCTGAGTGCTGTGTTGATCCTATCTCCTTTCCCATGCATCTTCCCACATGTAATCTCTTATGCCTTTCAACCAGCCACACAGTAATTTGTGCCTTACATATTTTGAAGTTGTTTTCTATTTCCTGCTTGCTGGTTTACACTATTTCACTGGTTCACAATCAGTGGGTTGTAGGTATGTCACAAGTGAAACAAAATCCAGAGCCAAAGCTTATAAGCTGTGTGAGGTCCAGTGAGATGTGGAACAGTTTCCGTAAGAGTAGCCTTGCCTATGGGAGCACTGGAGACTACTGTCCTATATGACTTGAGAATCAAAATTCACTGAATTGTCAGTAGAGAGCTTTGGAGTATTCAGTTCCCAGCACTACTGAGTCATCTGTCTATTTGTTATTCAGTAGAGATGTATTTGACTTCCTAATTGGAATTAAGACTTTGTGAAGTTTAAACAGCTTGAAAGCTTCAGGCAGAAACTTTCCAGTGGTTATTTTTTTCAGTTCAAGGCTCTGTGGAGGTTGAAGTGAGTTAGTTGCCAAACATGTGTGGCTTCTGTTGAAATTAGCATTGCCTTTATTCAGAGCCATTTCAATGCCTGAAGTTAATATTTCACCTCATGTTTCCAATCATCTCTACTTTTCTGATTATGCAAGTGCATTAGAGACCAGCCATAAGAGTGTCAGACTTACTTTACTCAGACTCTAGTCACTGACTGAACAAAACCCAAGATGTACTGGACATAATGTAAGCTCTTTGTCCACCAGCTTTCTTTCTCCAAATGGGATTAACACTGCAATTCTGCATTTGGAAAACCAAGATGCCTGTAAGAGGTTGCTTAGTTGAAATTAAGAGACTTTATTAACAAGCTTTCCCCATCCCTTGCAGTGGACTGTTGGGATTCTTTCTGATGTTGCACACAGTGAAGCTAAAAAGCAGCACAACCTCAGGGCAATATGCAGCATGGAGTTTCCTTGCAAAGGTAAGAGAAAGACTGTCACAGGAACACAGTGGATCTGTGTGTCTCCTAGGAGAACTGAGGAATTTCTGCATCTCTCCGATTTCCCTTGCTAAACCTATTTGACCCTCGTAGGGCCTGTCTGTGCAACCTGCACATAGAGTTGAGGCAACAAATATCAGATGCATAATAAGCCAGGATTTTTAGCTGAGATGAAATACTGTGTATAGACTGAGTTTATCTGAGCTGGGCTGATTATTGCAACTAAGGGTTTGGCCTACTGAATCCCAGTAATACAAATCTGTACTTTCCAAAGGTGTTTTGGAGAAGAATACTCCTTCTGAGAGTTTGTGCCCCAGCTGTTGTTTCCAGTGTGTCTTCCCAGAGCCAAGAGTTAAAACTAGTTCCCTGAAGTTCAGTACCAGAACTCCCACTGCTATCATTGCAGGGAGAGCAGTGGATGTCCTTTGCCTTGACATTAGCAAGGCTTTTGACAGTATTTCCCACAATGTTCTTATATCCAAATTCGACTGTTAGAGTTTGGGTGGGCATACAATTAGAAAAATAGTTGGATGATCAGGCTCGGAAGGTAGAGGTTAATCATTCCTACTCTAACTGAAGGCTTGTGATAACTGGAGCAGCACAGGGATCTGTCCTGAGACCCATCCTGTTTAACTTCTTTGTTGAAGAATCAGAGGTGATGGAGTTCACTCACATTTGCAAAGGATCCCGAACTGGGAGGACCTGTCAATAACGCTGAAGGACAAGGTTGCCTTCTAGAGGGACCTGGACAGACTGGAGGAATGGGCTGACAGAAGTCTTACAAAAGTCAGCAAGGACAGACGTGAAGCCCTGCACGTGGGAAGGAAGAGCCCCTGGCAATAATACAGGCTGAGGACTGGACAGCTGGGAAGCAGTTCTGTGGAAAAGGACTTGGGGATTTTGGTAGACAGCAAGCTGAACATGAGCCAGCAGCAAGCCCTGGCAGCTAAGAAGGCCAAAAGTATCCTGGGTTGTACTAACAGTAGCACAGGCAGTAAATTCATGGACATGATCATGCCCCTCTACTCAGCACTTGTTAGACCACATCTGGAATAGGGAGCCTTGCAGGGCCCCTTGTTCTAGGCACCTCAATACAAGGAAGACATTGATAAACTGGAGCCAGTTCGGCAGAGGGCTGCCAAGAAAGTTGGGGCTGGAGCACTTGTCTTGTGAGGAGCGGCTGCCGGAGCAGACTTGTTCAGCCTGGAAGAGATACAGTTTTGGGACCACCTAAGAAACAGCAGCCACCCAGTAGCTATGGGGAAATTAAGACAGATCCAGGCTCTTCCCAGTGCTGCATGGGTTGGGGCAGTGGTGAAAGATAACAAGTGTAAATTGAAACAAAAGAGGTTCAGATTTGGTATAAGGAAAAACTGTTTCACCCCAAGGACAAGTCAGGCAGGGACACAGGTTGCCCAGCGAGGCTGTGCAGTCTCCGTCTTTGAAGGTTTTCAAGACCCAACAGGACAAAACCCCGAGCAACCCGGTCTGACCTCCTAAGGTCCATTTTGTCCTAAGATCTAGGATAGATGTAGATCTAGGGTCTGGCTGTACTTGATTTAAGTTATTAACAGCTCATTTGTTAAATTATCAGTGGTAAATGCAGTCAGAAGAGTTTGTCAGACTCCTTTTCCCTGGTTAAATTTTACTTAGTTTCATCACTCTCAGCTAGGTCATCTGAAAACCTCAACCTTCCTATGTGGTTTGTGATCACAGCTTTGCTACTACAGTGAATGAAGCTGTTACCTTACAAAAAAAAAAAAGTAGATTGCATACTATGCTTATTTAGAAACTGTAGTCAAATGAGTCTTTGGTTTTTCTGGGGATAACAAGAAGGGAGTGATATGGCTCATTTTGTGCTTTGCAAGCTGTTCCATGCTGTAGAAGTCACATAGAGTTTCTCACCGGTTTGAATTTCTTCCAAAGATTCTGACTGTGCAGATTTTAGTACCTTAGCTTTCTTCTTGCTCCTTGGTAGCAAGTCAACTGATCTAAAGCTTGCTCTTGCATCTTTTTATTTTTTTTTCTTTTTTAACAGACTGGGTTGGAGATGGGAATAGCTGGCTCTGCTAGTAGGTATTGTGAATAAGGAGAAATTGTTCTGCATGTGGTATTTATGACCTATCCAGAAAAAAATGCAGGCAAAGATGTGTTGTGAAATATATTTTAAGCAGATTTGGGTCCTTCCCAGCTGAAGTGGATCAGAGCCACAAAGTCTGGACTGGATCAAAGCTTTCCCAAAGTTCAAGAGTTTCTAGATTTGTGGGGTTTTGGCCAACTCTGGACATAAATTAGACAAAGTTTGTTCTAGCCACTGTTGTCAATGAAATTATGTGCCTTAATAGCGACTAAAGATTTGTCCCTATGTCACTGTGACAATTTAATCTGTTCTTCACACTTAAAAGTCTGTGTTTGTTAATGTGCATGGTTTAATTATCTTGCTTAGGAAGGTTTTTATAACAGAGCAAATTAGTCCTTTTCCTGTTATAGCTTCTAACCCAGTGCTCAAATTATATCTTGTCTTGAGTTCAAAGATGGGAATAAGAAATAAGGACATGAGATCTGTTGGTAGCACTAATAATTTTATCAAAACTAGCAATTTCCCTAATGTCTTTCACTAGTGTTTGAAAGATTGCTGTAAGAATGATTTTGGGGCTCAGTAATACCCACCTGAGGCAGCATGAGGAGCACGGAGAAACTGCTGCTCTAAGTGCTGAAATGCAGCTGATGATGTGGTAGAAGTCAGTGAATACTTGAAAAATTCGGAAATACTATACATCAGTTTCAGAACAGGGATCAAAAGAGACTGCAGAGACAGACACAGATAGGCAGAAAGCAAGAGCTGAACTGGAGCTTGCCTACAAGGGTAGGTAGGGACTGATCTACCAGCTCCTTGTAACTGTAAGGAACCATAAATTTACATATGGAGTAGTTAAGAAGAGTCCTATCTATCTGATCACTAATGCTGCTTCCTCCAGGTGTTTGGAAGTGTTAAAACTACATACTGATCCAGCCCAGCATTGCCTGGGTATGAGGGCTGTCTGAATCACATCTTAAGTCATCATAGGTGCAGAAAAGCACTATTTAATTAGTACGGTAAAAATCTGTTTAAATCCAAGTGTGTGACTCCCTTTAAAAAAAAAAAAAAAAAAGGAAGTGAGTTAATTTGGATAAAGAGTAAAGATAGAAACTATTTGAATCTGAACTTGCAGAATGAGATCCAGCAGAAAAAAAACCCCCTCTGGTCATAACAACGGCTTTGTGCTCCCACATGAGCATTTTTCTTGGATTGAGTAGTGCCCTAGATCATCCTCTTAATCTCTCAGACTGACTGGAGTTTTCACCAGCAGTTGGAAAGGAGCAGTGTTTGAGGCCAGAATATGTTTATCTTGCAAATGAGCCAAGAAAAGGGAATGCTGTAGTCCTCAGACAGCAGCGCAGGCCTCTAGGGAGGTGCAGAGAATCAGAAAATCTGTTTTCCATTTGGATGCTTTGTACCTGTGTGACTGATGAGCTGGGGCTGAGATCGTTGCCACCACTTCATTTCTTGTTAAGTGCCGATAGACCAATAAAGTAACCATGAGATCTGATCGAGCCTGCTTTGCAGATTCAAGGAGGCATTCTTTGTGAAGCCCACATATTTGGCCTCCTTGCCCTCTAATTTTTCATTCACTTAAAAACTGGAGCTGGGTCGTAACTTGTTTTTATGATACTTACTTTGGCTACGGCAACTTAATCATTGTAAGAGATTTTGAAATTCTTCCCCATAATGACTTCTGACAGCTTTCATGTCAAAGCATTGCTTTGTGCAGAGACAGATGAAGCACAGGTTTCATCTGTGTATATAGCCCTGTGTGATATTTATAGTGACAAATGCTCTCTGCACTTTTGCTGTGAAAGCAAATAGTGTGTGTGTTAGTCATATCTGTATAGATTCCTGAGAAATGCCAAAAAATCGCTAAAGTGATCTGCAAAACAAAATAATTGCTTTTAAGAAGCCCAAGAAATATGGAATGCTTTGTCATAGCCTTGCACAGATTTAATCCCCAGAAGAGCAAGGATTTGAAGCTGTACTGAGATTTTTTTTGTTTTAATTTGAAAGCTATGCTAGTATCATGGGTCATGTACTGGAAAGAAAAACTGGAGATGTTCATATATACAGACAGAAGCATCTGGTGAGAACGCTAATGAGCTGTAACAGTGCTGTCAGTGAGTTTGTTTAGATTAAGGCTGCCAATCTATATCTGGTGATGAAACCTGTTAGTGTCTCTAAAAGTTAAGCAGCAGAAATAATTTAAATCTTGAATAGGAGGGGGAAATGGTATTTCAGAACATTTCTTCAGCAAGATACTGGTTACTTATAAATTCATACTCCCATATCATGTTTAGTGTTATCCCAATAAACGTGTAGTAGGGGATTCTGCTTGTTTCCAGTAGGAACCTATTGAGACAGCTTGTTATAAAGAGGAAGAATAAATGGGAAGGCCAGTGGAAGGTGGATTTTGGATTCTCTCTTTCTTCCTCCCTCCTTTGAAGAAATTAAGTTGGATAACTGTAACCAAATCTCATTGAGTTTTACACTGGTTTTCTTATGCATTGGTTGGAAGAAAATTTAGATTAATCTGTTCAGGACTACGCAGCTCTTTTCTATATGGCCATCCCATGCAGCATTATGTAATCTCTGGTGTATCGGAACAGCGTTGGAGGCACCCCGATACATAAAAGCATTCCCTGACCGCTGCTTCAGTTCCTTGTTTGTTAACTTTAGAAGTGTGTGCCCCAGGTCACCCCACGTTTAATGCTGGCTACCAGACATTGTGAAAAGTACTTTTGCAGGAGCATCTGAAAGAGTATCTTTTCCATGGGTCCTGTATACCTAACTGTAGCCCACTGTATTTATACCCCAGCGGTTTTAGTCCTCCCTCAAAATATATAACAGCTATTCAGAATGCCTCCTCTAGTCTTTGATTTTATATTTTATTTCTGTGTATCTGCTTCTTTGGTCCCCATGGTGTCTTGACGAGAATGGATAGACTAGATCCATCTTCATGTCAGTGCAAAGAATGGATGATATCCCTCTTAAAGATTGGAAAAGTACTGATGTTTTTTATTAAAGCAGAAATTCTCCTTTTCCTGCTTCTCATAAAATGGGAGAGGCCAGAACTGCAAGTCTTCTGGGGCTCCTACCCTGGTTGTGCTCACTGCACCTCTCTTCACAGATAGCAGTTCACATGAGAATTTTATCTGCTTTAATTCCAGGGGCAAACCAACCAAGAGAAATAAAACCAATTCATATTTTTTCCAAATTTTTTGCAATCTTAAAGTCTCTCCTAAAACATGTGCTCCTATTTGTATATCTCTTAAATTGTTTCTCACTGCTGCTATGCATGCAAGTGCTATAAAATATTCTGGTCCAGAATGTCAGTTCTTTACTTCTGCTGAGGGCTTGCTGAAATAGGTGCCGCTCCAAGAGATTCCTGCCATTGGCATCTTTTGAAGCAAATAGCTCTCCTTGTTTATCTCTGCCCTGATGGCAGAGGATTCCACATTAAAAAAAAAAAAATCTGTTTAAAAATTGTATGTATATATCATAACCAGAACAAGAATGTGTTTGGTTATCTGGCACTTGCCCACTTGGTTATATTGTAGACTGAAGTAGTCTGTTTGCACGCTGCTGTGCTCAGGCAAAAGGGACAGTGATATTCTTGACTGAAAATCCCATTGCTTTCTTGGCTTGGACCTCATAAAGCTTTATGCAAAAATGTCACAAACTCCCACTGGAGTTCCATAAACACAGTGCGTTTTCATTCGGCAAAGATCCTGCACGGCATGAGAGGCTCTCTCAAGATTTCTGCCTGCCCAACCTGGAAAAACCTTTGGCAGCTGCAAGCCAAAGCCCTGGGAGAGAGGGAGAATTGTGTGCCATACCTGACCACACTCTGCTGGTAGGTGCTCTCCGTGGCACCAGTGTGGTATGAAGTGCATCTCTAAGCTGAGAGAGGGAGTTTCCATGACCCTAAAGCTTTCAAGTGGGCCAAGAAGAGGTTCATAAAAGTAGGCGTGAGCTTCTTCCATCTATGCACCTCGTGTACTCTTACGCATGTGGATATGCACACACAGATGCATAAAGATAATTAAAAATGGTAAGAATCCTTATTGATTTGTGGTTGGTCCTCACTGTGTGAAATATGTACATTTATTCTTGACACACATATTTGATTCCTGTGAGTCACCATGGGGACTATGCAAATAGATTGGAAAAGAAAATGTGTTTCTCAGCTGAGCTTGACGAGCAGATAAGGCAATCAGTGTGCTCTTAACTGCATCTTAAGGGTCTGTAAAAAAGACCAGTTGCTGAAACTTTAAAAGTATAGGTTTTCAGGTAGTTTCCATGGAGACAGCTTGATAGTTACCTTGTAGCATCCAACACTAATTACACCATGTAATTGTTGGGAAGACATCAGTCTCCATAACAACTCCTTTGTGTGCTGCATGACCACTGAGCTAAGTGGCACAGGCTGCCTGGGGCACTAATGCAATTTTAGGAAGCTGTCTTGTAAGAATAGCTGAGACTTGAATCTCCAGGTAATGGAACATTTTAATATGTACATTAAGAGGGGTTGTATAGGGCTGCAGTTGTGCATCCATTGAAAATGGCAGCTACACAGCTTTTGGGTATGACATGGTCACACAAATAAGTAACTGAAGTTATGTGTTGGGACTTGGGGTAGTATTGCAGCACAATTTTCATCTGTGCTCGATATAATAAATCCAGTCTCAGCAGACATTAATTGATAGATTGAGCCTTAAGAGATGCTCTGAATTAGTTTGTTTCCTTTTATCAATCATGATACCCATTTGAAGTGCATCATGTACATTTGGTATTGTCATTTTCTTGAACATGAAGCTAACTGCAGAACCACTAGCTTGGAAATATGTCTTTGGAAGGTACTTTTTCACCCCTACCCTGGACAAACCATCTCTATATACTTGACAGTAGAAAATGACAATTTAAAAGTAGACTTTGTCAAATCTGACAGAATTTTGAGTTGCAGAGGGTGCGGGTTGATTGATTCCTCTATGTAATAGATTCCTAGTCTCCTATGTTTTTATTTGGTCTCCTGGAGTTACTTACATATGGAGAGCTGAGGCCGGGAGATGAATCCTAAGTGTGACAAAGAGAAGACAAAAGAATGAGAACTGTTTTGGAAATCATTTCCATTGCTGATGTACTGATGTAAACACCACAATTATATGGGAGAACCGTGCACTATATAACATACCAATGTAGAAGGTTTCAAAGCTAGCTAAGGCTAGGCTTCCAAAAATGAGCGAAAATAGCCACATTTTTCTCCCTTGCTGGTTCAATGTTCTTTTCAGGATGTGGATCACTAGCTGCCTTTTTGATTCTTAAAAACCTTCATGGGTGAAATGTCTCCAGACTGCCTCGCAAATCTTGACCCTGATCATTGACCTCTCTGTTAGGCGCTTGCTGTCACACTCCAGGTTGCTTTCTTCAGAAACTTCCCCTGTTAGCGAGCTGCTGCTGTCTGAAATGGGTCTCCCTGACTTTCTCTTCCTCTCCCTCCCCCACTCAGAATCAATCTTTGCAAAATCTCAAGTGCGTTCATTTCTCAATCCCACTCTGTACACCTCTTTAAGGATTAGATTTTGACTTTCAACAGAAGTCAGCAAACAGCTGTAGGGCTCTAGGGGAGGCAGACTGAATGGCTTATGTCCTGTCCCTGCAATATGTGGTGCTCAGGGAAATCACATGAGCTTCAAAAAATCTCAGGAGATGACTGTGAGCTCGTCTCATCCTGTCCACGGCTAGCACGGAGAGGAAGAGAGCAGACTCCAGCTTTCTCTCCATGCATGTTGCTACAGATGGTTGTCCTAAGGGAATGGGTCTTCTTGCAGAGGCTTCCGCACCCTTTCTGAGGGAATGAGAGGCCAAAGGCTGTGGTCAACTATAGTCACTTCTGTCACTGTCTTCCCATGCACGGGACACGCAGGGACCGCTGAGGCCCACAGGGCTAAGTGTGTAACCCTGTGACATTGCTCATAAAAGGCATTGCTCAAAGTGCATTTGCTGTGTTAATGTTTTAAAACAACATCTTGTCGAGTATCACATGTTTTAAGATTTCTGATGGAATATTTTGACCTTTTGTAACAGTGAATGGTTAGAAAGCCCTGGAAGGATTTTTGGTTTTGAATGGAAAAATAAAACCTTAAAGAATACAATTCTTCCTTGCAGTCCTTAGCATAATAATAATAATAATAATAGCGTGTCGATTTCTTTCCATTACATCATTACTAAAACAGCATAAACACACCAGAGAATGGCAATGCAGAGACTGTGTCTCTGTTATTATTGTTGAGTTGTACAGAAAGGGGTCAGCAGGGAGATTTAGTTATCTGGTCTGGGAATTGTTTGTTTATGAATTAGGTTTTCCCAAAGGAGTTGTGAGATGGGAAATACAATAGGAAATGGACTTTATACATGCACAGAAA
This sequence comes from Aramus guarauna, assembly GCA_013400195.1. Lineage (NCBI taxonomy): Eukaryota > Metazoa > Chordata > Aves > Gruiformes > Aramidae > Aramus > Aramus guarauna. The sequence continues at coordinate 326,135 of VXBL01007716.1, forward strand.
TACCAAAACTGTAAGTGTCTTGCGGGAGAGAGGTTGATGGAAACTTGCTATTTTTGCTAACAGATTTTTAAAAAATACTTCATTACGCATCCTGAAGTTTCCTATATTATTTTTGATACTAGTGATATCCTCCACGGAGTTCTGAGTTAGTCATGACAGAAAAACGTTCTACATATGGTAATGTTGACAAGGAACATAAACACTTCAGGTGTTTCTATAGATTTTAACAATGGAAAAATGCATTATATTCCTTTTCACTAAAATACTCCCCTTGAGCTAGACGTCCTCATTGGTTCTGACAATATCCTTGAATCCTTTCAGCAACATTTGTGCTTTCCGTGTATAAGTAAAGCCGCATGCATAGAATCTGTTCTCTTACAGCAGTGATACTAGGGGCAAGAAGAGGTTTGAAGATGCACTCAAAAACTACGCAGGTCTTGAATGGACAATGGCCTCAATCTGCAGTGTTCAGCCTGAGACCTTCGGGCAATCTAGCATGGAAAGAGCAGTTGCTGAGGATGTGCACAGCATCCTACCCAGCACCCCCCTCTTCAGCAAGGTACCCCAGATATGGTTGCTCTTGGCACACGGACCCCAGCTGCCAGGAACTTTACACTCTGCCTTCTGGAACCTGCTTTTTTTTTTTTTTTCCCCCCTGGATGCCGGCTGAGCCACTGCTGAGGAAGGTCATGGTCCACCTGTGAGAAGTTTGGAATCACCTCCTCTCCTGCCTTTAGTCAGAGGCCCTGCCACTGCAGGGCAGTTCTAGTAACAGTTCCTGCCTGATCTGGCTACTGGCCCACCCACTGGCATCTAGCGCTTGGGAGGAAGATAGACACGGGCAGATGCTGAGCTCAGTCCTTCCCGAGGACTCACAACTCCTTTTGTGCCGGTTATACGTAGCAAACTGTCAGTTTGCCTGTTAAATTTGCCACTTAAGTGTGACAATGAAAAGCATGGTTGTCTTATCTGGGTTATCAGCCTTCTCTCTTCTCTTTATGGTAATCTCTAGTTCATGATCTCATAAGGGTTAGATGAGGTGAAGAATAATTTGGAATGCCAGAAGGCTAGCTGTTGCCGAGCTTAACGTAAGATGAAGTGTATTTTATTGCGGTATTTTACAGCGGCAGAGCATTACAACAGCTGGCCATTCCCCAAAACTGAAAAGCAATTATTTTCAAATCAGATGGAAGAAATAATTCTTTAACCCAGTATACCATATTACTTACCCGTAAAATTCAGGGCATCAAACAGAAGATAATACTGAGATAATTGACTGACTAAAAGAAAAGAGAGGTATGTATTTTCTACAGGTTCAGATCTACTCAAAAGGTTTCAGTGACTGGGTCACTAGTAGTTTCAGCAAAAGCAGACATTATATGGAAATCTTTCTAGGACAGAAGTGGAAAGATTAATAAACTGCATGCCATGTAAGTTTTGTATCAGCTAAGGTCAAGGAGCAGATCCCTCCTTTCCTCTGATGTGCACATGGACTGCAGACCTGCTGCATTAAGGAAGCATCATAAAATCTCCTCAATTCTCTCAAATATCAACCAATATTTGATTAAACAAAACGTTGGTCCACTCCAGTTGGTGTCCATGACCCTAATAGGTAGAACACTTCACTGCTGTTGTTGCTGTTGCAATGCTTACTCCATTACACAGATATTTAATAATTCATAAAATAAGAACAAGACGATGAATTACATTGCCCTGTCAGCTTCTGAGCTCAGAGGTTTCAGGGGAGAGACTAGATGGCAGGAGAAGTCTAAGGCCTTTGCAGTAATGGGGCAGCATATAAGGAAAAGAGACTCCTTGACAGGCCAAAACAACAGAGGAAAAGGACAGTTAAGCATTACAATGCATGAAGCATTTACTGGAAACAGGAGGTGTTGAGGCTTAACTTTGGTATAACCTGGAAATACAACTATATTTCAGCTTTTGGTCAAATATAGGTGCATCAACAGTTGATCTTGTAACAGCAAGAATGGACAAAGCACTTCTTGGCAGAGTCAATCAAAGTTATTTGGCCTAAAGAAGTCTTCTCGTATCCCTCTCTCGTATCCCAAATGACTTTTGTTGTCCTTGCTTTATTAAGCTTCAGCTGCATGGGTTGTGCCTCTCATTTGCAGAACTAACCTGAACAGATGCTGTTAGTCTGGTGCACGTACGCACACCTGTTTGAATCACGATTGATAGTGTTTCCATATCGGCTAAGCATGCTTCGGGGAGAACGTACGTGAATTGTGCAGGGTTTTCCCTTTGTCTCCTTAATACAGAACCAGAACACCAAGAGTAATAATAGTATCTGCATTACATTTTCAGTGGTCACATTTAAGAGAAATATTTAAATATGAACTGAGGCACTGATAAAATTGTGCTCTGTACTATAACCACCCTACACTTTAGAGTAGGAGATTGGTGGCACTTCACCAGCTATCTCATTAGTCATAGGAAGGGGAAGTGTATGTTTTGGCCATTATCTCCAGTAGCAGAGGGCAAATGTTTCTTGTTTTGGCTTTTTCTTTATTATGCCAGAAACTCTGATGTTTTTGTTTGAGTGAAGATAGGGTGGAGTGGCTACTTGCTGTCCAAAAAGAAATAGCTACCATAATTTTCAACCAAATCTAGTATTTTACAAGGGGCAAAGAGTTTTGGTTTTGTTCTCAGGATATCTTTCACATTTTGTAGGAAAGCAAAATGAGTTATGATGTGCTTGTAATACTTCAGTCCTATCTCATCGGTGATGTATGTTTATATATTTCAGTGCTATATATAGTATGTGTTTATATATGAATGGGTCTATAGATATATGTTTATACATTGATAGATGTAGGCCTTTCTGAAAAGAAAAGGTCTTGTCCTGCTCATGTCTGATCATTGTAAATATGACCATGATATCCTATTTCTTATAAGAGATTTTTCTTACACAAATTCTATTAATTACATTCAATAACCCACATATCCTTCTTTACTTTCTGTTCTTAACTATTGTAAGGTGTCTCTGCAACATAAAATAATTGCTGTATCTTTCTCTGTGCTGACTCTCGCAAGGTTGAAAAGAAGAGACAGTGCAGAACCAAGGAAATTAAGTTATCGCCAAGAATCAGAAAGCCTATCCGTTAGCTATACACTAAAATCTTTGTGTGGCTGAGAGCTGTAAGACAGGTGCCACGTACCTTAAAGAGGTGAAGGCAGAGGGTTCTCTGAGAAGTCATTCAGAGGCAAGAGACAGATGGGCTTTTTTGAGCCCTTTCTGCATTGTAGGATGGAGCTGGGCATACAGCTGGGTTCCAGAATGACCTAGTAACCACAGCTTCAGTATCCCCTAATGGCTCATTTTCTCCCACAGCCAAACTGCTAATGAGATGCATACGGTGCAAGAACAATAGCTTGGCCACCTTTGTCTTATGAGGAATAAAAGAATGATGACGTCAGACAACGATTCAGCAGTTCTTGGGGCATTCACGTGATTCTCGGGGTTAAAAAATAGTTACTGTAGCATACTAATCTGAAAGGATTATACATTAAATCCTTGATAATGTGTTAATCTGATAAAACAGGATGATGAATGACTTTAAAGAAGCTGATACAACCACCTATTGCTTCAATCTTGCACTTGCAGGATCAGTGTCTTGGTTGTATTGGTCATCTCATCCTAGAAATGAACGTACAGAAAACAGCACTGAGAAAAATCTTCATAAATGCAACAGAAAGTAGAGGACAGATACCTAATTCCCTATGAGTAGCTAGGCATAGAAATGCAGATGAATATTTGCATACCAGGGATAATTAAGAAATCTGCTTTCTTATAGCAACTGAAAAGCTGATATGTAGAAATACTCCTCTGTGATGCAGAATTATTGTTTTGAGTATTGTAAGGTAAGGTAAAAAAAAACAACAAACCACCTTAAAAGTATCTGATGATTTTGCTAGAGGTGAGCATTTATACTGCTTCTGTTCAGAAAACATTTTAGAGGGCAGGTTGCTGGTTGTGTTTGTCATTCGATCTACCCCCCTCCTCTTTTTTTTTTAGTATGTTTTATGTTTTAAATGCAACATGTAGCTGATTTTAAGTTAGGTCAGAAGTTAATTGCTGTGAAAACCAAATAGATTCATTTATACTAGAACTAAGTTTTATCATTATCATTAGGCATTTGACTGCAAAGGCATGTTTAAACACTTCCCAGTTTTGAGTCACAATACACGGAACTAACTGTGTTCTTAAAGAACCCTTGGAATTTACCATTATTGTTTTGATAATGAGGAAAAAAAATAAAGAGAAATAAATAATGAAAGGAAAGGGCAGAAGAGAGTGACCAAACCTCCTTTGAGAAAAATGTGCTTTCAGGAAGCTGGAGATCTGTGCAGGCATCTAGGCAAGCATGAAATAAAGGATCGCAAAGAAATTTACAGCTGCTGGTAAAACTTCCGTGTGGCTGGATCGAAGCTGTGTGGATCACAAAGTTGCTGACTCTGTCACCGTTGCCATGGTGCCAGCGTTGCCATGGTGCCAGCATCACTTATCATTTAAGTAACAACGCTGCCCAGGCCCATGCACCTCTTGGTCCAGGGTGTGCGTCAGGGAGGGTTAAAGGGTTTTCTTCCTTCTGGAGAGCTGAGCGGAGTCCACCTATGAGCAACGAGCACCTAGGTATGCTGTCATGAGCAAACTCATTGCACTGTCTGCTGATTCTGTAGACTGACAGGCTCCGGTTAAGTCTGTCAGGGAACGAAAACCCTCAGGGCATGTCTGCATTTTGGTCAGGCTGTGAGGGTAATGCGGTAGACGTGCTCAAGTTAAACTACTGAGCAGAACTGAGAGCGAAACCTGTTTTGCTTTCCCCCTTTCTCCAACGTATTTCACTTTGGATTGTTTCTCTCCCTTGTTTGGGCTGCTTAGCTTTTCAGGCAGGTTCATGGCATTGCTGTGTCCTTTGGGAAGAGCCATTATTTTGGTGGTTCAAGGCTAAAGCTTCGTTACTTTTCCTTGGAAAAAGCTGTGTCTCTGCTTAAAATCTTTCCTGGGTGGATTTATTAGTGCAGCTCCTTCAGGGGAGTTGTATTATCAGCTGAGGCCATTAGGTTAAGCAGCATATTTTGTCTTGCCTTTCGATTGGTAACAACAGACCCTCAGAACATAGTTGAAAACTCTTACAGTTTGTTTCAATGTATTTGATTAATTTGATTTGTATTTGATTAATACAACTGAATCAGTATCCAGGGGAAGGAGGCTTTACAGGAGAGTTGGTCAGAGGAATTTTGCCCGCATTTGCTGTATCTCTTTTAACCAGAGATTGGCTTTGGCACTCTAAAGATGGTTTACGAGGAGCCTTCAAACTTCTAGAAATGATCCAGATTGCACAGAAGGCCTCATTGCAATAGGCAATATGCTCAGAAGCTTCCAGGGAAGTTTTTATTTCCATGGTAAATCATCCCCAAAGCTGACCTGAAATTAAAAAGTTAATGCTAGTTTGATTTTGGTCTGGTTCTGTGTGCAGGATTCGTTCAGTACTGTACAGGATGGAGGAGATCTGTGCCCAGTATCTGCAGCTGTTAACGGTGCTTTAGTTTGCTTGGTGACAATGGGAGAAAGTATATTATTTTTTTTCCTTCACGTTTTCATTTGTATTTAATTTTCCCTGCCCTATTTACAAGTAATGCAGTTGTACTTGACTTTAGTTCTCGTCCCATTCTATTTTTCTTGTGAGGGAGGATGCGTACCATGTTTGTCATCTTTAGCAGGGATTTTTGCTGCCGATTTACACCAGGTTTCCAGTGACTATACCAGCCGTCTGCAGTCAGTGAGCTTACTGGGGGTCATCGGTGCTTCTCGTTGTTCATTGCCGACTTTCTGTGGTTTGTGAAAGTTCACAGTCAGCACCTGCTCGCAAGTTTGGCTTATTTCAAAAAGTCTTGTCAGTACACGCTGGACTACTTTAGTCAGGCTTTAGACAGGGGAGATCCAGGTCCCTCAGTGTTCTTCCATGTATTTGGCTGTCCCAGTAAATGCTTCATTCATCTGTTTCTGCTGGATCTCTCTGAATCAAAGTACTCTTGCTAAGGTGCAGAGAAGTTCCCCATCTGGCAGTCTTTGATTGCCTTAACTTTGGATGAGGTGAAGCAGAGCAGAGCTAGATAGAAATGGCTCATAGTCCAGCTGAGATGAAAAATGAATGTAAACAAGGAGTAGTGGTGTTAATAGCTTAGAAAATTCATGGGAATGAATGAATACAGAAGGTGGCATTTAAGAACTAACTGTTCCTGTTTTTCTCTTCTGAAGATTTTTGTTTCATTTTTCCTAGATCTCCGTCCCTGACATAACATTTTGTGTGCACATACGTACATGTAGACATACGTACAAAAGAGATGTAACTCTGAAATCTGGGAAATTATTTCAGTGGCCTCCCTCAAGAAACAAAAAAATGTGTTTTGTTACTTATGTTTGCCTGCTGTAATGTTTGTCTTTTTGGTAGTACTGGATTATCTTGATGTAGCTGTTTTCAGTGGCACTAACAGTGATCCATTTCCCTGGTGATTTTTGATGATTATCTTAGCAGCTGGTTAAAACATGCAGAAGAGGGACAAAACAAATATTATGTCTATAAAAAGCTTGACATTGCTTTAATTCCACCAGTAGAATGAAAAAAAAGGTTACGTACATCAGAAGCTTTTTCCTGATGTTTTGAGAAGATGACCTGATGATAAATAGAATGATTTATTTTGAACAGTGAGTGAACTTGATGAGCTGTTTCAAAACACTCTCTTTGGAAAAAATACGCATTTTTGTAAGGACAGAGATTTTGGCAGTTTGGGGAAGTGAGGTTACAAGGATTGGCTCTGTGTACACAAACTAAGGAAAACTTTTGTAAAGTATTCTGTGTTCACTTACAGCAAGAACTATGACATTTAACTTTCTAGCAGTTTAACAGTGAATCAGAGGAAACATACTTTTTATACGGTATGTACAAGTATAGTTGTAATATTAACAAATCATGGTCATGTCTGGACTAAATCCCCCATATCTTTCCATTCCAGATAGGAAGATTAAATCAGAATCTAAATTTTGAAAATGTCCTCATCCATGTTCTTGGCTATGTAAACAACATGTTCCTGAACACCTCAGAAATGCTAGATATTCAAAATCTACAGCCAGCTTTTGTAGCTTGAAAATCTTTCTCTGAAGTAGTTGTAAAGTCAGGGATAGAAGGGATCAACGATAGCTTGGTCAAGAATGACACATTTATCTAGCCAGTGCTGGCTGGTTTGAACCGATCAAGAATTGACCCTGTAGAGGCTTTGGGATGACCACAGCTGGTCAGTGGAGAAGGCAAGGCAGCAAAGAATGCAGAGTCCTGCATTTCTGTATCTCCCAGGATCCAAGTTTCTGCTTTGTCAAGGACTGGGAACCCTTAGGAGGCCATCTCCTGTCTGCAAGCCACGTGTCAAGACTTACCAGAATTTTCTGATGTCATGTGGTCAAAAAAATAGATCTAATAGGGAAGCTGGCTCAGCAGTGATCTTGCCTGTTCTTAAGGTTCTTCAGCAAAGAATTCTCCAAACAGTTTTTATTTTTTATTTTGTTGTCTATAAAACTAAATTAATTTATAATTCTAAATTAATTTCTCTTTTTTTTTTCATTTTTTGAAACAAATTTTATGAAACAAATTTTGCTTTTTCTTCTGAACATTTTCCTTGTCTGACCATAATGTGATCAGGAGAAAGGAGGGGATCATTCACGTCACGAGTTGCGTGGTTGTCTGTCTATCAAAGTTCCTTGGGAACTCTTTAAAGCTGGTGGTAATAGTGCCTCCCTCCACGCATGAATCACTAAAGCAAATTTACAAATGCAGATGCATGACAGCACATTCTTTCCTAGGGTGATTTTATATCCCTACTGTGCAACAAGTTCTTGGACACATTAGGATATTTCTGCTTTATGAATCTTAGTCTGTTACCCAGCACTTCAATGATACCGTTGTTGTTGTTGTTGCCGGTAGTTCAGACTGATAAGGAACAAACTCTGGACCTGTGGAACTGACTTCCTTCTTCTCTTTGGATCCTGAGGTTGGGCACTGTGTTGCCCTTCAGAGCAGCTTGTTAAATGTAAATGATGATGTAAGCAGTGTGCGGGATGTCATATGGCATCTGGGCCTGTCTTTGGTTCCCAGACTGATGGGAATGCCTCAAATATACACCCTTTTTGGTGGGGAACTGAATCTAGGAATCTCTTCCAACCAAGAAGAAGTTTGAGTCTTCTGACTGTCCCGCTTCCTGTGGGTTAATACTCTGGAGCCCCACATTCCTCTGCTTTGCCTGGCTGAGGTGTACCCATATCCAAAGCTCAGCCTTTCAGATAGGCATTGCACTGCTGAGGAAGCACAGACTTTTTTCCTCCTAAGTGATTCCTCATGATCCTTCCTTAAAGCTTCACTAGAGTTCATGCCTTACCACCTTCTGATGAGTTATCTTTGATGGCCATGATTTCTCTGATGCACAAACTCTAGAGCTTTTGCATGTCTGTGGTCAGTAGGTACAACGATTTCAGCCTCTTCTGTTTCGGTGTTTACAATGAGCAGGTCTTTCCTATCACTGAATCTCCTCAAAATATGTTGCTCTTTTTCAGAAACTGGAACAGGGATCTCACAACCTTTGTTTTTCTCTTTAGGGACCAGGTTGTAAGGTGACAAAAGAGTCTGTATTTCTCTACTGGCCCATCCTTTCTCGGTGGGTCCAGCCACCGTACATGGTACAAACCTGCAAAAGGACTGCTGTTTTAAGACCCTCCTCTGTGGCACAATCCAGCCGCAGGGCTGGGTTGCCCTCTGACTTCTCTCCTGGTTCTTGTTCGCTCCCTGTACTAGAGTAGCTGTGTAAAGAAGTCCCATCTGTTCTGTTTTGTTACTTAACTATTTGGACTCAATCTTTGTTCCGACAGTCCTGCAGCATTCCCTTCTGCTTGAAATGGTGCTTTTCTAATCTTCTTTCTCTTTCCTGGTGGGATCTGTAGTCCTAGCTCAAGCAGGCTATCTGCATTACTGTAGAAGCTGTTTCATCTCAGGTAAGTTGGGCCAGGCTGATGAATTTCTGCAAGTTGTGTCCTCCAGCAGTGGAGGAGATCAGCCCCCAATCCGTTTATGCACAGACCTCATCCCAGATAAGTATCCATCAAAAGGATGCTCTTACTTCCTTCAATGCTGATACACATTGTAAGGAGCTAGAACTGGTTTTGATTGAGATAACAAATGCACTCTGAAATGCCAAGATTTTCAATAATACAATTACTTGTAAATAATTCAGTGATTGCAACTACAGAAATAGTTGAGATCAAGGCAAATAGGTGTTAATAAAGTGTTCCTTTAAATGAGTCTTGCTTCCACAGTATAATGGAGTGACACATTAAATTTAGAGTGATTTATTTTAAGAAACAGTATTTTTTCCTTCTTTTTTTTTGTTCAAGGAAAGGTTTGAAATGATTTTTCAGGAACAACTTCAGCTCACATGGAAATGTTTTGTTAAATGATGCTACACTTGGATTTTTTTCCTAATCACTGAAAGCTGTGTCAGAATTTTGCAGAAATGTTCACTGTATGAATGTTTTTAAAAATAGCTTTTGCTGTACTGCCTGGTCACAATTCCTTTAAGCAAGTAAGTAGGCAGAGTCCATGGAGCTATTCTTGTTTCTAAAATTGTTCTGGTTCAACCATCCAGTCGGTATCATTTGGTAGAATTACTGACTGTATGTCAAATTCTTGGGGACCTTTGTTCAAAATATGCTGGTTATAGCTAATTAAAATTTCCCTTTCCACCTCATAATTTTAAAGATTCAGCACCGAAATATATTTGGAAATCATTAACTTTAGTTTGCCCTTTGTATTTGCTTTCTTTTGTCTTGCAAACTCGTTCCTTTTCCTAAGGCATCTGAATGCTTAGGAGAACAACTCTGACCTTTAAAGTGAAGAAAGAGATATTACTGCACTTAGCGTGTTGTGGTTTGGGTTTTTTAAAGGACATTCAGAACATCAATGTAGGTGGGTTTTGGGGGTTTTTTTTCAAGTGCACTTAAAACACTTTGGAAAATGCTGAAATGTACTTGAAGGAAAATTACCTTCTGAACTACGTCCCTAGACTTTACATTCTTCCCCTGGAACAAATTATATGGTTAGCTTCCTTGAAAACTTGTTTTTCATTTTTAAATGTGTTCCTCTTTTAGATAAACAATCAAAGGTGGACGTTTTAGCAATTTGTTTTCCTTTTGTTTCAGTGTGGGTTTTTTCTTCCACACGCTTACTTCATGTGCTCTTCCAACCCACATTTTGTTTCTCTGGCACTGAGAGACTCTTACATAATTTTTCAAAAATACAGCAATGTTCTGCTGTAATAGTCCAAAAGGCTACAGCCTGCATTTTTGCAGAGTTTTGGGATGATTGCAGTAGAATGGTGTATTGTTTTTGATAAGGCCTGTTTTCGGAGGCTTCTTAAATGCTTGTTTCTCTGCTGTTGGCCTCTTCTCAAGTTTCTAATAAACAGGACTCTACAAGGGAGTGGGTGACACAACTTTAACTTGTGTCACTTCTCATATACAGCACTTCAGTTTGTTTCGGGAGAACAGCTTAAAGAGAAGAATGCTCTGTAGATACCAGGGCTGCCATCCTTCGTTACTTCCTGTTTACATGCTTGGTAATGAATATTGCATATTTTTATGTAATAAATTAGTATTAGCCTAAGATAAGCTTAGTGCAGTTAATTCTACAATCATTCACGCTGATATAGATGAGAAATAGTTCCTTGTAGGTCAGCACAGCTGCTGCAAGGTGTGGAAGGGGAGAACCCAGCCTGCTAGAGCAAGATGTGGATGTATTTTAGTGTGCTGCATTTGAACTGATGGATATCCAGCCTAGGAGCTGTATTTAGGTAAAGTGCATGAAAGATTCCACTCCTGAATCATTGCCTTCCACTGTTTGGAGTAGGTGTCAGCTCTCTCTGGCTGCAAGTGACTACGAGACGGGACAAAGTGTGACCTGAAAATGGACAGTTTAATATCATCTTCCTGAATTTTGAAGAGTAACTGTCAGTTTGTGACTTTTCCTTCTCCTCTGTCAGTCTCTTTTGGGTGCATCTATTTAGTCCTATGTTTGCTTGTATGTATATGTACAAGGCTGCAGGGGCAGAGCTGATCACAGAATCACAGAATTACAGAATGGTAGGGGTTGGAAGGGACCTCTGGAGACCATCTAGTCCACCCCCCCTGCTAAAGTAGGATCGCCTAGAGCAGGTTGCACAGGATCGTGTCCAGGCGGGTTTGGAATATCTCCAGAGAAGGAGACTCCACAACCTCTCTGGGCAGCCTGTTCCAGTGCTCGGTCACCCTCACAGTGAAGAAGTTTTTCCTCATGTTGAGCTGGAACTTCCTGTGTTCCAGTTTGTGCCCATTGCCCCTTGTCCTGTCATTGGGCACCACTGAAAAGAGTCTGGCCCCATCTTCTTGATGTCCTGGCAGGGCAGAGAACCAGAGCAGAGGGTCCCTCATTGCACATCCCAGCTGGCCTGGCCTGGAAACCTGCTTGCTTTTACTTGCCGACAGCAGGCTGGGCTGAGCAGTCAGATCCTGGCCTTGAAAAGCCTTATATTTCTGAGGAGAATGAGAGCTTGAAACATGTTTGTGGGTGTAGAAAAGCCAAAAAAAGGACTAGTGTATAGGGTAAAGAAAAACAATGCAACTTCAGAAGGTTTATATTACGAATCTCTCATTACACCGAAGTGTCCTGGGCAGAGAAGCTAGGGGCAAATGACTTGATATTTTCATAGTACTGATCTGAGAAACAGCCAGATCCCGACATACAATGGTTTGTAACAGATCTCTGCCTCAACAGCTACAGAGCGACCACATCTGCAGCCTGCGCGCAGTTTTGGACATTGTGTTGCCAGATGGATAATGTAAAATGGAAAGAGTTCAGAGAACAGTGACAGAGTCATTAGATGGAGGGATTGATTTTCAGTCAACAGTTAGCATAAGCAGTGCCTGTGGGAAAGGAAGACTTGGTAGTGATTTACAAATACTTGGGAAACACAAGCACTGAGGAATGAAAGGAACTATTTAGGATAATACAAAATTGCCCAAGGAAAAAGATGAAATTAAGAAACAAAACATTTAAACAATTATCAGCTAAGATTTCCTAATCGTTGTTTGTCTGGTTGACTCCCAGGGGAGACAGCAGAAACTTCAATCCATAATCTATTACTTGTTAAAACACTACTACATGTGCAATGGGGAAGCAAATGCCATTGTAGAGTGGGCTTTGTGCACCAGACCTTGGACTAACAGTTTGTTGGTCAATACCCACTATGTTGGTTACGTCTGCGTTTGAAAAGGCAGGGCTCTGCTTCTGCCTCGAGTGTCATCATTGCAGGATCAAGAGCAGCAGCGGATGAAGAAGAGGTGGTTGTACATCACTTCTCCAGCCCCACTCTAAGAGGTCGCTGGAGAGGGGACAATAATCTAAAGCTGGCAGTGAGACCAGGCAATGATAGTTAAGCACCACACAGGAGCGGTGGTGCTTGATGGGGACTACACCATGAGTGCCTCCTCTGGCCTATTTGGGGATGTTCTCTGCTTTAGGGAGATTCAGAGATGCAGAAGATGGCCTTTTTTCTTCCTAGAGATTACCTTAAATAACACCCTGATTGTTCTCCATTTGCCTATAGCACAGAGAAAATGAGGCAGGAGATGGACTGGCTCGAGTCTGCAGATCCACTCCATTCCTGCACAGTAATCAAATTGCTGGTATCAGCACAACCCCGGACATACCTCCTGATACCAACTATTCATTCATCTGACTCAAGTATCTGCACACTGCCTATCACAACAGTGTACAACATGGGCAATAGTGTAAAGCTCCAAGCTCGCAGAAAAAGTGAGCTCCCACTCCAGGGGAAAACCAAAGATACGTAGCAGGGATGTGTGACAAGGGACCCTCTGCTCTGGTTCCCTGCCCTGCCTCTGCTGTGTCCCGGGTTCTGTAGGAGTCAAAATTGAACTGCGACGCGTGACCGTTGTACTATTTTCTCTCTTGGTTTCCCAGCCTAACGAGCAGCATATTTTGCATGTGCGTTCCCAGCAATACCCCACAGTCAGGCTCCTGCCCTGAGCTGGGTGCGCAGCTCGTGTGTCCCTGTCTGTTCAGTCCTTTTTGGCTGTTTCTGGCCTGCCTTCCGCCAGCCGGGGGGGAAGGAGGTGCCTGCATGTTGTCTCTGTACGTACACTGGGAGGAAGGTTGGGCAGGAGTGGAAGCTCCGTGTTTAGCAATGTCTTGCTGTTTAGCATAGGCTTACTGGGTTCCTCCTCTCCGTTGACTGTCTATTTTAGGTATTGCATCTAATGCTTAAGAAAACAAAAGGAAAAAAAAAGTGGCTGCACATGCAGAAGTTTGATTTCAGCAAAAGTATTTCGGTATTTTGTCATATCACAAGTTCACAAAGTGTTTGTTTTTTTTTCCTTTCAATTTCACAGGTTATCACTGCTAGCTTATCACCCTTCTTCTTTGTCATGACTGCCAATGTACTAACAATTTCTTGGTAAGTGCCTACGTGAACTTTTTTCTTAAGAGTGGAAATGAATTTCCACACAGTGCTTCATGTGGAAATACTTTCTAAATGTCAAGTTCTATTAGTGCCAGTAATATTTTTGCACGTAAGGAGAACCAGGTGTGCAATGATGGATGCAGTACAGTAATACAAATAGAAGAGTGTTTCTTCTGCCTCTGTGGGAGAACATGGACATTTTGGACATTAAGCCTCACCGCAATTCACTCAGCATGTTTTACAGCTAGACAAATGGATGCAATAGGAAAATAAATGACATATTCAAAGTCACGCTATAAATGAGTGGTGGAATTGGAAATAAAACACAGGAGTCATGGTTTGGTGACAGCATCTTTTTAACCAATAGAGTGTATTCAAGTTTCCCTAACACAGTGTGTACTGTGAATACATAAAATGAAAAAAGTAGAAAAATGAAATAATGATCACAAACTTTTTCCAAAGCTGTATCTGGAACATGTGGACATGCATTACAGATCACCTAACCTGATTTTTTTAGGTAGTGAGATAGAGGATTGAAGTGCAAACTCCTTTGGTCAAAGACAATGGGGTTTGTCTGTATTTGTACAGTACACAGTGAAAGGGAATCCCAGCCCATGGCTGATGCTTCTAAATGCTTCTGCGATGCAACTAGTAACTAAATACAGGGTTAGGCATGTACCTCTGAGGACAGATTTGTTGTTGGAAATAAAAATCTGCTTACTTTTGAAAAGCTTTAAGGTTGCTTTTGTCCCCCTCACAGTTTGATTGCCGTCTTAAAGATTCAGCTCTGCGCTAAATGGAATTAGCATATTCTTTTTTTCAGGTGTGATAAAGAAGTTACAGGAAGGAGAATCTCAGTTTAAACTAGCCCCATATACATACATGTGAATATGCATCCCCATAGGTATGTTAGGCACATGTGAAAAAAAAAAAAATCATGTGTACCTTTGTTAACGTGAGTATACACATACGGGGTATACATGGACCCATATAGTTGCACACATGCTACATGCCCTCTATGCACTGAAAGTAAAGAACTGATGAACACATCTGGACCTTTAAAATAAACTTTGCTTGAGCTCTTAGGCCACTGTTATGCTTTGATTGTCATAATTCAAAAAGATAAGCATTTCTTCTATTTATTTATTTTTTGAGCTCTGTTATTGCTTGTGCATCAGCAGTGCCTTGGCTTATCAGCAAAACTCTGGAAATAGTTTGTTAGACGATAGCAGCTGCAAAGCACTCATGAGATCATTAATCACTGAGTTTTTTAGTGTTGCTCCAGTGTTGTCATGGACAATATCATATGTTAATTTCTGAGTGATGGGCAAATGCAGTTAGCTGTCACCCCACAATAAACAGAAGCTGGAGGATTTGCCAGATGGTAAATTGAAGGTAAATCAAGGGTTGGCGTTTAGCCATGTTTTTGGCTCTGCTTCATCTTAAAGTTACAATGATGGTTTTTGTTGGCCTAGTAATCTGGATTGCATGGGTACGGGGATACCTGAGATTTCAAATCCTTCAGAAAGGGATTCTTCTCCTCTGATGTAGGACATAAGATATTAAAGAACAATTTAGATGCAGGCACCTTTTTACAGAACACGGCTGTACAGTTTACTGTCTTTCCTACAGAATTGCCAATCTGTTTTTTAGAATGATTCATCAGACATAGGTTTCCTTTTTAAAGTCTGTTTAAAATGTTGTAGAAAACAACACATCTATACAAAAGAGTAATTTCTAAGGCTCTGTTGGTTTTAGGTCTTCCAAAATGCAGTGGGTTTTTTTCTTTAGGATAAAGAGTACATTATCCAACCTTCCCTTCCAAAGGAATTAATGCAGAGGGTATGTTTATAACTGGAGCTGAAATCCAGGCACGACACGGGGGTTAACCCTCTCCAGAGAAAAGTGCTCAGAGGTTGTTAGTGATTACAGGCAAACTCACGTGTTTTAGATCTTTTTGAAAAGCTTGCAGCCCTGGCAGCCCTTGGCTCCTTGTTGGTAAGTCTGTCTCCACAGTGGACTGTCTACACGCTGTCTGAGGCACCTACTTTCCAGGGCTGTTTACTGCGTAATTGTAAGATATGTTGTTATACAATGGTTGTTCCTCTCAGGAACAAGGGCAATTATGTGATTTTTAAAACAGCTCACCAAAGCTAAGATTTAAGTGAATGTAATGCTATTAAAGACCAGAGAGCCTTCAGCTTTACGTGCTTTTTTTTCCCCCAAGGAAAAAAAAAAAAGCCCTGTTACAAATGAACTTAACAGAAGTTTGTTTTGTTTATAAAGTTCATTAAGGAGCTTTTCTGTTTCATAAGCTAACTAAGCCATGGGGCTAAGATGAAAGGTCAGTACACTTAGCTTTGCCCTGTTATAAAAGGGGAGACGAGTCGGTATCGTACCATATTCCTGTCAGCTATGACAGATAGCAGAGGAGATTTGGGGATTATTAACTATTGCACGGATTGAGTGGCTCGACAGCTTATTTCAGTGAATGGTTTTGTTTGTAAAACCATTCATCCTGATTTGGAGCCCTGCTTCTAGCCTGAGCCTTGGAGAGAAGCGTTAGTGCCACCGCAGCGCGGCGAGCAGCGCAGAAAGGAAGCGCTTGGGCAGACGTGCCGTTCCGGCTGGGGCACGTCCTTTCACCAGGTTCCTCACAAGGAGATGCAAACACGGGAATTTCTACCAGCCTCGCTACGCCAATGGGGTCTCCCCAGAGCAAAATTCTTTTTCCCTATTTCCTCAGTCCCCAAAAGCTAGGATTTACGTCTCCTCCTGACTTTGTCAAGGGGCAAGTTTTCAGGACAGAACACAAACAGTAATTGCAAGGCGGAATCATTAACCTAATGAGGTTCAAACTCTCCTGCCTTCCTTTCCCATTCTTGCTAGTGTATGGGAGTGCAGCTATTCTTCTAACTAGGTGCAACCTTCTCTATCTCAATTTCTGTCTGTGCATTTTCACGTGAATACCACCAGCCCTACAATATAGGAAGGGTAGTTTGTGATGAGATCAGTTAAATAAGACATTTCTCGTTTCAGTCTTTTTTTTAACAAAGTGAATGCAAAAATCACCTGGGTTACTGTCTCTAGGTTGAAATGTATTTAGACAAAATTACACCTTTCTGTAAATGTTGTGCTGTTTGGCATTGTATCAAGTAGAGGGACTTGCCTAATGCTAAATTTGTGGTATACTTTGTTTACAGCCTTGTGATCGGTGGAGTTGGAGAAGCTTTGCTTGTTTACACTGAAAGGACAGGCGCATAAAGAGGAACCAGACCTCCCCAGCTGGAAAAGAGCTGACTTGCAGCCTAGAGACCCTATCATGAATAAAAGGCGGCAGCAGGAATGAAGAAGTGCAACCAAACAGAAGGAAAGAGACCTATTGTTTTTTTATTAAGAAAGAAAAACTATGCTATTAATAGCGCTGGTAAGAGAGCAGCATAGTTGGCAGGATGCTTAGGAGCCTTTGCCTCAAAGCACAAGACAAACTACTTCTGATTGATGTGGTAAAGGAAAAACTGCACTGACTCATGCTGATGGCTCTGTGTTAAACCTCTCAGAACCTCGCTTCTTGCACAGGGAACTGAACTCAGGAAAAGCAGCATTCCCCACTGCATGCCTCCAGGTTTTTTTGTTGGAAGCTGACAGCAGGTTATACCAAATACTGTCAGAGCCCAGATCCTGCCATGAATTCAGAATCTGGAAGGGTGGATTTTGTCTCCAACTGTTCTGTAAGCAGCATGCTGCTGCACACAGGTCTCTGGTCACATCTGAACTGGCACGGTGACTGAGGCCATGGGGCTTCTGGAGATAATCCCCTTCTGGAACTGCAGCGGGTTGACAGCTTTGCCAAATGGGGAAATCAGCAATAAATCTCAGTATCTGCGGTGATTGCTCTTTGTGTATTTTTTTCTTCTCCCATTTTCCAAGATTTCTTTTGAACTCTGTAAATTTTTGTCAGCTGGAGGGGGTGGAGGGACTCATACTGTTCCCAGCAGTGGTTTGTCTCTTAAATTATTGGAAGAGGCAACAAAGATTATGAACCTTGAATGAACGTCATAAAGAGTGTAAGGCAATTCATCTCAAGAGTTCTTAAAATAATTTCATTTCTGGTTACTTAATGGCTGTTAGAAATTAGTCTTGATATATTAGTGCCTGGGAAAGCAATCTGTGTGAAAGCAATTTTAAATTATGAGTTGATAATATTGTGGGGAAGGTCTACATGGTAAAAGGAGCTTGATAACAAAGCTTCAATGAGTAAAGGAACTTGTCTCACATGCCATTAGATATCTAAACTGTAGTCCCTTAATCTAAGTTGACAAAGTTTCCTTTGTAGTCAATGGAAGGAGAGGAGTGCCCTCACCTCACCAGAGAGGTGATTCTTCACAAATAGATTGCTGTGTTAATGTGACTGAAAGACCCTCTGGAAGTGCTTATCTCTCTGTAGATGGAAAGTAGGTGACCAGTCCAGACAAGACACATGGCTTTTAGAAGGCTACAGTTAGCTGAGGTGCATCTGCTTCAATCTAAAAAATTCCACCAGCTTGGTTTTAAAATATAGCTGTATTTTAACTTCAAATAAAACACCGTAGTTTAACAAAGAAGGTAAATTTTACAAAGGATTGCAGTCAATTTCTATGACTGGAGAGTTTTAGGTAAAGATTACTTGGTTTTCAGAAAAAAATGCTGTAGTTTAAAAAAGAGAATTCAGAGAAGTATTCTGGCCTGTATTGTACCTAAGCTGGTCCCAGTTAATCACAAGGAATCTGTTTATACTGGCATGTTGTCCGTGGATGTTGGGTCAATCTCTGGCTTGAGTTTGGAGTGAACCATTTTCTCGCTGGGTGGTAAAACTCAGGTTTGGGAAGAAAGGAGGAGAGAGGGACAAGCATGGACGATGCATGTGCTTAAACTTGAGCACTAGTCCTGAAACCAACACGAGCCACATGGCACCAGTAGCTGAGCCCATACTCAGGCCCAGTGAGCCAAGACTCAGGCAGCCATGGACCCTCAGGGCCTTCCAGCCTGTAATTTCAGACAGTGCTGGGAGTAAACGGCTGCAGCATGCTGGCTTTCCCCAGACAGCTAGCTCTGCCAGCGAGTCGCGGCAATATGGTAGGATCCTTGCCATGCCACCTTTCTGCTGATTTTGAAGTGACTAGTGGCCCCGGGAGACCTCATGAAAGAGTCCCTGGGCGATAGCTGAGGTTTTGCAATCGTAGCTGGAACCTTTGCTGGGGGAAGAGCTCATCGTGTACTTCTCTTCTTGATTAACTTTCAAGGGTAGGCTGCAGGCTGGATTTTTTTTTTTCTTCCTCTCTTTCTTGTCTGTGCTGTTCATCGCAATGCACCAAAACCCAGAACACCCATTTGCTTTCTTACTGGTGGTCTCAGCGGAAAGCCAGTGGCTGTAGCTTTTTGCTTGCAGAGGGCATGCGTGGGGCGGCTGCGGGAAGGTTGGTTGGCTGCAGCTGGTATTATGTTGTCTGGACTCGGGGAATTCAGTCTCTGCAGCTGCTGAATCAGTATCTCCCTGCATAGTACATCCACTTCCTTTTTATTTAACACTGAGCTGTTTGCTTCTGCTTTTATTTTTTGGGCCTTAGCGCAATCTGCTTGCATTTCTAAGACTCTGCTTGATGTAAGTAAAATACTGCAGGTTTAAACTGATTGCCACAAAAGCCAATCAAGAAAGCAGACTTAACAGTGAAGTTGGGCCCCTCAAGTCAAACATGGCTGGGAAGAAAAGGCTGGACTGACCTGACCGACCTCACCTGAGGTGAGGATGACTCCTGCGGACCAGCACAAGGCTCGTCAGTCTTGCTGAAGACTCAAAGTAGGGTGGAAGTGGAGCTCCGGGGCCTTCAAAATCCATCTTTGTGTATTCAGAGTTGTCTCAAGGTGCCAAAGGCATGGGTTGGCTTCCTTCTTCCTCAGGCAGTGGCAGAGGTGACCACGGAGCTGGTGTCCGGTGTGGCAGCCGCCCCTGTGGGAGTTCCTGCAAGCAAAGGGCTGCTCAGGCGTTGCCAGCAGCAAGGTGATGGAGGGTCAGCCCTGCCGTGGGGGAAGAGCTGAGAGGGAGAGCCCTTGGGAGGGCAGCTGGCTGTCCGAACCAGCGGTGCCTTTGCCAACACCCGTGTGCTAAGGCGGGCATGTCAGCCTGGGAGCAGCGAGCTGCAGCCCTCAGATGACATCTCAGCTTGGCAGTTCAGAGCGGCCGTGCGATACAAATCTACAGGTGAGCCATGGGAGGCACCTACGGGGAGACCCTGGCTGCCCCCAGGCACTCGTGGGCAGGGGCGCGTTCCCACCGGTGGCACCCAAGGGAGAAGAGACACAGAGAGGTGCCGGTTGGGCTCCCTGGTCACGACCAACCACAGGGGGAAAGCCATGACAGCAGAAGGGAAAGGTGGGGAGGACAGGCACGTACTGGCCGCTTGCTGAGGCTGGCGGCTGGAGGGGATGGGGCAGGACAAACCTCGTGATGTTTAATTCATCCCTGCCTCAGGAGGAGGGATACCGCATGGTAAAAAACTACCTTTCAGGGTTGTTGTAGTGATCTTCGAAGCAGGAAACCTCAGAAGTTGAAGCTTAAGATGGATCTTGCAAGACAGGCAATAGTTGTGTTCAGTAATTTAGAGAATGCATATGCAAAGGGTGCATTATTTATATCTAGTTGAGCTTTTTTTCAATCAATCAAAGATACAAAGTGACAAGCACACAGCTCTGCGGAAGGAGAAGTTCCTTTGCGTTGCAAAGATGGAATGACGCTAATGCCTGAATGCAAGCAACGGGTCTGTACCTCAGCTGCTGGAAGAACCTCTGGTTTTGTCAGTATCCATCACTTAAGGAACTTACTGTCCGAAGGCTCCACAGTTCTTGGGACTGGAGAGAGAACTCGGAGTGTGCTGGTGTTTCTGAGGGACAGCAGGTCCCTGGAGGCTGTTTTCACATCTACTGCTTTTGATCAAACCACTCTGACAGAGATGGTCCTGAGTCAGGTAAGACCTTTTTGATCTCGTCTTGCTTGCACTTTTATTTTCCAAATGTCTTTTTTTTTTCTTTTTCCCCTCGCCGAAGTAATTGGTTTGGGGCAAGGCTTGTATCATCTGCTGCAGAGGCGTGACTCGTGCATGGGGCTGGCCTTCATGATAAAGAGCCTCTACTTAAAGCCAAGTGCCATGGGAAGAAGACTGAAATAGTAAAGCTGATGGGTGTTGACTACAAGTGGGTTACTAAAACAGAGGCAGAAGAGATGCTGTTTCGAAATAATCTTCTGGATCTGGCAGCTGTGACATAGCTTCCAGCAGAAAATGTTATTAAATTAATTAAATGAACCCGATGCTTATCACTGAAGCGATTCTGTTGTTGCTTATTGCTGCGTGGCTGTTGTACCTCGTGTTGGAAGAGAATCTATGCCAATCTTTCAGTACCAGTTTAATACTGAAGCTGAAAATCTGTAGAGCAAGTGATGTTAGCAAAAAGCAATAAGAAAAGCTTTTTTAATTTTTTTTTTTTAAAAAGCCATGGACCTATTAAAACACTTGGTAAGGGATAGAGTTCTGATTTACGCTTTTTAACGCCTATGTCCGAGCTGGTGGATGAGTGTGTGTATATATATATATATTTATGTTCTTGTTTCCCATCCTCAAATAAGAAGATCTGAAGAGTTCAAGAAATGTGATGCCAACATAGGACATATTTTGAAAAGGATACTTTTATTAAGTATTGTAGAAAAGTTAGTTGCTGGGAGCTGTACTGAGTGCTGAGGAAAGGTTTCCTCCAGCTTTGTTTTACCTGTAAGCTAAAGGAGATTGTGGTTTGAAGAAAACTCCATTGCAAACTTGCCTTGCCCGGAGCAGAAGCTGAATGAACAGCTTTCAAACAGATCATCCGCTACTGCAAACCAGGCAACGGGCTCAGTGTGAAACTTTAATCCTGTTCCAGATGATAGACACAGGGACAGGCTCATTTTGTTTGAAAAGAAGGCGTGGGTGAGAGGAAGGAGATTGGGGGCAGAATTGAAAAAAATTGAGGCCAACATACTTTTGTACCAGGAGATAAAATGGGAAGAGATTTGCTTCTGAAAAATGTGTTGCTTATTCATAGCAGTTTTTTTATTAGGTTATGTTACAAATACATGTCTGTTTAGTCCCAAAAAGGAATTAGAAGAGCCAATGAAGGTTGTGTAACTATTTCCATACTAATTGCCTGGTTTGAGAAGCTTAACTCTTTTTAAACTATGCTTTGAAAGTGGCATGGTGTAAGCCTTGATTCCTGCTAGAAAATTGACTATTTTTTGGAAGAATGCTCGTGAAAAAGTTGTGCTATCTCTTCTTGATCGCCAAGGTGGGAAGTGCACCTCCTCCTTACTATCTGGGATGGGAAGCAGTCACACAGTGCTCTTATACTTTTTAATAAATGGCTTGGCTTCCAGAATAGGTGAGGGCAACCAGTTGACACGTGACGTTCTTGATTTGATGGTATACAAAATCTCTTTGAAAACTACATTGGGAGCATGCTTAGTATATTGTGTCTTATGGTCTGTCATTAACATTTAAAAACATATAGCTCAGAACTTGTTCAGTTGCCAGCTTCTTACCTGTATAGAGAAGCCTGTATGTAGAAGAATATAGTAAACCAGGTGCGAGCCTCTCTGAACACTCCTGCCTGGCGATGGATGAAATCCCACAACTGCATTTGCAGACATGACTGTGGGAGATGCTGCGCGATGTCAGGAACTGAGAGTGCTCAAGCTTTTCTTCCTGCTGTTCGCCACCAGCGGTCCCGTACCTTTCATGGCTCCCCATAAATGTCATTTTGAGAGGGAGGCAAACTTGCGCTTTTACAGATGAGGCTGGTGAAGAGATACCTACCCTGAGACTTATGTTGGTTCAAGTACTTGAGGGTCAGTACACCGTGGGAAGCAGATGTAAGGCCCATTTTCCTGTAGGAGTTTGATCCATGTTTACACTTAAACTGATTTCTGTACCCCTTGCTGATGAGGAAAGCGAGTGCACCAACAAGTTTGTTTATGCTGGAGTTGCAAGCATCAAGTGCCTTGACACTGTGTAAGGGCAACACTTGCCTGAGGCAAGCTGGCTGAATAAAACAAGCCTCCAGCACAACCCCTTCAAAACTGATAAGGAGGAGGGTTGATGGTGTTTGGAGGAAATGGATATTTGGATCGAGAAATAGGTAGTTTGGAGTTATGCTCCTTAAGTCATTAGGCAACGAAGATGGAAAGGGAAAATGGAGAGCTGAGAATGCCATTTGCCATGCCTAAGTGCAGGAGTATCACTAACACCAGAGAGATTAACAGGAGGGTTAAAGTTTCTGCTAACGTGGTTCAAGCATTAAGTTGTTGTTAAGCAGCGATGTTTTTGAGATTTGTGAATGCCCACTGTAAGAACTACGCTGCTGTAATTAGTAGTCACATCACAAAAGCAGAAAGCATTCACTGGGGTGGGAAACACCGCAGGGCAAATATTTCTCAGACCTTGCTTTGAAAGCTATGGAGACTAAGCCAGTCTGGCTCATTGTCCTCTTTAGCCCTGGCTGGAGATGAGAACCAGAAGGAGTTTTTGCTGTTTCTGTGCCACGCACCTTCTGGGACACCAAGGGATGAGCTTTGGCTTCAAACAAGGCGTGGAGAACTTCTCTCAAGGAGTCACCTCTCCCTCACTGATGCCTAGAAATCAGTCTGTGCTTTGCCTTCTCAGGGGAGGGGTCCCTGTGCCTCCATGCCAGTTACCTCCACAAGTTCAGAAGTTAGCAAATGAAGGTCGTTCAGATTAGAGCAGTCAGAAGAACTTTTAATTGAGACCCTCCATCCCCATAAATCTGCAACCCTGCAGGCAGTCCAATGCCAGCAAAAATATTATCAGGATGTTGCCAGGGGTGCTCAGCATGATCAGCCCTTACAGTGAGTTTCTTCATTTAAGCTGAATGACACCATTTCAGTGTCACTGGAGATCAAGGTAGAGGTAAAGTTGTACGTGCCTGTGCAGGCATTGCCCTGGATCTCGCTTGCCAGCAGTTGAATGACCTGGTGTACTTGTGTAGCAAACTTCAGCAGTTAGTGGAGAACAACCCAATAGCTGTAGTTTAAGAGACACAATACATTTTAGCAGGCAGAAGAAAAACACCATCCAAGTTCTTCTCTGCCATCCTGCTTCTGGCTGTCCTGCTGCCAAAGACTGGGATCTGCAAATCACTCCAGCGGTGGCTGCTCAGAAAATGGAGTTGAACTTTCTTTAAAACATTATGCTCCTTCGGGGCAAGGTTAATTGTTTTCTCTCATTTATTGTCTGCAATTATATCCAAAGAATTAGGATGTAGGATAGACACAGAAGCTAAAAATTTCAGCAAGGCAGCTTTTATTTCTTTATTATACTTGTCTGTTCATACTGTCTTCAGCATGGGTGCTCCTTGGGCTTATTATTGATGATGAATAAGAACAGACTGTGCGGAGATTAACACAGATGGTTGTAGCCTCAAGACTTGATGAGCTGTAACCAAAGAAAATAAATCTCTACTTTCAAGGAGAGCCTTACACAACAGAATTTCATGTGGCTCAGCTATATTCAAAGTGGAATATTAAAATTGCTGAGCAAAGCATTGAATGGCTCATGTTGTGAATAGCCATGTTGTATGGGTAAGTTGCTTACCACAGCCTCTCAGACGGAAAAAACTCAACTATTTTGTTTTCTTTTGGGTTAAAACAAACAAACAAACCCATAACACAAATCCTCTGTGATTCAGAAGTCTCTGGAGAAAAGCAATGTAGTTCACCAGAGCAAATGCTGAATTGCTAAGGCAGCACCACTGAAAATTTTGACAGAGGAACCCTTACCCTCCTGCTACAGAAATTGGTGTAAAAGCTAGAAAATAACTTCCCCTGTCTCTTCAAAATAACTCTTGTGGTTTTTATTCTTTTTGTTTCTGAAGACGTGATGCAAGGGCAGCATTCTGGTTCAAACTCGTCTTTGAAACCATGAAAAGTCAGTTTTAAAAGAGTAAATGCAGTAGAAAAAAGCCAAGATGATGGTGTAGCCTCTTGCTGCCAGCATCTGGGGCTTCAGCAGTTCCTGGGAAAACAGGGAGAGTTTCTAGAGGAAACTTGGGTCTGTTACTGTGTTCTGCACTGTGAGTTAGTAAACCACATCTTCTTTTCAACTGATGCAAATTAAGTTTGCTTATCAATCAGTCATGATGCTCTATTTACTGCGTATGGGCTTCAGGCTAGACACAGCTCTCTTAAACAGATGGTTGTGCTGATGGGAATGTCTTAGGCTGTGACTTCAGGTAGGAAGAGGAAAATAATGCAATACTGTATTGCACCAGCAATTGTTTCATCCAGACGTAAAGGTAAAAAGACCGGAAGGGTTTTGCAAGTGTTTATGTTTTTCAGGGAAAGGAGAGAAGGGAACGCACTCTTAAAGAGGCAATGTCTTTCATGTTGGTCTCTCTGAGAGACTTCATGAATTTACTTCATTACAAATTCTTTTATGGGCTGGATATTCGGCTATCTTGCCTTAATAGGAAGGTACAAAGTACTCTGAAATATTTTTGACTACTCCAAAAATATATTCCTGCTATAGAATTCTATCATCATTTTCCATGTGATGGTTTAAAAACAAACAATAAAGCAAGTCCATGGCATGAGATTTCAGCTGGAGCATTCTTTAAGGTTTTGGAGTTTTGGGGGTATTTTTGGTGTAGGATCCATTAAGTTTCCATGTCATCATACTGGTTTAATCTCCTCCTATATTCTACAGTAGTCTTATATAAATAAATATAGTTACAGTTATGCTAAAAATAAATATTTTTTTTTACTTTATTGCTACACTATTAACTGAAAAAAAACCCCAAACATATAAGAACACTATTGTTATTAAATCTGTCAGTAGGTAAGTAGTAAGAGCAGCAATTCTGCTTGTTTTTCCAGCTTTTTATTGATCTATTTTTCCCCTTAAGAATCTCATTACTAGGATCTAAGCTCCGTTGCGCTTTGAGAAGTCTGTTCACCGATTTACTGGCTTCTGCTCTGTGGACAGAGGTGTAGATGGGTTTCCATGTGCCTTGATGGGCTTCTCCAGTGTCAGATCAGGTCTTCAGTGAAGGCAGCTACTGTGACTTCTTCCCCCTACTCAGTTGCTTATTTTAGTGAAACTACAGAATAATGTCCCCGAGACCCCTGTCACTTTCTCAGACCCAGTGATGAGTACAAAAAGTGAGCAGGGAAGGCCCAAGTGTCATCAGATATGTCTCAGATCTTTAAGAAATTAAGGAGAGAACAACTTGGATGGTTAGCAAATTTAGCATCACAGTGCTAGATGTTCTATCATATACGTTCAAAAGACCAAGTTTGAAAAGTGTCTGAACTTCCCACTAGTGAGGAATATTTCAGTTTCTCAGCCCTGTGTTCTTGCAGACTTTCACACTACCCTCCTTTATCTTTCTGACTAAGGAACTGCATTGGGTCACAGACTGCCATTTCTTTAATATTTGTCCATAATAATTGTGCTGCCACCATCAATTAAATTCACCAGATATTTTTCTTCCTGGCCTCCTGCAGCTTTAATCTGAAACTTTCCATTTTCCTGTCCATGGACACCATCACAGCCTGAACAGAGTCCAATTTTCCATTAATGGACACAGCAGGCTTTTAAAATAAATCAGATGAAGGGTGGAGTCTGCAGCTCCGGATGCGCCGTGTGAAAGAGTCAGCCAGACCCAACTCCCAGTGCTGCACCAACTTCTTTCTGCTTATCTTTGCATTTATTGAAATAATAAAAGGTGATTCAAAAGGAAAAAAATCCCTAAAACAACACAACAGCAAAACGCCTAAACAGCAGCAGTCAAGCGAAAAGCACCTAAAAAGGAATAAAAGAGGAAACAGGATCTGACAGTTCTTAATCCATCGACATGATCCGTAATTTAAACTGTGATACTTGAAATGTTCCTTATAGAGTACATCTGAATGGAATGCCTCATATGCCTCTAACTTGGCATGATATTTTTCAATTTAGAGGAAATGAAAGATTGGGTACTGGACAAAAATAGTCATTTTTTTCTTCTATGTAGGTTGTCTTAATTCACCTCCAATCTGTACAGAAATAAGATGATATACGTGGAAGGCAGATGACAGTTTGAGGAATCTTGGATTCAGAAAACATTAATGAATCTCTCAGGATGTCATGGGAGATGAGCTTTCTGCAGTTCTGGTGTTGGTTTTGTGTGCAATGTAATCTTTGCCCACAGAAATACCCCAGATGCTGATTGGCATCCAGTCTCTGCTGCTCACTGGAGGATGTTTCAAGATAGCTGGGAAGATGTCACTCCAGAAGAAGGCATTAAATATTGAGCTTACAGAAGCAGTCTGTGCTTTTGAAAGATGTGCATTTAAATGCCCTGGGATTGCTTTATAAGCTTGAGTTGGTCTAGATTTGGCTAGAAAAAATACTCACAAGTAGAAGAGACTGAGATTGGAACAACCTACTGATGTTCAGAAATGTGTTGGACTTTGTCCATCTGAAATGTCTAAATCATGCTTAGATGTTTCTTTAAAATGCTTGTGCTCCATGAGGAGCTACGGTGCAGTTAGTTTGCGGGTTGCATCATGGAGAGGGCAGAGCTCAGATTTAGTGCTCTTTGAGTGACTGACCTGTGGACTTTTGGCCTTGAAGGCAGAAGGAAGGTTGCCAATGACTGTATTTCAACCATGCTGTTCAGCACCCTTTTCGTCCTCTCACAGCTGGTGGGAGAAGAGAGATCCTTTTCTTAAGAAGAGATGAAGATGATGAGTGGGTAGTCATTGCTTCAATTCTCCTTCCTTTAGGTGGGCGTGTCAACATGCCCCAGTTCTCCCTTTTCCTGGGGGATGCTCAAATGGACAAATGTGGTGATGGCCCCTTGCATCCCTTCTTGTTGGTGCTGTGGGTTTCCTTTTAAAGGAAAGCTGAATGGGTGGTGAGTGGGTACAGACCCAGGTCTTACCCCAGCACGCAACCAAGAGGTAGCCAATGTAGCTCCTGTCCTGCACTGAAGACACAGCTAATAGCTTTCCGGATTAAAAAGGACTGCACGTGGCAGTTTAATTGACACGTGCTCTCACCCACAGAAGTGGAAGGACATGAGGAGAGTGTCTGGGGTTCAGGCCTCTGGTTAGGGGTGTTTGTACACACATCGTTCTGCAGGGACAGCCGGCTGCTGGCAAGCAGGGAGGGACACGGGAAACAGCATGATCTAGACCATTAATCCAACTTGGATGGTAACAATTCAGTCATTTTTGCTCTGAGTGGGATGAGAGCTGTTTAGAAATAAAAGCCTTTTACCCATTTTTTTAAAAACTTTCAAGCTATGTTTCTACATTAGGTTTTTATCTTTTTTAACAACAAAAAAATACAATTGGGCTTCTTCAGTTGCCAGCAGAAAATACTGCCGGAAATCACAGACTCCCATTGTTTTCTGCATATTTATAATTTCCCTCCCTCACGCAGCATGTCAGGCTGTTCAGCTCCGCAATTCTGAGTCTATTCCTGGTGTGTTATCTCCGCTCCCCATCCAGAGCGGCCATTCAGTCAAGGCAATGTCAAACTGGGGAAGGGTGGGGGAGGCTGTCACGGGTCTGCAGCTTTACCAGCCAGGGACGGCCACCTGAGCTCCTTGCAAGGGGGGGGCAGACCAGCACGTAACACATCCCTTGTGCTTACCATTTGGTAAGCTTGCTTGCTTTTTTTTTTCATTTTAGAAATATGTTGAGATTTGCCATCTTACCTGCTTTTTATTTTAATTTGTGTGTATGCGATGGTTGGCTACGTGTGAGAGAAGGAGAAAGAGCTGAGACCTGTGCACACCCAGGGCTTCCTAATATGCAAACAGATGGGCAGAAATTTAGGGACCAGTACGGGGATCCTTTTGCCTTGTGGTATGAGAGACTAAAAGTCGATGTTGCGAATGCCATTCTTGTGCTGCCACACGATGCCTTTGTCCTTTGCAAAAACCCAGCCCAGTGCAAACTGTGTGGGCAACGAAAACAACTGGTGTGGCAACAGAGGAGAAACAGGTGGCTTGAGGGAGTCCAGATGTCTCCAAACCTTTCCTTGCTGTAAGGCTCCAGCCTCTACAGGTGCTGAAGAAAAGCTTGTCTAAAACTCAGTCTAAAATCTCAAAGAAAATCCCCATATTCCCTCTCCTAACTCAATGAACAGAAGCCATTCCTGGTAAACCAGTCTCTGCTTGTGAACACGGGGGATTTAATATTGGTTTGTAAATAAACCAGGCTTCATACGCTCCTCTTCTGCCTGTTCATCCTCTTGCTCTCCCAGTCAACTCTCCAAAGTAAAAACCCTCCAGCTGTTGGCAGGGGGAAGAATGGCGAAGAGGGAAACTTGCCCTTCCAGTCTGTATGTGTTGGGAAGGAGAGAAGAGTATAAAGGCTGGCTCACTGATGCTGGTGAATTGAAAAAGGGGTAAGTTCAGACCTTGTGTCAGTGGTTCTGGAAACCTGGCTTGCACAGCTTCCTCCTCCATGGACATACCCACTGAGCCAAGACAACACTTCACTGCACTTCGAAGCTCTTGGAAGAGAATTCTTTTCACCTCTCCTTTCTCCTTTTAGTATCTTGTCTAACGGAATACCTGACCTTTGTTAAGAATATCTGATGCCACTGAAGATCTGCCAACCCCTTAGTTCCCATGGGGAAATATTTCAGTTTTGGGTTAGATGAAATACTGACGAGTTAAAAAAGTTATAAATTAGCCACCACTGAAATTCATCTGCAAACTGGAAGGCTTCTTCTACTTTGACGAATTAAGGAGATCTGTTAAAACCATGTAGCAGAGGCAAGGTTCCTAGCTGGTTTGAGATGATGCTCAGCAAGATTATGGAAAGGGTTGTATGACAGGAATGCACAGAAAAGGTAAATTAACTTCTGATGGTAGCCAGTATTTAGCTCTCGCTAAGCGAAGGAAGCGTTTGCTGCTCAAGTCAGCAGCAACTTCTTGGTCCACCCTGCCTTGCTTTGAAGGTATACAGGCCATTTTCCAGGATCACAGTGCCTGCGCTTTCCTAGAAACATTACTTCTCTCACTCTAGGTCTTGGCATTTGCCGTTGAGGTCTGGGCAAGGCATTTTTTTGGTTTATAGTGATTCAAAAGCTCTTCTCTGAGCTTATCAGGACCAGCAGGCTCCAGGCCAAGGCAGGGAGTCTCTGGCTATATGGGCTCACAGTGAAGGTGGTGGGAAGGAACAAGGTTTATGGTTTCAGAAAGACCTTTTTGCTTGTGTGTGTATTTCTTCGAAGGGATGCACCTGAAGTTTCTTTTTTCCCCCTTCACTACAAAGTTTAAAATAGAAGATGAACAAATTAAGCTCAAATCCACCTCCCACACTCTTCCCCACCTGCCCAAAAGCGCAACTTGGGACAGACTTCAGCCTCAGCTAGTGGCGTTGGCATCGTTGCCGTGATTGCTCAGTCTCTCACTTCACTAAACCGCCTTACCTATTTTTTTTTTCTTTTTCAAATGTTTATTGTGGAGCCTGTTGCCAAAACCCTTTAGTGTCGTAGGAAGGTGTTATCATCTCCTAACAAACTATTCCTCACTGCTTCCAGGGAAGGCTTATGCTGTGGGCTCCACATGATGGGGCTGGAGCAATTAGCTGAAGTTATATCATTTAAAGATGGTATCTTTAAATAAGATATCATCCCAAATAAGCCATTGTGAGTAGTTTTGAAAGTGATTAGTAAAGCATTTTTCTGTTTATTTGTATGTTCTGGTGTTTGTGTAAATCCAACTGGTGTTCATACTGCCACAAATGAGACTTACAGCTGAGGGTCTCTAGGGAACCCAGACAGTGATGGGTGGAGGCAGGGAGCCAAACCTTTAGCGTACCTTCATTAATGTGGAATGAAATTGCACAATAAATGGGTGCTGTTTGGCGAGACCAGCTGCCCTAGATAGGCCTAGCTAGGTGTTGGGTTTAGGGGGTGTTGTAAGTGGCAAAATATAGGTTGAATGCAAATAGGTGGTAGATAATTGGGTGTGTGCACGCATGTGAATGTCCAAAATTGAACTTTCACCCTCCCAAGCGGAAGCAGCTGCTTGTGAACTACAACTGGTATGCGAGCCAGTTGTAAATTTTACTAACACCTGGACTAAACTGGTGTATCCCAAATTCTACAGTGAACCAAGGGTTGTGAGACAGGGGCAATGCTGCGGAGCCTGCTTATGCCTCATCCTTCTGCACACCGACAGTGTGAACTAGGAGAACCAGGGCCTGGTGGCTCCAGGAGCAGCTGCTGCCAAAAAGAAGGGCTTAAAAATAATCAAAAAAACTCCAACAAAACCCCCAATGGTCTCAGAAGAAGAAGGTGAAGATCTTGGCTCTGCAGGGAGATGAATGCCAGGAGATGATGAGGACCCTCAGGCAATCCCGCCACCGGCTTATTAAGAAGCAGCTTTATGTCCCAGAGGAAGACAAAACCAAAACCATTGAACACATACAGATGAGAGAACAGAATAATTTTACATACTGCCACTGGTGGAAAAGAGTCTAGGTTTTTCAATTTTTTTTTTAACTTTTATTTATTTTTTTAGAAAAGAAATAAACTCTGCATGGTAGAGTGTACGGTATACAATTTCAAAACAGAACAAGTGATATGGAATGGATTATTTTCCCAAACTATTGAAAGTTGAACCTAAAATCATTTGTAAATCAACACTCATTACCATGTAAGACAAAGGCAAACAATCAACATGTTTTTTTGTTTGGTACAGATTTCCTCTACCACTTCAGCCTGAATTTTCCCAGGGTTGGGGAGAAAAGGGGGGCAAATCCTGCCCGTTGTCCTAACCATAACTGTACTGACCAAGCTTTGTGCTCCGAGATCTAGCATCATATGGCTTTATATACGTTCCTAAGTGAACAGTGCAACATCATCACCATCTTAAGTGTTTATTCCACATTCAAACTGTAACTGAACATCACTCTGAAACTCTTTCCCGCCCCCAAAACAACAATGAGAACAACAACGAAAAGCAGGAAGTCTCCAGCAATCAGATTTCATCCCAGAAATCTGTGTAAACTGTAGATCAGGGTTGGGTAGCAGCACAGAAGACAAAAGATGTGACAGCATGATTCAATAGCGTCTCTAAAGACTACTGTAAGACTGTCATTCTTTAGTCTGCATCTTGCAATCACAATTTGCTTTTTCCCTGCAATACTATAAAGCAACATTAAAAAAAAAAATCAGACTCAAAAGCAAAAGGTAGAAGACTTTACGGCAAGGTAAAGCTTCTGTTCAGCCTTGAGTGGTCGCTATTAGAAACAGATCTCTGCAATCAGAAGGAAATCTTGAACGTATATACACGATTTTGGTGGAAAGGGATGCGGCCAAGCATGGAAGCCCGCCTGGCAGACCCGCAGACTGTGCTGGCTTGTAGGTCAACACTACGCTGCCGTTTTGAGTTGAATAAACCAGCAGGGCAACCATAGGCGTTAGGCACGCTCCAGGCTCTTGGCTTCTCTGTTCCTTGGCTGCGCGGGGGCCGGGAAGAGGAGGAGAAGGAGGTGGAGGGAGGAAGAGTGCCAGCAAGGGCCCCCCTCCCCTCCCTCTGTAGCCGGCCGAGTGATGCGTGGGTTGCAGCAGCGTGGGGCGTTGCACCGGGGAGGTAAGTGCACACTTTTCTCTTTACCCCCTCCTCCCCAATCCTGTTGGAATGTATCTAATCAGTAATTAGGTAAGTATTAATAATAACTGTAAGCTAGCATAGTCACCCTCCCCCTTAAAATGGAGGAAGAGCAACAGCATCAAATTCCCATTTGTCCTGACATGTGTAACCTTTCCAGATCCTATAGAGCAATCATACGCAGGCGTTTTTCATACTAGAATTTAAAGGAGCCAAAGCTGGTAAAGAAACTGGATGTTTCCTGGCCTAACTGAAGGAAATAATAAAACTGATTAAAGTAAGAGCGGAAAAAAAGTAAGCATTAGTGTGTTTACATCCTCTGGTATGTCCCACTTCTCTACGCTCTGCTCACAAGCCCTTTCCATACTCTGAGCAAGCACTCCCAAACTTAGAGAGGTAAGGCTTCAGCTAAAATCTCATGCTTGAGATTTTAATTTTTTTTTTTTTTTTAAATACCATAACTGTAAGTATTTGACTTTACCGTATCTGTGTGGGGCATGTTGAGGGCAAGGCTTGTTAAGTGAACCAGCACAGGAGAAGATTGGACAGGGGTGTAATCCCACAGGATAACAACAACTGAACAATGTCCGTAAGCATGGCGCTAGCTTAGTGTGTATGTAGCATCAGGGAGCTTGGATGAAACACTCCGGCTTTCTGGGTGTCCAGTCAGAACCAGGGAAGCTGCAAGAAGTTTGACTGTAAAACTCCAGTATTGAAATGTCTAAAGGAACTGGACCTTTTAACTTCAATGGGCACTGATTTTAGGTTTTGCACAGTCAATTCTAATTAAAAACCAAAAACTTCAACAATAGTTGATGCCCCTGCTGTTGGAGCCTTAAGACACCTGTTATACTGCTGAGCCCTACTCTTTTTTTTTTTTTTTTAATAAAACACTGTTTTAAGATACAGCACAATAAATGTGCTTATTACGCACTCTAACATAGAGCACAGAAATACAACACTACAGAGTGCAAGTCTAACCATCTCCACAGTGGGAAAAGTGCGAAGGTTAAAAATATGCATGTGGCTTAACACAAGATATTTTTAAAAAACATGACATGGAAATCTCATACCAATGCTTTCATCTTTATCACAAACATGACTGAAAACTCAAGGTCAGTTGCTGATCCTTCTCTCGTAGTAGTAGTAGTGTAATCCTTTCAAAGGTACAATGTTGGAAAGATCAGAGAATAAAAAAACTAAGTGTCCAAAAATGATCCCATTTACTGCTTTTCCAGTAGTTATGTTTTTCAAGAAGTAAACACGTAAGGTCACCTTGACCTTCGCCATCGGTAACTGATACACTCGGAAACAGCTAAGCCAACCACCTGGACTGAGATCAGTTCGGTGTCGCACACGCACACACACACGGATACACACACAAACACCCCACAGGAAAAAGTGCACTTTCAATTGCTGATACAAAAATAGATTGGCACATTCTTTTTGACACAGTGAAGATACCCTCTTTAAAAGCTTTTTCACGTTAAGAAGTCCTCTTAGAAGTTGCAGCAGGTCTGTAGAAAAAGCGCTATGAGAATGCACTCACGTGGGCTTCCAGGGTTTGTGTGATGGAGAGGGGTGGTCACGGAGGCTGCCCTTCAAATTTTTGCCTACTTTTATAGCTGTAGTCCCCACAGGTAGGGTCAGTCACCACCCAGTTTCAGCACGTTAACCATTTACCAACAGCTCAGTCTTCACCTGCTTTGAGAAAGTAACAACACATAAATTTGTCAAAGCTGAGAGTCTTATGTCGATGCAGTGTTTCCTATATGTTGCCGGAAATACTGTTTTGGGGAGAGAGAGAGAGAGAGGGTGAAGTGTTAGGAGTCTGATTTTGCATTTCCAGTAGTAACTGTGGCTCAGCAGAGCCAAGCGGGAACAGTCAGGAGCCCCTTCCCCGCAAGGCAGCCAGCGCTAGGAGTTCTGCACCAAGCGTCTGTAGTGCGGCATCACTTCGTGCTCGGGAAGGTGGAGAGCAAACTCCAAGGCCACCAGGACCGGGAACTCGAAGGCGATCAGCTCTCGCCTGTTCAGCCGGAACTTCTCTTCCAGTTTCTGCAATGACAGACAAGGAGTGGGGGGAAAAGTCTTTGTGAATGAGGATTTGACTTTCTAGTGCTTTCTCACAGATTACATCATTCAAAACATGCGTGCTGCTGTCATTAAACCTCTGCCCTGCTGGACTTGCATGGCTCTAGGTTTAGAAAATGAGAGCAGGATGAACTGGAGGTACTGATTCCTTACTGTGAAGGTGAACTTACAAAGCTCAGCCAGCCATGCTATTTCTGACATGTTTGCCCTTTCACTCATTCCATCTCCAGCAGATACGTCTTCTAATGATCACAGTGATTACCACTGCAGGAAGAGGGAACTCCTGGCTTCATGCAAGCATCGAAATCACTTGTGTAATGGAAAACACACGTCTCGTAACTGCCCACAAACTTCCTGCGCTGCTTGAAATCACTAATTTTCCTTTCAGCATTAGGCTATGCTACAACACCCTATTGGGGAAATTATTTCTGCTACAATTAGATACACTCGATCTTAATACCTCAGAGGCAGAAGGTGTCATCTGCAACAACCATAAGAACAGTGAGTAATAGAAACGACTATCCTCAAGGGGGATGAGATGGGTTTCATAGTTGGCTTTCTGCTGTAACGTACTAAACCTCCCATCTGCTCTGCTATTTTCACTGGATTTGGATGCTACAAATAGGAAACCAGCTGTTCAGGGACATTCCCCCCCATCCTCTTCTTATGATGTCCCTGGCTTGCTACTTCTCTGCTCAGTGGGTCTACTGAAAAGCTCAACATGACTTAAGGCTGGAACAATGTTTCAGGATAGCAAGAGAGGCCAGATCTTCCAAATCCCACCAGGTTGATTTTTTTTTTTTCTGGTTATTCGGAGGGCTTTCTACCAAACTGACTTGTCAACCCAGCTCTGTGCCTGTAGGGGAAGGGCATGAGTCCAGTTCTGCCCCACAACCAAGTTTCCATCTCTCTTGAACTAAGTGACTTGGTGGTAGCCAAGTACCCAGCTGCCTGCCCTAACTTTCTGTAGCATTAAATCAGATTGGTATCTCCATGCTTGCAAACAGATTATGGAATAACATGCCCCTCTATTAACTCTTTCATGTGGAGTGAGTGGAAGACCAAACACCTTACTCTATAAAAAAACAGCTGGGGTGAGGTGTTCTAATGGGAACACTTCTTTAGGTTTGCCTGCCCAAAAGCTTAACTTGATGAAAGAAATACAAACTTGGTAGTCTACTAGACTCCTTCTGAAATTAGTATCTGCATTCACCTCTCAAAGGAGAGTCCTTACTGATACTCTTGAAAACATAATTAAAAGCAAAATTAATTTCACGAGGGTTAACTTTTGACTTCTATCGGCAGAATGGCGGTCAGGTAACTCTCAGACCTCACAGTATCTGACACCAGGGTCTTCAATCACATCAAATGAGCCTCCCATGCCTCTGCAGTGCCATTGTTCACTACGACTTCCATATAAATGTATAACAAAAAAGGTATTTAGCTGGCTGTACAGCTGGAAACCTAGAGGAGCTCGTGACTGCTGACAAGCAGGTTTGCATAGAACACACAGGGGCACTTCATGTAGAAGGAACACTGGAAACCTATGGATACATACATCTATAAGATGCTTGACTTCATGTTTTCTGAGGTCACTGCCAATTTTGGCTGCTAGAAGAACACAGGCTCCAGCACAAAGCTTTCTATTCTGCTTGTTCAGCTTCCCCTTGAGAGCGAGCTTCTCAAAGTAGACAAAGGCCATGGCCACCGTGGGCTCTTCAAAACCACATTCTTCTTGAGCAAGCTTGCGCATTTCTCTCTTCAAGCTGAGTAAAGAGACCAGACAAGTGTGCTGTGAACTACGTTTTAAAGCATTTCTCATTTCACCCAAAAAGTCAGCCTTTCAGAGATTCCTGCTTAGTCAAATGGAGGGGAAAAGGAAAACGTAATTTACTGGGCAGATATCTTTATGCTCTGTTTTGGGCACACATTTCATGGCACATTTTGACCTCACCCTTCCTCCTCACTGCCCCCAATAGACAGTTGCGTCAAACTATAAATGCAAGTGAAAAGCTTTGACATTTTTAGTAACAATATTTCATCAAAGGTTTTAAGCTGCATGCAATTTATTTAGTAACAACAGCTTGAAAGCCTGTGCTCTATATGCAGCTTTGCTGCTGGTTATGGTTGGTCAAATCCAAAGCGACAGTCCTTCCATGTATTGCAGAATTGTCTGGTTACAGAGCAACACGACTCAGTATCCTTCTGGCCACTTCAGTCAAATTAAATTATCATTACTTCGGTGAAGCAGTATGTCTAGCCTGCTACACTGGAAACAGTGATGAAATACTACAGCTTTGCTGTGAAGCTTGACCACTTGTTTTGCTTCTGGCCGTGCTCTCTGGACAAGGCACAAAACTCAGCAATTCTCTTTCCTCACTCTCTTTTTAAGCTAAGTGCCATAAGCGTAGAGACTCTGTTGAGTTATTTTTCTGGATATTTTAGTACAGTGCATGCCCAGCTCACATCCGCATCCCATTAGACACTGTGTTTGACACCTGATGGGTGCGTGTTTGTATATTCCCCTATCTTGTTTACTCAGCCCACTAATCAAAGCAATCACCTGACTTATTCTGCACCTCTGCTGGCCACTGCTCCTGGAAGATCAATCAGTGCTGTGCTTCCTCTCACGTACAGCAGCAATTGCACTGAAATGTGAGACAGCTGCATGATGTTGCAGCCTTACCAAGCTTTGCAACGTACCTTCTTATTTTACTGAGGGTTAACTTGATGTGAGGGAACTTCTCCTTAAAGGTCTCATTCATGTCCTTCTTGAGATCTGATGGCTTCACATAGTCTATGACTGTGGTCTGTAACACATGGTCAAGAGAGAATTGCTTTTAGTTTGTAACAAACAAATCACTCAATTCCCAAAAGCAAGGCATACCAAACAAGTGTCAGTCGGTCCCAATTCTTTCAGTAGAGAGGAAAATTAAGTCTGAATTAAGGAAACAATTTGTTTGTGACTGCACTGTCAGAACAAAGGACCTGAAATCTGAGACGACTGTTCAGAACAAGCCTCAAATAACACATATCTTATTAGGATCCTCCAAGTATTACTAAATGTGGGTGGATAAAACCTAGCTGAGAAGTCTTGTTAAACCAAAAAAAATCATCACAATAACTGATTTGATGACCAGATTTTGTGTGCATATCTCTATGCAGTTATGAGATATACTATGAGTTTCTCTCAAATTGATTCTTCAAAGGAACTGCTGGTACAAATTCTTGACTGCCATAGTGTGTATTTGTGATAAAATAGCTAATTAGCCAACACAACAGGTCATTCAGTAGAGTGCAAGATAGTAATGCTGTCATAAGTTGACAGAGCACTGGAACAGGCTGCCCAGAGAGGTTGTGGAGTCTCCTTCTCTGGAGATATTCAAAAAACACCTAGACAAGATCCTGTGCAACCTGCTCTAGGTGATCCTGCTTTATCAGGGGGGTTGGAGCAGATGATCTCCAGCGGTCCCTTCCAACATCTATCGGTCTGTAATTCTGTGATAAGTTAGGCAATAAGTGCACAAAAATATTGAGTTAGGACAACATTCAAAGTGTACAGTATATGTCCTTTACATTGAGCTTGCTATTCCTTTTTGTCACAACTTCAAGAATTTCCCCAAGAAGCAGAGGGTCCTCCCAGCCAGTACTGCAATGTTCACATCTATGGGTGTGCAGCAATTTTCTCATTCCTTCAGTCTTTATCAAGAAAGCGTTTTACCCAAATCCTCTGTCATCACTCTCCTGGCCAAAATCTATTAGCTGAAAAACAAACCAACCTTAATTTTGAGGATGTGCCAGTTCTCTTCCTGGCTTTGGCTCTTTGCCCCTCCAACAGAAGCAGAGAAGACCCAAGCTTGGGCAGCCCAGGGGACAACCTGGTCCCCAGGTACCCAGCTCCCGGCCAGCTTCAAGCACCGGCAGTGGGAGAGCAGCAGTCTGCAGTGCAGTGTATTCTCCTTCCAGTCAAATAATTTTCCCCTTCTAATTTCTGTTTACGATTAACCTATATGATGGCAAAGGACTGTTAACACTACACAACAAGAGGTGGAAAGAGGCATCCAAAACACTTGTTGCATGCCATGCCTTTAGAGAAGATGGAGCCTTGCTGTATTATGTCCTCATGAGTATCTAAATCAGCCAAAAAAAGACTGACTGGATATGCTTGCAGGGTTGGTTTTTTTCACTAATTAAAATAGTATATGGCCGGGCTTGGGGGAGGAGAGAATGCAATGCTCTAGAGAGCAATTGGACAACTCTTGTTATTGGATCATGTTCTTGTCTGGATGTGAAATGAGTACGAAGGAGAGTAAAATATACCTAAATTTTCTTGCACTTTATTTAGGAGATAGGGTACTGAAATAATGGATAATTATAGGAATTTAAAAGAAAGCAGAGCATGTGTTTCCCCTGAATAGCACACAGCAGTATTTGAGATAAACATACTGTAGTAAGAGAGGAAAAAAGCAACTTCTTGACACAGGGTGTTGTTACGGTCATATGCACCTTTTAAAATGTGCGCCATTCTGCTATCTGATTTGCAGTGTGAGAAGCATCATCTGTCCAGATCAATTGCTCCCCACTACATCCTGGCAGGTAGTTCTGCTGGGCATGTCACGCACAACAGTTGCCTGCCGTTGTCCTAAGTATAAATGCTTGTGAGCCCCCTCTAACACAGTTACGTGTTAAGCACCAGTCCAAATTTCGCTCAGTAAAGGGGATAATTTATTAAGAAAATTCAGTCCTATTACAAAAAGCTGCCAGTTATAAGAAATCATCACAAAGGAGAAAGCCACATGAACCCTCTTCAGCCACTCCTGCTATCCTGCATGCGTATGGATGAGCTTGAGCGCAGGTCCGGGCGGATGCTGCAGTGCCACTGAGGTTAAAAATTCATACACTGTCTCGACGCTGAGGCAGGCAACACACTACCATGCCTGAATAAAAGGAAGAGAGGAAAAGACAGGGAGGAGGAGAAACCTTGCCCTACCCAAGGTCGGAGGGAAAGGCTTCAACTGAATGAGTAGGTCTGCTGGGTTTTAATTTTGCTGAAGTTGGAAGGATGTACGCACACACACCTTCGGCCATGGTTCTTTGTCACCCACAGCTTCCCATGTGCTTCATCTCACCTGAAAGGGCTCAGCTCTCCGAAGCAGAAGAACGAGGATCTTACCAATTACCCCTCCCTTTTCTTTCCTTGGGACGTTGCTGCCTGCCTGCTCCTTAGTTTTGTTGCCAGAGGATCATCAGCAAGTTGGTGCTTCTGACACACAGATATGTGGGATGTTTTAGATGTTATTAAGAGGGTTCCTCTTAGTACTGCCATAAGAGGACTATTGAAACAAGCCACATACATAACATAACCATAACATAACAGGACCAGTGGCACGTCCTACTCTAAGTACATAAACATTGGTCCATGCTGCTCTTACAGAGTCAAGAGCACATAAAAGTTACCTCCTATTAAATCCAAAGATGATTTTAGTTACTACCAGCGTTTTTTGGTTGTCTTGGGCAATCCTAGAAAGAGTGAGCTTGGTGCTACTGTGCAGAGCTACACAACACCTTATTTCACGCTTCACTGCAAACCCAACTGCCCATTGTTTGCTCTCCATTACCACGAACCTCCTTGGTTTTATCTTAATTACCTCCCTCAAAATGACCAGTTTTCTCTGGCAGACTTGCCTTTGGCTCTCTCCCTTGCACGGAGGAGGATGCAATCACGCGCAAACCTCGTGTGCATGACAGAAACCACTTTGCAGCAGAAAGAGCACAGCAGTGGAGGGAGGGCATCCGGACTCAGCTGAAGAGGACAGAAATTATGCCGGACAGAAAGTTTCAGTTGCTTTCACCTCCAAAAAGTAGGTGCCGGCATGACCCCAGCTCTGGGAGGCACTGTGCAGAGAGGGAGAGAGCCCCGGGCTCTGCCACATAGCAGCAGCCCCCCCCGGGGTGCACCTTTCCCCATGGCCGCTCTGCAGGCACTGTCTGTTTTACCTGGGACTCCTCCAGCCCATGGGAGATTTGCCAGAATTCAGTTCAATTCTTTTTAGAAGGAAAAAAGCTCTATTTTTTTCTTCTAATTTTATTTAAAGCAAAGCACTCAAAGGCTTAAAAATAAGCAGACAGCTTAAAACTGAAAATGGTAAGGAGGTTCAGCTATTTTTAAACAGAGAGGCTTGTCAATTTTGTCCTGTTGATAAGAATCTCCCCCTCCAAGTTCGAATACTGTTGCTTCCTGCAAGACAACAGTCTCTATGATATAAATCACAATAATGAAATCCAGATGAAAGCTGGTGTGTGCTGGTTTTGATTCATGTAACAGGATAACAGCAGCATGTTTGAACACACTGGCTCTAAGGCAGCTGTCTCATCTTGTCAGTGCCATGCTGGAGAGCTCAACTAACTGCCCTTATTCTCAAGAAAAGGAATTGTGCAACTTCTTTTTCTCCCTGCCTTTGCTTGTTTTTTTTCATAGGTCCTGCAAAATCCTGACTCTGAGCGGTGGAATGCCATTTGCCCGGCTGGTGCCTATAGAATTGCATGCATGTGGGACTCTGCCCACCAGAGGGACAGACAGAATGAATTAATAAATAAATAGATAAATAAATAAATAAATAAACAAACAACTCATTAATGATAGATAGATAGATAGATAGATAGATAGATAGATAGATAGATAAACCTGTTGACAGGTAATTTGAAAGCAATGCTGAATTCATGTCTATTGAGTGATCAAATCAGTTATCCCTTCTAACTGTTTCTGACTAGCACCCTTCTTGCTGTAGAGGACCCACAAGACTATGTAGAAATCCTGGTCCCTGACCCAATTCCTGCCCAGGGCACCTCCTGCACCCCACAACTGGCTTGGCACTGAGCAACAGCCCCCTGCTGCTGCCCCTGCCCACAAGGGATGGAGCGGAGGAAACCTCTGGGGTGGCCCAGCGACCCACAAGGACCAGCTGGGATCTGACCTGGGAGGGCTCCGACCTAATGTCATCCTTCGCCACCTGGTCTCTGCTGAGTTCACACTTCTCTTCTCTGTTTTAGGCCATTTCATTGTGTTTGAGCTGCCCGTGAGTCCCAAACAAAGCCCCCATGTCAAGGAGAAGATATGACTGTAAATGGCGTGGATTTTTGTCTGTCTGGAACAATTCTGGTATTGCCCGTGTAGGAGCAATGTTCAACACCGATGCCTCAAATTTTACAAAGGGTTTGTAAATGCTTCCCTAAAAGGAGCACAGCATTTTTCTATCCAAACATGTTTTCTTATACATAATGCTATTCCCTAGCAGGCAGGCACTCTGCACTCCCAGAGCCATCAGCCACACTAGCAAAGCACTGGGAACTACCAAACTGTCTCCCTCATACTCTAATCTCGAATGTTTGTAACTTCTGTCATCCAGAAACGTCTGCCTTGTTTCTCACAGCTTATTTGCACAAAACACATTTCACTCCAGCATTCAGCAATGCTCCTTCGTGAGCTCTGTTCACGTTCTCTGTATACAAATCTGTGTATGTATATTTTAGTTTGGCGATGGAAGTTGCACAAGACAAATGAAAGCCTTGATATATGGTAGCTGACAGATGCCTGGACAACATGACGAATGCTTCGGCCGAAGTCTGTACTCTGCACGCTTGCATGGCTGGCAGTTTTGAGGTTAGCTTGCGTGTTATTCACAAGCGTTTTCAAGCAGCTGCTTTCTCATAGGAAAGCTGTATATATAGTTTCATAAATAGGGGAGGAGGGAGGATGCCTGAAATGGTTGGAAAGACTGGCAAGATGAAATATTGTTGAAAATAAATCCTACTTTGGCATGCTACCAGTAAAAGATGATCTAGCCTTGGATGCCTCTATCTCCCACTTAAGAAGGATAAAATCAGAATACAACAGGTGAATAAAAGGAATACGCTAGGCTCTCTTCAGCTGTGTACCCTCTGACAAATCTACTTCACAGAGAGCAGACAGAAGACTGATACCTTTAACAGACTTTTGGTGGGTCAATGGTAAGTTCTCAACCATGTAACAAATAAAAGAAGTCAATGACTCCGCAGCGGCTGGCTACCTTAATGCATACCAGAAGTGACCATCTATGTAGCTATAAACTGTCAGTAACCTAATGCATATCCTTATGGCTGAAGATGCATGTATATTGGAAATCCTGCTACAGCAGAGGCTTAAAACAGTGATGGAAAATGGGAGAGATTCCTTCTTTATAATAATTAAAAAAATCCCAAACACAAAAAAAAAACAACCCAAAAGGAAAAGGAAGACTAAAAGAAGATGTTTCCGTTGTTAGAAAGTTATTAACAGTCACAGATTTTGAACTGAAAGATTTAGAACTTCACAAAGCAATTAATCTCATAACTGCCTCTTCAAATTAAAGTACATGGAAGGATGCCAGTTTATTTTATACAGTTAGCACACTGAAATAATTCTCAATTAATACAGTGTGTCATTGTTACAAATATGTGTTTATTGGAGTCTCAGCCAAATATAGCATCAAATACATACAGCACAGGGTTTAAATATGACTATATGCCACCACTGTGATCCTCTGCTCCCTGACACTTTTGGGTACAATGTCAGCAGCTGATAAAGAAACAGTGTGGAGATGCTTAATTTCCAACTACGGAAGCAGCTCGAAGAATAGGGTGACGGCACCGAAGGACGCTGGCTGTAGCAGAGTACTCCTGACCTTGATGCTCCTTGTGAAAGACAGAATGGGGAAGCGAGAGACTGAATCATCGTGCAGGGCTTTTGTTAGACTAAACGGCAAGGGCAGCGAGCAGTTCTAATTTTAAAATCACATTAGAGGACT
Organism: Aramus guarauna; assembly: GCA_013400195.1. Lineage (NCBI taxonomy): Eukaryota > Metazoa > Chordata > Aves > Gruiformes > Aramidae > Aramus > Aramus guarauna. The sequence goes on from VXBL01007716.1 coordinate 369,328, forward strand.
AATATTTAATAATGCAGCCTGGCTGTGCTTGACACTAGTCCTGGCAAATGCAGGCTGAGAGTCAGCCCGCTGTAAGAGCACTGCAGACTTTTGCAACGGTACTTTTTTATTAGTGGTGTAGAGATGTCAATTTGTTTTGACATAATTAAACCAAGGCACTGAAATTGTAGTTAAGTACCCAAACCAATTTCCAAGTGTATCCCTTGGGCATGGATAGATGGATATTGCAAGGATGTTATTACAGAAGGGTCACTCAAAGTCAAGATGCTACTGATCTGGGCTTTTCTTCTTTTGCTGCAAGTTTTGGAGGCGCACAGCAGCCAGCTAACACTGTCCTGTGTTTCTGTGTTACTAACAAAAGCAGGACTGCGGGGTCAGCCTCACGCCTGTTGCAGAGTGAGTTTTCTCCTCCTGCATGGAAGGAGTTTGTTTCTGCTGGCAAGAATGCAAGGAGACCAGGGAGGCATGGCCAAGGCTAGGCATATGCCACAAGACTCTAGAAAAGAAATTACTGCACTGTCTGGTAGATAAAGTTCCTATTCTAGAGAGACTTAAGAATCTGCAAGAATTCCTGTTTTAGCAGTATCAGCCAGGAAGACATCTGTTAACCATGACACGATGTTTCCCTCCTCCTGCCCGCCCCCCCAGCATGAAATTTTTCTACCTCTTACTGTTTATATTGCGGCAGAGATTGTAGACTCTCCTACAAAGACAACACAAAGTGAAGTAATCTCTCCAGGGCAGACCAGAATTTAAATATGACTAATACAATTAATAGAAGCTGTAGAGTTTGTGTTGGGAAAGTATTGAAGCTGCTTTTTCAGAATTGTCCCTTGACAGGCTCTTTGTAGGTATTACTTTTAGAAATGCGACAGGAAAGTGTATACCCTTTCAAGCCAGGAACTTCACTGCAACAAAAAGACCAAACTGAAAGCATTTCTCCTTCCCCACAGCTATCTTCAAGGAGGAAGCTCAGCTAACCCTTGAAAACAGCTGAGGACTTGCAGTTAAAAATCCTCTGCAAATCAGGACTAATTCAGCTCAGTAAAATTACAAGAGTATAAAGTCAATGTCAGTGATGATAAATGGGCTCCACAAAAATGGAAAGAACTGCATGTCGAGTGCTAACTCCACGTATTTCAGGGTAAAATCCAGGCTGGACCACACATTTTGTCCGTCTTATGTCTGGGGATAAAACCTGCAGTATTTACTGATGCAGCATTCCCATGGACCTCAACAGGGGAGAAATCCTGGCCTGCAGACCATGAGCCAGGCTCCCAGGAATAATATCGGCGCATATAGCTCTATCCCACAGCCAATGCTGCAGCCCAGCATCCAGCCTCGCTCATCCACACTGCCACGTGTTCACGTTCCTCTCGCACACCTTCCTCCCATTAACTGCTCTGACATCCATACGGAGGCAAGGGGTGGGGGAGAATATCCACAACCTTGCAGCTGCCAAGCATTTATGCTAAACGCTGGCCAAGTAACAAAACTTTAATTACAAGCTGCAGCTCTCCACACACAACAAAATGTTCGGCGCTGACATCAGAGCTGCTCTCAGCTGCTCCGGCACTTGCAAGAGGCAGTAATTACAGCTATATTCCGCTTAGGACCAGAGACTGGTTTCAATCTACATACAGCAGCTCTACAGCTCTGCGGTCATTTGGCAGAGGTCTGTCACTACCGCGACGGCTGTACACGGTCAGGGAAAAAACCACAGGTTTCTCGCTGGCCTCAGACTGCAATTTGGTTTAATTGCAGCATACGCTGATTTTTATATTTGGGGAAGAAAATGACTTGAAATTACAGCCTATTATGCTCCTGTTCACACTGATCTGAACTGCAGGGAGGGGGAACGGCAGCTGAGTCAGGAAAGTCTAATATGGATGCAAGTAAGTTCTCCTACATAGCCAATATGGCCTTATATTCACCAGCTCGATGCACAAGCCCTCCTTGCCCGCAGCCTGAGGTGCAAAACCCTATTTAACCTGCAAGCTCCCAGGATGCTCCAGCATTACCTTTTCTCCCTTCTCTCAGCTGAATGAAGCACCAGTCCCCCGTGAAATCTCTCAGCCGAGCACTGAAGAACAACCACCCACTCTTCAGTTTCTTGCAAAGCTGTGCAGCTTCTGCATGGCATCACAGCTACGTTGCTTTGACGAGGCGCGGGCAAAATCCTTGAACAAGAGATCTTTTAGCACGTGCCTGTGATTCTCACCAAAAGAAACACAGCACTTAATGTCCTTCAGCCCCTAGATTAGTGCCTGCCTTCAGAGAGGGAGACGGGAGTGCTGCAGACCCTCAAGCAGTGCTAAAGTGAGGGCTGAAATGCAAATTCAGGCAAAAAACTCCAAAATGTCAAATAAGACATTTTTCCAGACACAGCAGCAATTAACCCCCAGAGAAAATGAAAAAGCAGGGAAACCTCTGTCAATGCAGAGATACTCTAGACAAACAATGACATTGATTTTAACAATTGTCCTTGAAGTCCAATTTTCACCTTTAAAGTATCTAGCCATACCAGTCGAAATCCCCAGTCAGCTCCTTTTTGCAATAAAAGTACAAATATGGACCTCAAAATGCTGTAGGTAACCAGCATATGGAAAAGAATGGCTTCAAAGAGACCTCCCCTCAGATAGAGACCTCCCCTGCAGGACGCTAACCCAGCTGCCATATTTTGACTCAGCCAACCATGTACATCTCAACACCAAGTTGAAAAGAGATCAAAGATCTCAGATGATCCTGGAGGACTCGGATTGCCTGGCATGCATTTGCAGCCTGAGGAAGGTTAGAAACACAATCACAACAGCTAAAGCTATGTTCACTTTGGATGCCGGTTAACAACGCCTTTCTCTTTGAGGGAAGACAGTTCCCTCTCCATGACAATAACCATATCAAAACCTAACAAATATTTTCCCACCCAAATGTAGCTGCCATAAAAGGTTGACACTCTGTGGGTTGGCAGCCAAAAAATAACTTGCCAACCCTAACAGTAAAACTGGCTGAAAGTAAGCAGAGGACATACTGGACTTCCCATTTGAAAACTCAGCACAAACACAGCCTCAAGAGCTCAATTAAGCCTCTCTGTGCAACAGGCAGAACTCTCCTGCCAGCAAGGAGATAAGCTTCAATCTACACGGAACACTTGAAATCCATTTATTTTGAAGAAGGAGCACCCAAGAGTCCTACTATCAAATAAGACCAGAGTGGAGGGCAGAAGAGAACCTGCAAAGACTTTTACATTTCTTAGCAGTTTCTTAAATAGTATCTTCTGTTCCAAGTTAAGTGAGGACATGGATGACACTTTAGACTTCAGTGTTTCAAATCCTATCCTATTTTTATATAGATAAGAGTACTAGGAAACCACTTTGGGAAAAAAAATAAAAGAAGCTTTTCCCTGCTGTCTACTACTACTTTGGATGTATATGATTCAGACAGATACATGCTCACACGCATGTGATGGCACTGCAACAGTCCTGCCAAAATAGCACAACAAAGTCTACAGACTTGGTGCAACCAAAAAAGTCTCTCACCACAGAAAGCATTGAGTTTGAGCACAGATCAAGGAACAGTTATGTGTCTGTATTGTTTACGGGTTGGGACATAGTGAAAAAAATACAGGTTTGGCTGGTAATTGCTGCAATTAAAGGAAGGACTATCCCATGGTGAAATAAATACCTGGGAAACAAAGGCTTCACTAGACACCAAAGTGCTGTTCCAAGGAGTGAAAGATAAGCATCAAAACACAATGCAGCTTCATGACTTCAGAAAAACCCTAATGGGCATCCTCCTATTTTGTAATAGATGCCAATTAGAGGAAGTATAAATTTTCCTCTGAATGCAAGAGAATGAACACATTGTTTGAACAAGCCTTTCATCTAAAGCATTTATGAAATACAGCAGTAATAAAAGCGTTTACTTTTGTAACACCTCCACGAGTTTGCTTTTACATGTCCTAGTAAGTAACTGTCATTTAGAACAAAGCATTCCAAACAGCTGTTATTAGTAGATTAAAAATAATAATAATCTTCTTAAAATTTGGCCAAACGTAACGTCAACCTTCCAAATATTGTTAGCAAAATTTATCTGTGCCACATCTAATTTTGCATATCACTTACCATATATGAAGGAAATATTAAAACCCGCTTATGTTTGCCACATGGCCACTGGGGATCATCTAAAAGATTTGGGTCGTATTCAACAAAGTCTCCCAGGTCACTTCCTAAAAAACAATGGTAAGTATAAGAAAGGAATACATTACACCAAGAAATCTTTGGACTTAACAGAAGCAGCAAACGAGTTCACAGAAAATGCACAAGATGATTTTCATGCAAGATTTTTCAAAGAGTGGAAATATTTCTCTCTTGAAAATTCTAAGTATTTCAATACTAATACAATCTGCAAAGATATAGAGGACCTACAGCTTATGAATTACCTGGTAAATGTAAATTTAGGGCTTAGAGAAATACAAAATTACATAAAGCTCCACAATGACTTTTATCCCCAGCAACAAGTTTCCATCTGCTTATGCAGATGTTATGATTTGTTTCATTTAACATGCCAAAATACCTTAAGCTTTGGCTTATGTTTTGTGCCTGGCTTTGTAAACACAGCCCTTTCCAGCCTAATAAAGGTCACAAGTATGATTTACACCTTCAGCTTATGACTACCGTGTTGCCACTGTAAATTTTCCACAGCAAAGGAAGGTAACGACGAGCCCAATGCAGGAGGAACAAACAATGCCGGTGACAGGAGGAGGCACGCTGAGTGCCATCAGGGGCTGTCAATACAACCAGCAGTCCTGCTTACTTAACTTTCCCCCATCAGTAATCCAGCTTTGCTAAACAAACAGGGAATGAACTGTGTTTTGGCCATGACACGAGACTATATTTTGCTTAATTTAAGCAAAAAAGGGGGTTAAAACATAACATATGTCCATCCTTCACAGTACCTGCCTATCATCAGGGTACCCAAGGATATTAAAACAAGCTTCTTGAGAAGTTACCTGCATCAATGCTCCCCTGGGTGCTGTTAGCTCTTGCCAAAGAAAGGCTACGATGGCTTGCATTGCGAAATTGGGAGAAGGATGAGGTGGAGTCTATCGTGTTTCTCCGAGTTCCCAGAGCATTGGTGGGAAATAGGAACTGTGTATAAGAAACCGTCTAAAAAGCAAGTCAGAACGGACACACAGTTATTCTCAGCCCAGCCCGGTCGCAGCGGGATGCTTTTGGTGCATCCCAATTGGAAGCAAGGGAAGCCAAATTAGCAGAGGATTTTCTGGATTTAACAGTTAGGCACAGATGAATAAACACCAGTCACCTACGTTTGCTTCAGTGCAGTCAGTTTATCCATGCACAAAAAAAGCTTTTGCAAGGGCATTAATTCTTCAACAAAGCAAAACCACAAACATACACACACACAAGCTCTAATATACTGGATTTACAAAATCCTACTCAAGGGTCAGATTTAAAAATATGTCAGTTTGATCACGTTTGTTTCAGTGGGCCTTCTCTGTAGCAGATTTCAGCTGCTGCTTTACTGAAACAGCATCATCTATTACGGGTCCCTCAGCACAGAGCTGCCAGAGGCAAATCACTTGGACGCTGTTAAACTTAAAACACTTTCTCTGGTATTTTTCTCCTTTAGGATTTTGTCTGGCAGAGTCTTATTGGTGTCATAAGTGAGCTCCGGTTTATAGCAAAGGTTGTGGGAGATCTCTTACTACCTCCCAACATGGACTAAGTGTGAATGAATAACTTGCAACAAAAATATTTTTAGAGCGTACTGATCCTCTGCTTCCTTGGCCAGGAATACTCTACGCCTTGCCTCTTGTAGGTTTATTTTCCAAAAATAACATTATATTAAAGAAAAAAAAAAGAGTCTCAGACTCTAGACTAGTTTAAGAGGAGGTCAGAACAGGTATCAAATAAAACGTGAGCTTTCATTTATTTATAAGCAAACAGATTGTCCTCAGGAATTTACAGTCTGTGGTCTGGCCTGACACCTGGTTAGGTGAGCACACCATGTGTAGCAGCATTGACATAGGGCCTTTAAATCCATGTATGACAGCAGATTGGGTAAATTGAACTGTAAAAAGTAAATCAGGCTTTCAGTAAAAAATGTTTTCATTTAGGATTAAACTTGTTTCTCCTCTACATATTTGTTTAAAATGGATCACTTGCCCTAAAGATTCATAATTGCTTATTCTATTCAAGTGAATGCACTCTTGAATTTTGAAATACTCATCACATTTGTACCACTGTCTTCCTGCTCTTTGGAAAAATACACTGTTAAGCAAAATTTATTTTATTAAATAAAATTGAGAACAAACAGAATTACAGCTTACAACTCTCACCAGAACTGCTTTTCAAGCCCCTGACAATATACTGTGCAGTGATATCTCCTGCTAGTGCCAGGGGAAAGTTCCGCGATTCAGTAATGCTTTACAGACTCAGATGTTGCCAGAGGCAAATTTGAAGGAGACAGAGTTGTTTGCACTGACAGCTTGGGCAGTCCTTCCGAATGTCTGCTAACCTTATTTACAGCTTGCACATACTGTGCTTTAACCACTGTGTTACACTGCATGTTATAATTTATGTGTATATTAGTTAAGCCATTTTTTCCCTTATTACAGAAAATCTGAAGGAGTAGGAACTGTAGCATCCCCACCTTCCCATCTGCTCCGAGCTCCACACCTTCAAGACCAATTATCTCTTTCAGACACACTCCAGTAGAATGGCACTGGCGTCCACCGTCCAGCTTCATATCCCTGGGAAACAGAAACCAGAGCAGAAACAGCTCTTAATACACACGCCTTGCTCACCTTCCACCATCCCAATGCTGAAATAAGGTAGCAGCATTAATCCAAACATGCCAGTGCAAAGCACAGACCAGAAAACTTTTCCTACAGGCAGCCCTTGTGTTGTCTAAAATACATTATAGAGAAAACCCCCGTTTGGTTCCAGGTTGCACCTCATACTCCACCTACGGTGCAGAGCACGGTTCCCCATCATTGGGCACCCCTGTCAGAACCTGGCACTGGGAAGGAACTGGAAGTCATATACATTTCAGGTGAGATCCAACAATCTAGCTTGAACACTTGACTGCCACGTATCCAGCAGACAGACACTCCCAGAGTACATGCCCATGTCCCCCTACACCTTCGGACAGAGGCAATTGCCTGTGAAAGCCTCCGGGAGGGATTCCTGCTCCTCTCCTTCCTGCTGAAGGCTGGCAGGAGAAACCCAGCTCTCCATCGCCTCAGAATGGAAACTTGGGGATCTATTTTATAAGGACTGACCCACTCAGCATCTTACACTTGGAGGTAAATGAGATGCCTGAGACAACCAGGCTGTATCCCATGCTTTAGCCTCGTGATCAAAATGTGAGTGAAGGTAAAAAAAGACTATAAGCAAATTTGCACTCTGCAAATGACAGCTGTATACAACTCCAGACTATTTATCTCGCCCTATTTTCCTGCCTGATTTCTGCTCAGGTCCAAGTATGTGTTTAAAAATCTGTGTGGGAGAGATGCTGACACTGAGGCAGGCAGAGGCCCCGCAGGCTCTTCACCGGATTGCAGGGCTGCGCTATCTCCTGCTGCGTCTCTGCACACCCTGTTTCCTCGTCTTCCCTTTCCAACCTGACACTCACTTCTCTGAAACGTGGCAATCGGTGAGTCCCCAGTAAATCATGTACTTTACTGCTAGAAAAATCCAACGTGTCTGTCTGCTGGAAAACATACTTCTGTGACAAAGGAAAAAACTGTATCAAGTTTCTAATCCCAACAAAGCCCTCTTAGTTTCTTGACCGGAGTTCACTTAGCACAGTGTCACATTATCATTCCTGTTTCCTGATATCGTACTACTGAGGGGCTGGACAAATAATTATGTAAAAATAACCCTCTGTCAGAGGCACGGGATTAGCCTCTCTGCTCTTGCACAGAAAGTGATTAAAGGAACTATTTCCCATAGAGATAAATGCCACATAGTAACCATTTCAGCAGATCTTATCTATGAATCAAACACACAACCTGAGGAAGCTCCCAAACCCCAAAATGAAAACAAATATCTGAATTACCTGAAATAATATCAGAACAGTTTAGCTTCCCTCCACACCAAACCTCACAGACATAGAGTAATAATGTTGTTACGACTTTGAAAACAAGTCATGGAGAAATTTCTCCATGCAATTAGCAGACAAGGATAGATAACTCTGTAATTCATCAAGTGAAAATCTGTCACCCTTTGAAGAGTCAGCACAGTAGCTTTATAAAAAAAGAGCAGCTCTGGGGACTGAAAAGAAATCAGTGCTCTGGGAGAAGGGTCAGCTGGCACGTGTGAGCACACACGGGAACGACTCCTGGACATTAGCTAAAGATCGATGGAAATTAATGCCTCCATTTTCCCATCTTTCTGATGTTTCTAAAGAAGACTCCATCTTCAGGACCCTGTGAACAGGGTCCCTCATCCTAGGGGTTTTGCAAAAGCTGCTTAGGTTCTTTTCCTCCTCTACATATGCTCTGTATATCCAGGTAGTATATGATTGCGTGTGTTGTAAACCAGAGTAATAAAATATTACTGTTTGGAGAGAAACCTGTCCATAAAACAGAGAACTAAACTCCCTCTCTTGAGGAAAATCAGTGCTAACCAATGTGCAGCTTCTTATCAACATATAAATGGGAAGGCTCATCCTGGCTTATACTCACCCTCCTCTCACTGGGAAAAGAGCTTGGTGAACACCTAATAAGAAATTCCTAGGCAACGTATCCTTTTTGAGTTCCTTATTACTACAACCAACAACAAGCCAGTCAAGTTTTTGCAAGACAAGCCTTGATTTTTTTCCCCTCCCTCCTACTACAGACAAAAAGTTCACGAATGTCTCAGCAAAGCTCTTGCTGGCAGAGCAAGCCCAAGGGCTACCACCCTGCTGCTGGGGGAGCCCCAGCACAACTGCTTCCTCCCTACATCCCCAAAATCCCAAGAGCAACTAGGAAAGACTTGGGGGATGCCTCTGCTCTTCCCTCTCCAAATGGCTGAATCGTGCCTGGGGAACAGTCAGGACAGTTGTTGGGGTACAGCCATTGCACCAGTGCTGCCAACCACTACCACCAAGTCCTTCAGGTCGCATGCCCTTGTGTGGCACCATGGTCAATGGGCCCTGTGGTGTGGGAGCATATGGAGGAGGCACTTTATATTTAAATAAATAAATACATAAATCAAGCTTTCACTGTGTTTAAGGTATTTAGATTACCAATGGGACTGAGGAACTGCACAAACCAATATCCAGTAGTAAAAGATGCTTACAAAACACAGAGTAGGAAAGATGGTCCTTGCCAAAGAGGCTTTTAAGTGAAGACAACTTTCTTCCTCCTCTTCCTCATTTTTGATTTTCCTGTTTTCCAAAAGTGCTTTTTAACAGTGTTTTCAAGGGATTCAAGCAGACACCAAAAAGCAAAAATACATCATGGGAACTTAATTTTATGACCTTCATTTTATTTGAGCAGAGAAAGCTTGAGGAAATGAGATGATCAGGGATGACATTTCCTTAGGAGGCAAAAAACTAGATCCCAGTTTCTGACAAAGTTTGGGGAGTTACTCTGATTTACAGCAATGTCAAGCTCTAGGTATTCTATTCATGCATACCATTTCCAGAAAGCTGAGCAGTGTTATAAGCTACACTCAAAACTAAGCATATTGTTTTAGTTTTTCCACCTAACAGAGTTCACAGATTTTCTTGGAAGAGTACCAGGTGACTTGGGATCCCAAATTTGTTGTGGGACAGTGAAAAGTTTTACCGAGCAGGTACACTGTGTCTTTTATTAGTCAGGGCATGATTAACAGAATAGAAATTGGATGCTATTACCTTTGGAAGTGTAACATTTCTTTAATGAATTGAATGTTATGCTTTGACGTGATCTACAAAGCCCCACGCAAGACTCCTGCTGGGCACTTGCTCTTTAAATGACAGCAACAGTTGAACACTTTAACCTGTGAATAATTTAGGAGTCCATTAAATATTAAATAGATTTCTAGATACATGAAAAAGCCTTCTGCTTATTGCAAAAAGGAATCTGATAATTGTTATTTAGAGATGTTAAGCCTTTTGCGTCTGTATCTGCTTAGTGATTCCTGACTGTTAAGATTTATTCTAAAAGCAAAGGTGGTTCATGAGACATCAAGAAAAGATACTGGTTTTATCCGTCACGGTTAATAATTTCTACTTATCGTCTCTGTTTATAGGGACAAGGACAATGACAGCTTTGGAAAAGACACGCTGCCAGCCAGTCCAGCAGCAGATCTCCTGCTGCCCAAGACTGGCTGCTTTAATTGATCGAAAGCTTTCAGATCCTAATTGCCATTAGTGTTGCTAGAACAACAACTCCAGCGGCAATTTACAGGGAGAGGAGGCAGAGAAACTCCTGGAAAGATGGCTCTAATGAGCCGGCATCCTTTCACTCTCTCCAAACATATTCCAGTGTCAGGACGTCAGCTCTTGTCCTGATGTTTTGCCCAACACAGGGAACAATTTCAAAATTTAAACCTATTTGCTTTTGGGGGTTTGTTGCTTGATTTCAATCTAAAGAAACAGGGCAAGTTACAAAACTGAGCAAGAATGGCTCTATAAAATTCATACACGAGATGATTAATTTTGAAATTTCTTGGTGTGGGAAAAAAAACAGATTTATGCGTCTTTCTGTAAAGCTAATATGCACTTAGTTTTGGAGTTTGTTTGATTTGGGAGAAGCAAGGAAAGCAGGCAATGGTAAAGCAAAGCAGGGAAATTTCAGTTTCCCTGTTATCAGCCAAAACCAGATACTTATTCCTCCCCAAGCCTACAGAATATAAATGTTCAGGAAAAGCACTCGAGATTGATGACTTAATCAAAACTGCCTGGCATACAAAATCTGTCGGGGAAGAATAGCAAGGAACTTGGTAACAAATCTGAAGGACGTAACAGAGTATCCCACTCTGCTGTGTGTGTATTTCTACTATCCTCACAGCAATTTGGATGGTCTCATTTCTCCTGTAAATATTCCCATTTTCCATTCTCACTGCAATGCTTGTTACTTGACCTGCCAAATAACCGATGGCAGGGGTTATAAGGTGAGACGACCTCACCGACATGCTTCTTTTTGCCTCATTTTGCATATGACTTTCTTACCCAGTTTAAACAAACAGAGATTTCAGAGTTTAGGTAATAAAGGCCGTTAGGAATACCTGCCCTCTGGATTCATAGATCATTGTGGCTACATGTTATTGGGGGTGATGGTACTGAAAACCTCTTATTCGCAGCATCATTGAACTCATCAGTGTTCTGGCCAGCACTCAGTTAAATTTAAAATTAAATTCAGTAGTGATTTATCCTTAGAAACTGGATGAAGCTGGTTTGTAGCACAAATTCTTTTTATCTAATGACTTGCTGCTTTACTTCAGAAGAATGGTCCATTTCCTCGGCTTCAATCCATTTGATTACTCATATTGTAACCTTAACTGGAGGCAAGTTTAGTCAAATGAATACCTATATTCTTGTCAAGACAGCAATATCCAGCAGCAGTGCTTACTGCAGGTTAAGTTTCTAACCACTTAATGAATTCACTGCCATGAAGAATAATAGATGAGGTGAATTGCCTGGTTTTATAAGGACACACAAGATCTGATGCTCTGGATTTTTCTGTCCTGGAGCTCACCAACTCCAGCCCCAATGCCAGTCAGCCACCGCAAGCCCAGCAGCTGAGAGTCGAATGTAAAACTAGTCGTGTTGCAGTGCCACATCTGTGTGACACCACCAGCTCTGCTCCTCCCCCGGGTCCTCTAGATTCATCTTCTGGGCAGGACTTCACAGGAACTTGGAAGCTCATAAAAGGTTCTTACAACATCACAAAATAAAATATCATTAGAATAGGTATGATTTCAATCTGTGAATGTTTTTGCCATTAACAAAAACAAGCCCCAAAAGTCCCTTTTCAAAAACATGTTTTTAAATTATGAACCATAAAGATGCATGCCAAAGGAAAAAAATTAAAACCACAGCACAACAGAACTATAAACCCAACTAACTGCACTACCTTCTTTTCCTGGGGGGAAAGACATCATGGTACCTTCCTCCTCCTTTGTAACACCTCTAGCAGTGAGAGACATACATTGCCACCACCTTTTTTGAAAATGCTTAGCCACCCCAAAATACCAACGAGAACTGGATTACTCTCAGTTGGCCGCAAGCATTGCAGAGCCTTTCTGCAGGCCACCGCGTCCTGCAGGCCACGTGGAGCAACTCCAACAACATCCACGAGGAGCACGAGAGTTGTACAATCTCCTTGGAAGCTGAAGGAGTAGTAGTGCCTAGAGAAGCTCCAAGAGCAGGCAAGCAATGGAGAATGGGTTCCCTTCTTTCCCTGCCCAAGAAATCTGCCTTTTCCAGGGTAGCTACCTGGGGGCAGAGCTGAACCTGGTCCTTCTCCATCCTGGCTGGGGTCACATGGAGGGTCCACAGAGCACCCTGGCACAGACCCTGCTGGGGAGCTGGGTGGGTAGAAACCTGCAGGCATGTTCTCTGTGCTGGCTGCAAGGAAGAGCCTGGCTATTGACAGTTCCTCTTTGGGGACATGTGCAGTGACCCTAGCACCCTGAGCATGACCTGCCTAATGGCTAAAAGGCTAATGTCTGCTTCATCTGATCCCCAGCTCTCAAAGGGCTGAAATCCAGTTCACCTCAAATCATCTGGAGTCCATCTCCAAATAAGTAATTCCTTCAAGTCTTGTTTAATCCATCTGGAAATGGCTCCCCTATTTGGTTTGCCATGATACGAATCCCCTCTGAGGGCCTACAGCAGCTCAACATGTGTGTGTACGTGCACGTGCTGAGGTGCATGAGCTTCCACCGAGACAACCTTTGGCAAAGGAGGTAAGTGCCACAGCAGCTCAGGGGTTGCACAAGGCGTACCTCTGATAACTGTCATTACTTCCCATTTTCTGCCCATCTGCAGAACTAGATGGGAATTAATTCTCATCTCCTGCAAAGAAGATATAAAGTGGATGCTGAGCCAGAAATTCAGTTTCAATACCCTTCACAAAGTAGCTCTTCCATCTTTTAGAGTATTATATTTAAATAAGAAAGAGGAACTTGCAGAATGGTATTAGCATAACATTACATACAATGCTTCAAATTTGTCAGTATTATTAAAGAATACTGGGGTGTCAACATGATCCATAGTATATCATCAGTGAATGGTGAGAAAGAAGAGCAGAAACAATTTTTATAAAGCACAAGTATCTCTCTACAATGGTAAAAAAGGTTCAGTAGTCACTGCTGCATCTCCTCATGGCTATATTTTGTTTGTAAACTTTACTGTAAAATCTCTGTGTGGTAACAGCATGTATGTTTCACAGGTGAGCAAGATTTTTGTCAGCAAAAAAAATTCAGATCATGAATACCCTTTAGCCATGAAGATTTCCAATACATTGAAAGAAAGAGTAGCAACCACACAACTGATCCTGTAGTACGACCACTAGCACTTGAACCTAGCCTCTAACCTGTGCATCACACAATGACTTTGTATTTCATAAAAAACACAATCAAAGCCAAGCATTCAGACAACAGTATCAGCGTTGCTGGATCCTGTAGGTGCTACCTGCTTCTGCAGATCAGCCTGTAATAAGGATGACAGTTTGTGTGTGTGCCTGTTAATTTAGTAACAGAGGCAATTACACCATTACAGTGCTCTCAGTACAGGGCAACCCTCTCATTGCTGCCCTTAGACACCACTAAACCTTGTGTAGGGTCTGATGACTTTGGGCTGTAACTGCAGGACGCTGGGGGCCAAGGGAAGCCAGCAGGCAAGATTTCAGCTCCTGAATTGCAGTATAGCCTTCCTTACATTGCTTTCACCTGGCTATGTCTGCTCTCACAGCTACTCTGCTGGGCTAGGTGGGGGAAGGAAAGCAAGGTCTGGTCCTGCCCATTTCCCTCCTCTTGGCCATGGAAACAGGTGAAGCTGTGCCTGTCATCATGCCACAAGCAAAGATGCCAGCGATCTTAATGTAACCAGCCCTGAAGAGGAGAAATTATGGTCCAGCTCCACAGAAGTACCTGCCTCTCTGCGACTCCAGCAGGAGAAAGCGCATCTCAAAACCCTTGTGAATTCAGGTTTTAATTCTCCCCTTTTCCCTTGCACAAAAGCACTATAAGCTGAAGCATTAGGTTTCCATTCATACAAGGTACAGACAAAATTTTGAGGACAGAAAATTCTAGTGATTACTTCTGTTCATGACTTTTTTCTCCCCACCACGTCACTCTTTGCTTTGTACTTTTCACTTCTCTTCAGCGTAACAGAAAACTAGAGAAAGGAATTCCCTCAGTATACGGTGTCCTTCCTTCTCGGCCCCAGCAAGTACCACTAGAGGAGTCTTCTGAAACCACAGGCAGCAAAAACTACCATTCATCACTGGCAGCCTCTGTGCCGCTCCAGAGTACGTCTCCCTTCAAAAGCCTGCTGCCAGCGACATTTTGGTGAGCCCGCAGCTGCGTGGCTGCCGGGGAGGGGGATTTGGGAAAGATATTCCAGGGGACAGCTCAAATATCATCCTGTTATATACTTGCATGGCTCTCCTCTCCAGACTTCCATTGGTATTTGCACAACGACTTAAAAACACAGTTTGGGGGCTTGGGGAGGGTTCTTGCACTCGTAGCTTGGCCTCAGAATGGAAGGTAGGCAAGCAAGGGCCACAGCCTAGGTACGCTGCTTGCAACTCACTGGTAAGGGGCGATGCTGCCCCATCCACCCTGATCAAGTACGCAGAGTTTAGTGGTGTCTGCAGGAACTACCTTTCAGATCATTTTTTTTAAGTGGATCTGTTAGCACAGTTTAGCTGCCAGCATCGATACAGTAGAGCTCTTCTGTGCTGCCTACAATATGAGGGGCCTGAAAGCCTCCCCAAAACACAGCTGTGCCCAGAGATTTCCTTGCTGGCTGCAGTGCTTGAGGGTCTGAGCAGAGGTGGAGAAGCAGCACCAGCTCCACCATGTGCTCCTCTCACATGGAGCAGTCTCCTCTGCATGCACGTTCACCCCACTCTTCCACTCCTGCCAGGGCTTACTCCAGTCTAACTGCAGATGTGCCCAACGTTCCCTGCAACTGTTTGTTTCTTTTCCTAAATTATTCAGTAATGTTTGCAGAACATAAACCAGTTAGGACATCTTGCCCAGGGACAGACATCAGCAATCTAGAGATTCAGAGAAAGCAAAGCTAAAGGGTGCTGTCACTACAGTACTTCAAAAGGGTACCACTGTCTCTCCCCCCTGCCCTTATCACACATCCAAAATGTGCAAAGAAGTAAGCAAACACTGTGCAGCCCGAAACAGAGTGGCTACAGTTTATACTATACTGCCTCATCTGTTCTTTGCACCAGCTGTTCCTGGAAGGAGGTGCCATTGAATTGTTTCCCTCTTCCTCCTATGCTCTGGAAGAAAGACAGAGGGCATTTTTTTTTAATCTTGGCTTTTTAGCAAAGGGAACAGGGCTGGATTGTTTTGTACCGGCACTCGCTACCTTCTCATCCCATGCTCTTCTTGCTGCGTAAGCATGGCACAAGGCATTACACGCTGAATTAATACTTAGGTGTGCAGCTGGGCTCATTACTGATGTAATTTAGAAGGTATAACCAGTCATCAGCATTTCAAAAATGTATTCAATTTTCAATAAAGAGGCAATTTCCACAGAGCAATGACCATAAGTGAATGACAGTGTACCCAAGAAGAACGAACAAAGTCTGAGTCTGTCAAAAATTTGCCTGATGTGTCATCTCAGTTTAATTAAGGGAAAAATTTACTGTAAGAGACAGGAGAGCAAGTCAACTCTCGTATAAAGGTGCCTCCTTTCCTTTGTGCATTAAAAATACCCTCCCTTTGTTTTGAATTACTGATGCATGAGCAGCTTGTGGCAAATCATTCTCCAGAATTGAATAGATGGCTGAAAAATACAAGCCAAATTCATCCTTTTTGCACTGGATGAATTTGACTGTAGGTGGTTTATGGTTCTTTCAAGCCCACCTCAGTGTAACAGCTGAGTATTTCCCCCAAATTTTGTGCCCTGCAGGCACTGAGCCGACCCCATCTCCAGTCAACTCACAGCTCAGCAGAAAGCTTCCTCAGTCTTTGGAGAACTGCTTTAATTTGAATAAACTTTTCTATCAAAGGTCTAGTGTCACACCATGTCAAGGGATGCAAGGCAGCTCCACGGACGTTGCTTACACCAGCTAAGAACCTGTATGGTATTATGGCCAAAATAATAAATTTTCACTGACTGAATGAACTGACCAATGGCTAAATGTACAATAAAAAGACATTATGTTTAAATCCCATTATTTCCCTACAGTTCTGGAAATCTAGGTACAGTAGCACCATGTTTGCATGGGACAATAAGAAAGCTAAGACTGCTTATACAATAAAAGTTGCGCTGTCTAGAGTACTTGTTTTGTCAAAGATGAGTGAAGTCAGAAGAAACAATAAAACCAGTGCATTTTTCAAGAACATGGATTTCAGGGGGTTAGTTTTTTCCAGTTTAATAATCAAAGATACCACAACACATATAAATAAACTGGGGACTGAGAGCTGTAGTTTTAACCTGGTAATGTACCACAAGGCTAATATTTCTAAGTGCATTTCTCTCATCTCAGAGCAGATATGTAAAAGCATTAGCTTCTGTCATGCTGTTGTCTGTTATCAGGTCTACATGCAGGCCCAGAAAGACTATGTAGTACACATATAAATATACATACCCGACTTGGGTACAGTCTCGATATGGCAGCACTGAAAATATGCTACAGAAGGATCTTCTGCTGCTGATAAGGACTATTCTAAAATATAAAAGAAAATAAAAGAAATCAAAGACTAAAATTTAAAAATCCCACCACAATAAGCAAAGCAACAGATGTTACCATTGAGGAATTCATAATCATAACACTTCCATCATGGATGATTTCTCCCTTGTTTTTATCTCACAGGTAGGGTATCGCGCTACTGAGTCTTTGCAGAAGTGCTGAAGCCTGTGCCATACATTACACAGTGAATGAGTAGTGGAGTCCCATCCCCTCTGCAGGTTTTCTAGGAAGACTATCTTGAATCCATTATTTGGAATCCAGGATAGCTGTTTTTCTGCTGAAAGGAGTCCTAGTGAAAGGAGTCTACCCAGAGAGGCAAGGAGCTGTTCTGACAACTCACAATTTCTGAAACTAAACAGACACATCCAGCAGCAACCCAGGCGATACACACCAACAACCACCTGTGGTACACACCACAACTCTGTGGCTGACTTGGAGTCTGCATTTACGCAACAAGAATTTCCATCTGCTGGTCATGACCCTTCTCTGCTAAACCAAAGGACTCCCTTGATTTCAGCTTCCTGTTCCTGGAATAGGCCGGTTCGTGGACAAAGTCAAAGTTTGCTATTATCACCAGCTTTCAGATCCTTTCACTGTTTTCCAGGTTCCTCCTTGAGTCTTCTCCAGTTCTTCCCCATCACCCTTCTTGGTCTCTGGGCAGTATCATTGGCCTCAGTAGTTGCACAAACGGCAGATACAAACATCGTATCTTTCAGTCTTACCTTTAAGATTAGTGTCTAGCCCTGATGACCCGCCAGCATCAGCCCTCTTAGGTATGATGTTGCATTGACACTCAAGCATGACCGATCCCACAGCTCCTCCATCGCCACATCTATCCCAGTCACTAACTGTCAGGGTTGAATCCCTCCTGTAAGCATGGCTTGCCTGCGTTCCTCATAGGCAGGTAGCTCAAGATGTGGCTACATGAAAGCATACGTTATCTGCCTGCACAGAGCTTATCTCAGAAGCCAGGCCACTCTCACAGCAAATGCCTTGTATTTTTAACCAGTCTCCAAATCTCTGCATCATCTGCAAAGTCATTGTGTGGCATTAAATCAAATATCTGAGAGCAACCTATCTGTTGTGCAGCCACACTATTATCTTTAGCCATTAAGCTCTAACATGTCATTAAGCAACATCAAAACCACCTTGAGGTCAAGACCCACTTTCCAGAAAACTGCATGGACTTCCAATAGCTACGTTATTATAGTTTTGGGAGATACAGATTGGCAAGAAGCCAAGAGAAGCTTGATCAAGATGTAAGATATAAAATGCCACTAAATAACTGATTGTTTATAAATATACCCTCTTTCATTATTACCTTCAGGACACCAACAATTGTACAATGTACACCAAAAAGACCCTTCTTCCCTCTCAAGTCGGCCAACAGGCTGCAGCCCCTTGAATTGCTCTAAGACACAGTGATGGCAATTTGTGCCATCTTCTAATTGATTAGTTTTAAAATTTACAGATGTTTTACCTTTCTAAAAATCTCCACTTGTGGTCCAAATGCTAGGACCTACTGCTAGGTTGATTGTTAGGGCTATTGCACTTTCTTGCTCTGCTCTACAACATTGATTTTTCTGACATTGCATGCCACAGATCTGTGTGTCAGGATTTCACCCAAATTTTTCATCCTTTGTCCTACACTGGTCAAAGTTGGATCACAAAGCCTAGCAAGTTCTTTTGTTCTTTACCATCCAAACATCACCATATGCACCTATAAATCTTGTACCAGTTACACTGTTATTGAAACACTATTTCCCTAAGGGACTAGCTTAGTCACTGTTCTTGGAAAAGGTTTAGATCCCCAAGAGAGCTGCTGCATGTAATGCGTGGGAAAATGTAGAATGATCAATGTTCCTTCTCCTGCATCATTCTGTTATAGTGATCCTATTTTCTTCCTTAAAAGCATGCCTAAAAGCAAAGTGGTATTTACCCTTTAATAAAGGAAGGTTTCTAATAATAAACATGCATATGGCATTATGAAGTTCTCCTGCAGCAGATAAAGTATGACTTCATTGTTTGTCTGAATGCTGTAACAACCCTTACCTATGGTAAATATCTCAGATCCTATAAGATGGTCTCATGGCACAGCAGTAAGTTATAGAGCAGGGGAGGAATCAAGTTTCACATTTGAGAAAGGCAATCTACAAGCAAAAAACCCTGGCATATGATTAATTTTGTGCTTGCCACTGCTTACTGCTGAATGGTTGCTACTCACAACAGCTTGCTTGTTCACTGGAAGCCTTGTTTGCTGATGTATGAAACTTGGCACAGATTTCAAGGCTGACATCAGAAAGCATCTTTGAATTTGGAAAACCACGGTACCCACTAAGCGTATTCCCCCACTCCCTCTGGCTGCTTCTAGAAATACAGCTCTTCCAGTAACGCCCTACACCTCCCTAAAAAAAAATCCAACACCCAACTCTTAATACTTAAAGAAAAACAAACTGGTGCTTCCATGTCCACAAGCAGAGACAACAGTGGGAAGTTACCACAGAAAATTTGCTATGTGTATCAGAAGGAATCAGACCAGAAAGGAAATAAAAAGCACCAGCTCAGATGCTACATTTTTCAGATTTCTTTCCTGTGAGACCCAAGCATTGCCTCTCTCTCCATAAACCGGAGAACGCTCTTTACATAAAGATCTCTCAGGCAAAGCAGGAGAGAAATCCACAGCCTCCACTGCCAGGATGCCACAACACCTCACCTGCAGAACTGCTGAAGGAGGCTGGTGCAAAAGCCTTAGGAGCTAGACTGGAAGAGAAGCTGGGATGGCAGTGGTCAGAAGCTCATCATGGAGGGATAAAATGGCATTTTACTTAGAGGTCAGATGATATGCATTAAAAATGAAAATATTCAGAGGGCTGGCAATGGTCTGCTGGAGCAGAAAGTCCAAAAACTTGTCATAAAGTACACTTTGGAGAAAAAGGTACGGTGGAAGCTGGCTGCTGTTCAAGAAAATCGAATTATTGTTTATAGGAGAAAAGCGTTTTACTGAATTTCAGCTCTTCAACAAACAGCATCTATGGATCTGTGCAGCTCCGAATGACTATCTCCAATACCAGAAGCAGCTCGAGTTAGAGTTTTTTGGGTTTTGGGTTTACATGCCCTGATTGCCATTGTGCCACCTAGACATGTTTAAAATTACTTCACAAAAAGGTTTTCACTCTCTAATTCTCACATTTCACCACGAAGTTGTACTAATTACTATGGTTCAGAGCAACCGTTATTTTGCAAGAGAGCTCTAACAATGTGCAACTGAGACTGTAAAAGCTAATCTTCCAAATTTCTTTTATGAGCTGTATGCTATGAAACTACAAAAACTTACTGAGCACAAGGCTCTCAACAGAATCAGTAATTCACGTGACTTGAAGAAGAAGAATGTCTGTTTTCTTTAGCATCTGTCTAGGTTTGATAGTGTTGTACCAAATGGCTGCAATCAGGCAATGCGATATACATCATGTGCACCGTATACACGCGGAATACTGTGGCCTCTTTCCTCATACCAGACTGATGATGGTTGACTACCAGGGCTTTGCTGCCCTGCAGGCAAAGGTGAACACACAAACCATGGATGCTCTCTGGGTAACCGCCATCATTTTGGAGTCTCCCAAGTTCAAGTTGGGGTTATTGGAAAGTGGCCAAGAGGATGCTGTGAACAGTCAACCTTTTAGAATACATGTGTGTGCATTTCCACAATTAAAAGGGCAGCAAAAGAGACCTTTCATACCCTATGGGTGGTGTTCGGCCTTGGCTTAGAGCTACACACTAACAAAAATACTGAGAAAGCAATGGCATGGGGGTAGCATTGTATTACTGCTTTTATATCTGCTATATAAGATGACGCTAGAAATGTTCTTGTGCCGTTCTCACCATGAATTGTTTGCTCAGCTGGCTCAGGCTGCTGTTTCAGTGGCCTGTTTCTGCTAGGTAGGAAATCTTCTGCTTCACAGTTTATGGAAGATACCACCAATAAACCTGCTGAATAAAGTGGATGAAACCGCATGCTGGTGGCTACCTGTGCTTATTTATATGTCAGGGTTGGCTTGCCTTTGTCTTTTAATGGGAAAATTTATTCTGTGCTATTTTACAAGACTGCTTTGATAATACAGTCTAGGAAACCTAATTTTCCAGCTCCTTTAATAAGCCACGTCCTACAAATCTGAAGAAACCAGTTTAACCAGTGCACTGAACCATGAACAGGAAGCTTTACAAGGACTAGCTGATAAGCTGTGGTCTGTGTATAGGTGGTTTTTCTCTGTGCTAAAGAGCCAAACTCTTTATTTTAACCACAAGCAGTCCTGCCTCACCGCTGGACTGCTGAAGGCTGGACCCAGAGCACCATTGCTTGGGGCTGAGAAAGGAAGAGCTTGCAGTGCTGCAGGACAAGGACACGTCACTTCACAGGCTGACAGCCACAAATAAGGGCCGTTACCAGAGAAAGGAGCCCTGAGCTGTCATCCACACTGCAGTTTGCTTTGCTCTGACACAGTCACATGCCAGTGACACCATTACTGAAAGTGCTAGCTACTTTAAAGCCCAGCTATCAAATTCACCACTCAAAAATATATTCTGTGTAGAAGTTTTCAAAGCTGGGTCCCACAAGTTAAGTGAAAGGCTGACATGCTGTGACAGAAGGGTCAGGCGTTTCAGAGAGAGCTGAGAGAGACTGAATCCAGCCCGACTCAGCGCTTGCGTCCTGCACAACCACCCATGAGCCACCTGGGACGAGGTCCCAGCCACAGGAAGGAGCCCCAGGAGGGTTTTCTGCCCATTGCAATACCTGTGCTCCTGTGTGTCACAGGGAACTGGGGAAGACACCAGCTTTAAAGGTCTTAAGGTACTCAGAAACTCCGTTGATTTTACCGTGAACACATAAAGCAGACCCACCTGAATTTCCAGAGGTCTATTTCATCCAGAATGCCTATTAACTTCAGTGACTGCAACAGCATCCAGACCTCTCAGAAAAACAGGGTTTGCGCTCAGATTACTTACTGCTTGACTTAGCTGGCCTTAGGGGTAACACAAAGTGTTGACTTTGCCTTTTATTTTTAGCTAATATTGCTGTGGCTCTTTGTCCATAGGACAAAAAGCATTTTCAAAACTGTGTATTTTATTCTGCTTGTATCTTTGTTCTAGACAAAGGGATCTTTATTATGATTATGGAAATATTCTGGAAAACTGTCTGCTGATAAAGATAAGCCAGTTGAATAACAGAAGCTTACTCACTGTTTTCTTAGCAAGAAAAATATTCAGTTATATTATCAGACGTAATGACTGATATATAAACTACGATAAAATGCTAGGATGTATCTTACAAATACTTTTTTGCAACCGATGGAGAAAAGAGTTCACAAATCAAATATTTATTAATTTCTTTCACAGGTAATATTTCTATCAAGTTTATGGATGTATTTTATATATACATCTCAGTAATTGCTCGTTCTCTGTGGAATTTGCATCACACTTTATAAGTATTTTTTGCTACAGGTAATTCCCAGAGTGTACGTATATTTATAGACAAACCAGACTAAAATTAGAGGGCTGCTTTTCAGTGTTTGACTCCACATGTATTTGTTGCAAAGACAATAATCAGCTGCTAGTCAGACAATAGTTAAGTCAACAGTTCTGCATGCGTCTGTCTGCTACAAAAGCTGTTTCTAAAAAGCTGTTGTCTCTCAGAGCCACCTTCTGCAATATTTATGTTGATTACTGCCTTTCACTTCGTTTAATTGTATGTGTGAGAATAAACACAAGGAAAATTTTGCTCGAGCCAAGTAGCACCTACCAGAATTCAATTCATAAAACCTGCGGTTCAATGTAACATCAGAATTTCTATTGACCTGCTTCCACATTTGAAATGTCCTTCAGCCATTGCTAAACTTGTTCCAGGCAGGTTTGGCCGCGTACCCCTCTCACACTTAGCACTTGGCATTACCCTCAAAAATATACAACTAGATTATGCCTAGTTTACTTTGACCGACTTTCATTTTACACAAGTTATTTGTGTTACGGAGACACAGGTCTTAAATATCCACGGGCTAACACTTCCATTAACTCATACTTCACCCAAGGAAGGAGTATACATTGCAGCATGCAACTTCACAGAGTATTTTAAAGGCCATTACTACGTATGTGGTATGTGGTAAGTGGCAAGGACACACTGTGCTCTTGCACAGAGATGCCGACCCTGCCCCTTCCCCCACGCCCCGTGGATTGCCTTTGCAGAAGCAGCCTTTGGATGCACCGTACCTGCCGTTTCTGGTATCGTGTTGCCGCATGTTCTTGATAAAATGAACCTTCTTAAAGTTCTTTGGTCTGGGTGATCCTGAGAGTGTCCGACATCTGAAAATTAAATCAATTGGAGGGGGGGGAGAAAAAAATAAAAATACTCAGTTCCCTGCTGTACGGCCAAAAGTCTACACAAAGGCAGGAAGCAAAGACGAGACAAATGATTCAAGTCGCCCTGTGTTAGGAATCAGCAAGAACAATAAAGACAATAAGTCTGGAAATGTGACAGCTCAAATAAAAAAACTATTTAAAATAATAATAAGGCACCACCACCCCTCCCTTTACGCAAAAAAACCCACATCATAAAAAAAATCTCAGCAAAATAAAACTTCCTGCAATCTGTTGTGACAGGTTAGCCCAAGCTTTCAGAGGAAAAAAAAAAATTAAACTAAAACAAAACCTGGTAAACATGTGATTTTCCCCCTCACACCAACACCTGTACTTTTGTATCCTACTCAGCTATTGATAAAGGAGCTACTGAGGAAAGTTTGTTTTTTTCTTAATTTTAGAAAGACTTAAAATCTCTCATTTGCAAGGATAATTCCTATTTGCTTTCAAGTCTAAATGCTACTTTTCACATTCCTGACAGCGTACAAAACAACGGAAAATAAAATAAATTACCTGAGGAAGAAAAAAAAAATCTTTCTTCAAAACATTAATCCTTAAATCTATTTTACATCTGAACGCACTTTTTAAATTGCGGTTAGAGAAAGAAATTGCCAGAGGGGGGAGAGATGAGACAAACAGCAATATCTCCCCCCGCCTTCCAGTCTTGCTCTTTTTTAATCAGCTGAAACCGCAACGCATGTGAAAGCTTTCTCTGTTTCATCTCAGTGCTGTTTTGCTGCAAGGCACAGCACAGCATGCCGGCACCGGAGGTAACTCCTGTGCTCACTGCACAGCCAGGGCTGCCGGACCGCAGCTGCTGCATCCTCCATGGGAGCTAAGGGACAACCATCCTCCGCCGGTGCATGGGACCAGCACAGTCCCTGTGTATTGAGCCTCCCTGACCTAATTTTTCCCATCTTCTCCTATGCACAGGCAGAGTTCAGCAGTTTCCCAACCCCAGGAGATCCTTTTGTTGGACTGAAACCACAGACTGCTGGTCCCAAACTAGCAGGGACTGCCAGTCCCCGTTGCTGTACCAAAACACCATCGTTGCTGCTTAGGCACAGCCCAAGGGAGGGACCCCATCACTTTGTCATTTCTGCCTTCCTCCTGGTAGTAAAATCCTTGAGATTCCCTCACCCACTGGTTGCAGTGAGCCTTGTTAGCATCTTCAGGTGAACATACCACCAAACCACACTTTGTAGCTTTTGCCAATTATACATGCTTGAATCATTCATGAGAACGCTTCATAACATGCTGGTAAGCATTCAACAGTAGGCTTGGTAAAAATAATCAAGTCTTGGTAATAGGTCAGTTTGTACGGCCTCTGCTATTAAGTCTTTGGTTCAAGGTGGGGGGATACATCTAATCTGCATATGGATAAACAAGGCTATAGGCTAAACATCAATATAAACCAGCTGAATTACAGGTCACAAGATAAAGAGATATTCAAAATTAAGCTGCTGCCTTGCCGAACAGCTGACCTGGAAGCATACCACAGACTGGTCAGATTACTGATCAGCCCGTTTCTGAACTGTTAAGCAGTTGCTCCATTTTCCATCGCCCCAGAGGATTGCCTAGTGACTAATTACTGTGGTCCCCAGAGAAGCTGTGGCCTCCTGGATGCAGAAATAAAACCACACTGAAGCTGCTCATATAACAAGGATGGGGGCAGATTTATTAGTGAGGTAGCAGTCACAAACCTACTAGCCAACACAGAAAGACAGTAATGCTGGT
This sequence comes from Aramus guarauna, assembly GCA_013400195.1. Taxonomy (NCBI): domain Eukaryota; kingdom Metazoa; phylum Chordata; class Aves; order Gruiformes; family Aramidae; genus Aramus; species Aramus guarauna. The sequence continues at coordinate 394,349 of VXBL01007716.1, forward strand.
TATCAAAATAAGATTGCATGTGCTGAGAGAACAAATTGTAAAAATTCATAAAAAATAAGAATACTAAAAATACTAGCCTTCGAAAGCTTACTTTATTAAACCAGCTGTACTTACTTTTTAAAGGTACTGCGTTAGAGGCTAGTCATTTGTGTTAGTGACAGCTAAACTTTTCTATTAATCAAAACCGAATTTCTATTTCATGACCTTTTTTTTAAAATACTGACTTTTTATTTAATAACCTAAAGCCAGGGAACATGCAATTCGTGTCACCTACCACCTTGCAAGTGTGCGTGAGGTTTCACTTTACCCACTGTGAAGAACACCTTCACGTGAACACCCAGCTATTTTCCAACACGCTCAGGGACAGCAAGTCTGTCCGTGCACATGCTTTACAGACAAGTAACCAGAGAGAGAGTAAATAAAATGACCTCCGCAGTGGGGCATTTTCCTCAATGTCCTCCAGAGTCTCCAGAGAAGATCGCTGGGAGATCAGCCGACGTCTGCACAGAAAACAGAACACAAAAGATCACCATGGGTTAGAGGGCAGGAGAAAGTCTTCAGAGCTGTTATTTAGTAAAGCTCACAAACTGCTGAACCGAGCCATACCTTGGGATATTAATCAATTTTGTTCTGTTCTGCTGACCTTACTAAATCAATTTGATCCCAGCCAGAAGCAAACTTACTCCATACAAGCTTCTATAGCAAAACCGAAGTTGAAACTTCCCAACAGCTCCTCCTCAGTGTGCGCTTTCAGGTTTTCCTTTCTTCAAGGCTTTAACACCCACCTAACACCAGTCCCACATTTGTTGTGGTATAGCCTGCAATGCTACAAGTACAGTTCTTTGATAAAATAATGCAGACACAGATCTACAGAGACTGCCTGTCGTTCACACTGCCACAGGGGACACTTCTCTTTGCCCCTTGCCCTTTTTACCAAGTGAATGCCACTTGTTTCTCAGTGATGTCCATCTCGTCATTCCTGTGAGGAGTGACTGAAGAGAGATGAAAGATCACAGAGCCGGCAGCACTGGGCACAAACCAGTAGTTTAACAATGTGCCCTGACCATCCCTCTGAGCAGCACAGATGAGTTTAGTCCTGTTGTAAACCAGTTTTTTATGGCTGAGTCAGATCCCTCCTCTACCTTCAGTGAAATGAAGTAAGGAAATCTTAACATTTCAAAGACAAAACCAGTCCTCCAAAAAACACCATAAATACAAAAAATAAATGTGTAACATACAGCCCACTGCAGGCACATAATGAAAAATTAAGCTGGCAATCATCAAAACGACCCCGTTGGTGGGTGTTAAGCAGCTGCGACAGCCAGCAGAGCCAAGGCATCATGCCGCAGCACCCAGAGCGCCAGCACCCATCACAGAGGTGTACAGCACCTTGCCAGTGATTTTATGAGCATGAACTTAAATGATAAAAGTCCTCATAGACTAACACTATTTTTTTCCCCAATTACCTTAATACCCTCCCCACCGAACTGCCTTATTCCCTTGATCTGCAAGCAAAGAGCTTCCAGAATCTCAGTGTGTTCTGAGCACCCCCGTGCTTGGAAGGGTGCTCATTAATTTGTTCCTGGGCTGTATTTTCACAATAAATTGTTTTCTCTGATGCCAGTATAAGCAGTTTCTAATCCTTCTTGCAATTTGCTAGCCCCTCCAGTTGTGCTGCTACAACTGTTCCTGCAGCCGTGCTCCAAATCTGATTACCGAAATGTTTTTCTGTTCAAAATAACCCTGAGGTTCAGTGGTTCAGTTTATTACTAGTTCAGAAAAACAGATTTCTATCACTAACCCCCAGACAACACATTTCAAGACAGTTTCAATGTGTATGTGGCTTTTCGTGTACTTAGAAAATCATAAAAAACGCCCTCAAACAATTTACAGAGCAACTAAGTGTGAAGCATAATCCTCTTAGGAAAATATGCAAACCTAAATCCCTTCAGGCTTTGTCTAAACTAGAATTTTAGAAGATCTGGTGCAAGATAGGATACACCTTCAAAATGCTAAGAAAAACTAAAGTCTGCATTTCAGCATGTGCTGAACTTGCTGGTGTAGACAAGCAAGAAGAGACCAAACATCTGTCTCCTGTGCCCACGGGTGCTCCCTTGGCTCCACTCATAGTCAGAGGACACAGAGATGCTCTTATAGGGAGAAATTCAGATCAGGAGGAGCTCCCCTGCTGTTTTCAGTTACATCAGTCCATAAATACAAGTTGGAAGTTTCAACTACCAGCACCACTGATGTAGCAGATGATAGCTGTTGATTTTTAATACCTCTTTATATGTCATTAGCTTAATAACACACTTAAATGATGGCACCCTCCCATCTTGTGGTGTCACAACACCAAAAGCATACTTGCCTGTTGCTAGTCAAAGAGAGATAAACAACAGTACAACCTTGCCACCTTCTTCGTATTAAATTTATCAAACTAGTCACACAGTATTTCCCCACAATGCCTGCTAGATGCCGTAAGGCGTTTGTACAACACCAGATGCATATACCAGCTGCCACTGCAACTGTCCTCCAAGCCTCTCCTTGCCCAAAGTTGCGCATCATCTTCAACTTCACTGCCAATGGCTTGGCAGAGATGGGTTTCAAGTTCTTGTATTTGCATCTGTTATTAAGGCAGATGCCTCGGTTGGCAGAAATACACGCAACTGCATTTCATCAGCTCCAGGGCAGCTTTAAATGCTGGACATCCAGTTGCCTGCTGACAGTTCAGATTCCTCTGGCTTCCCTTGCTTGTTGCAACTTCTTAAACCCAGGACCAGGGATGTTGCTTCATGGTCTTTGCTTGCTAATCTCAAATGCAACACAGGCTGGATGGGAATCACCCCTCTTGGCACAAAAGATCTCACACTGATTTCACCAGTGGTGATTTTGCAGTATTTTGGGGACCTAACACAGCAAGTCAGTTTGCACAAAGAAGGGGGTGAAGCCCTTTGCTCACCCAAGCTTGGCAGAGGAGCACCAATACCTGAGCTCCCTGTTCACTCAACTAGTGTGAACATAAACACGACTCTGGATAAATTCATTCATTCAAGAAGGAAGCAAGCAGATAAACTCCCTCAAATCATCAGCAGTGAAGAAGGATGGGTGACACAGAAGCCTGCAGTGATATAAACGGGGCCTGCCCCAGCCCAATCCCCTCCCTGTGCTGGCATCGGTGGCAGTAAGAGCAAGGATATCCAGTCCAGTACCCCAACCTAGCTGAAAACTGCCACATCTTTCACCCCTCCCTAAAATCATTCATTTTCATCGGTTCAGCCCCCTGCACAATCACAGGAGCACCAGTGAGGTGGATTTGCAGCAACTCTGCTGAAATAAGTTTACACTGCCCGGGAATTGCACCCTCTTTTCATTGAAGCAGCTCAGCCGCAATGAAGTATATGCAATTATTCCACTTTATCTTAAATCTTTATTTCAAGACCTAATTAAGATGACCTAAATACCAGTATTTTATAAGCTTTCCACAGCTGGATATTATACCAGAAATGCCAACTAATGAACCTACCTGCTGTGAACCATGTCACATCCTGTGCCACACACATAGGAAGAAAACAATTTTGGAAAAGCAAAGCTTTTGAAAGGGTGTTCCAAGGAATACAAGCAAAACCAGTTTTTCATTGTCTTCATTAAAAATTAATCGCTTCAACTGGTGTTTAACATTTAAATTAATTTATCATCTATCTTTCTTCAACCAAGCACTCAAAGCTTGTCTATACAACTTTTAAAAGGGTTATTTTTCACAAATTGATTAATGTGCTTTAGCCACTGGTGTATGTAGACACTTGCACTGAAACAACCCAAACTATTTTATATCACATATCACCATCATTCTGATGTAAAGCCATGTTGATACCTATTTTATAATAAAAAATGCCCTATTTTAATAATAATTAGGGGCAAATCCTTCTATTGTTAAGGAAGAGTATCTATATGCAGACCAAAACAAAATAGCACTATGTGACTCATACAGGATTCAGGCTTTGGGATAAGTTTTTAGGCAGATGCATTTTCAATATAAAATTACTTAAAACTTGTGCAGAGTAAATGTCAGTCAGCTAACACACTCTAAAATATGATTGTCCTCAATAACAAAATTAAAGATGTTTCAGGAAAAATGTTAATTTCTCCTAGTTCATGGAAAGCCTTAAAAAAATTCCTCCTAGTTTAACTACCACATCCTCGGTATATCAAACTCACTTCTCTCTCCCCGTACCACACCACCCCCTCCGCCCACCCCCCAGAAGATAGCAATTTAGCTCTGGAAAGATGATGACTTCCTAGTTCTAACAATCAGCCTCTGTAGGACATTGTTGGTCACCATCTCATTCAACTTACGGATTTTTTTGTTTTAAAATCATGTAATACCACTTTTCTTTAAACACCTATCTAAATTTTTTTTTTTCTATTATTTCCTCCCTGTTCCCTGTGCAATTGTTACACGAGCCCAGAAATAACCAATACCCTACAAACAAATTCCAAGCCCAGTTCAAAGAAAGAGACTAAAGAGACATTTGATGCCCTGGTATTTTAAATGACTGTTTTCTAAGATATTCATGACCTTGTTTGCATACTGGATTTATTTTTGACCAGCTGTCTGAGTCTCTGTGGAAGTTTCTTAAAACCTAAAATGTTGTCTCTGTTTCCCCTCTCCAAAGTCAGATTAATATGTGGTCAGTTGCAAAAATGAAATAAAATACAAGGATGAAAAAGAAATAAAATACAAGGACAAATAAAACAAAGCAGGTCTGTAACCAAAACAGCAAATAGCCAAAGTGAGTAGACTGCAAAAAGATTCACCATAACCAACACATCAATCAGTGCAAAATTATCTTCACTGTCAATTGCTGCAAAATACTCACCTCAATTATGTTAAACATACAAAATCTTAAGCCCCATAGACAGGAGGTGATAAAAAAATGGAGCTGCAATCAGAGTACTGGATAAATTCATCCAGGAAGGAAGGAAGGAAGTAGATGATAATCCAAGAGATAAGGAAAAATAAATCCATGTGTAATGACTTTGTAGCACAGCTACAAAACCAGGAAGAAAAAGCTGCATTTTAAATACACCTAATTTTTGTGAAAGTTGTGGGTGCAGACCCCCCCCCACTTCTGTTAAGATTACAAACCTACAATGGCTGAAGCCAGTAGCATGGATGCCACCGGCTCCCAGAACAAAAGCATCCCTCAGGACAAGCCTCTCTGCTTTGTCAGGGACAACTGAATCCCTTCAGGGATGCAATGATGACGGGACACGAGTGCTAACCATCTTGAACATGTGCCGACTGTGTTAACACCGAGGGGAGAACATGGGAGATGTTTCAGCGGCTGAAGACTGTTGGTAGTTCATGTGCCCACTGGATCACCTCCTCCCTTCAGGTGGCCTGGGAAAATGAACGTGCATGAACAAGAGCACCAGACTGGCATTTGGAAAATTTTTAATTGCTTATTTTCACTCTGCCTTCATCACAGAAGATGTATCCTATGTGCAGGAAGACTACCTTAGATACGTGCAGAAGGGGAATGAAAAGAAAGCCATTATAAAACTTGCAAAAATAGGGAATGAGATCAGGATACCTGTAAGGACACCTCAAGGCCTGCCTAAAGGTGTAAGTGGAGGGGTTCCCTCTGTCATCCATCCACCCTTTGAAAGGTGCCAGCTCTACACTCAAAGAGGAGCTCTTGCCCAAAAGCCAACCTACTGATGCCCAAAATCCAACCTAGTCCTTTGCAAACACTCCCTGTGGAGATACCAAAACATGCTCTGGTCGTGCAGTTCCCTTAGGTCAAACCAGGCAGAGCATCACCTTGATCCTACCTCCATAGGCAGAGTAACCCTAGGGCTGTTTTTTCATTGTGCTTCATATTGTTCCCTCTAGCACCAAAATGGGTTGAACAGTAAAAGGAAAGCAAGGAGAGTATTCAATGAGATCTAAGATCAGGCTGCTAAGTGCTAGAATGGGGAAAAAAAAAAAAGTGATTAATAACACATACAGAGTTCTGGTCTATAGTCCACAACAAACCCTGGCTGTTCAGTATTTTAGTTCCTTCAGCACGCGCTGGCCACAAACGTATCTTCCAAGCAACGCCGAGTTTTGAATAAGGTGCATTTACCACTCTGCTCCCTAACCCCTCTGGAGTCAGGACTTGGGTACAAACAGGACCGCCACTTCTGGCTCTCCCCTGGGCTGGGGAGCAGGCACTCAGCAGAGAGCGGCCAGAGGCAGGCAAGGCCCCGGCCCCCGAGGCAGGCAAGGCCCAGGCCCCAGAGGCCCCAGGCAGGCAAGGCCCCGGCCCCAGCGGCCCCGGCCCCTTCCTCACCCTGGGGAAACCTAAAAGCCCCTTCTCTCCGACTCCTCCTCAGCCTGCCAGCTGAACGCCTCTGCCCAAACTCCCAGGCTAAGCTGCTGTCAATTAACACGCTCTTCTGAAATATTATACAAGACATCAGCTGTGTATGAATCCCCATTCACTTCCTGACCCCTGACGCCATGACCCAGCGTGAACCCAGATGAAAGACCCGATAATGAGTCATCTCTCACCCTCCCTCTCTAGTTTTTACTGGGATTCCTACGTTCCAGCTCGTTCTCCTCCTATCTTTTGCCAATATTACAGGAAGACAAACACAGGAAAAACAAACCCTGAGACTATTAAAGATTATTAAGGGAAACAGAGTTTCCAGGAGCTACCCAAACTGATATAAAGCAGTATTTAATTGTGTGCTATCATAATTACGCAGCAGAGCCTTTCTCTGCAAAGAACATCAAACTCCATTTAGGACTTCCAAGCTACGCAGCGTATTGGCAAGGCTGCCCACAACAGGAGTTAAAAGCATCTGGCGCACACAGAAAATGGGGTATTTTGTTAATTCAGCAGCCCAACCCAAACACACAGAGAATATACCAAGAGACCTCCATTTAGCAGTCACCCACGTGCAGGCAGGATGCAAACACAGTTCAAGACCACAGCCTTCTGCAGTGGGCTGTGAAGGAAAGTCTCCGATGCAGAAATCCTGAGCTAGCAGGACCCCCAACAACCTGCTCCTCTTGGGCTACATATTGCAAGGAGAGAGTCCTCCAAACCTTAGGCTAGTGATCATTAGGAGAGTAATGCCATGTCAAATACCTTCTTGGTCTCCATCAACCATTCGGGGAGTAAGCAGGAAGATGGGCAGAAAACAAGGGGATGAGGAGAGAGCTATGGCATGAACATGCCTCCATGCCAGACTCCTCCCAAACCAGATGTCCCCCCTGCACTGAGTATCCTACCTATATTGCCGTCCAACTCCTCCAAGCCTCAACCTCCCACAACACCCAAGGCAGAAGCTTCGAAATACACAGCACTCAAACTGCTGCCTGCTGACCTGTCTGCATGTAACATCTCGGCATAAAAAAATACCTACGTTGCCAGCCTGAAGGTAGGATTTTTTTGTGTGTGTGTACAAATCATAGTCATGTCAAATACAGAGTACAAAAAGAAGGAAGGAATGAAGGAAATCAACATGACAATACTGAAGTATCCAGCTGACCTTTCATAGTGTGGCAATGCAACATAATGTTCTGTTTACAAATTAATACGTAGGTTTACACACGTGATCCTTCAAATGGCCCACAATATTCTAGCACGGCTCTGTCCCAATGTCCCAGAGGGATCATCTGGGTCTGGTTATATTAAATATAAAATCAGGAGTACCAGCACTGTGAAGAGACAGGGGACTTACACTAGAATTGCTGAGAAGCAAGGTGTTCACTGACAAATCATTGGTATAATGTCAATGTGCATGTGCACAGAAAAACAGAAGGTATGGTAGAACTGGGTTTGGGAGTTTTTCTAGCATCTTGCACAATTCAACTCGATATATTAATTTTTCGTCTTGCTAGAAGACATGCGTCTGGGAGGAAATGCATTCAAAATAAGGCATTGATATTAAATGTCTAGTGAAGGAAAAAAACAGGGTTGAGTCTAGGGAGAATGGAGGAGCAATCATCACATGTTGTTGATTCTGGAGGCCCTTTCATTTTCACCTTACCCAGCTGGATTCCCAATTCACCGAAGACAGATCTTGTTTGAAACCTACCATCCTCCCTCTGCAGGGAGCTGCTGCTGCACCCAATCCTCCCACTGTTGGCTCTACCCAAGCCATAATGAGGAGCTACAGCTGCAATTCAGTAAGATTCATTTAAAGACAGCAGAGCTCTCACAAATCCTGAAGCGCCTAAAATCTACACCCTCTATTATCTGTAACCAATGATTTACACTTTCACTGTCTTCACTTTACTGAGTCTGCAGCAATGTGATATCTTTCAGACTGCTTGTGCACAGTGATTTATTTTGAGTATGCCCGAACACTGCCGCAGCTGTATTTTTCAGAACAGCCATTACCTCATAACCTAACACATATTATCATGGTAAGACATCAGTGGGCACCAGCTTAATTAAAGACACTCACAACTAGCAAAGGTGCAAACAACAAGATTAATTATCTGTCCTTATGAAACCAAGATGCTTGCCAAAGCAGATACAATAGCACTGTAAAAACATACAAATCCTCCATCTTTTATCTTCTTTTTCTACAGTAAAAGCTACACCATAATAGCCTTTGTCTGAACAACATTAATCTAACAGATTCTTCATGTGTCATTTCTGCCTGACAAACTGCATTGCAAACCGATGAATATTTAGGTCTGTCCGCATGCAATGTTGCTCCTTAAAAGTCACATCCTAAGGATACCTAGTCCTAAGAAAAGAAAAGAAGAATCAACACTTAAACTGAGGACACCACTTGAGTAAACTGAGGACACTACTTGAGTAAGCCACACTGCAAGACCAATTTTTGAAGTATCGAATCCCATAATGTTGTATTTCGGAGCAGCCAAAGTTCTGGAATTAACTAAGAAACTCACTTGGAAGTCAAGGCTATATGCAGTAGATACCATAACACATGGAAACACATACATGCACTACTAAGTCACCTGAAAAAAGACTTCAATTTTAGCCGGCATACATAACTATGCAATTAAAACTGCTGCCTTTCCGTCTTTGTTTTCCTTTATTTCATTTGCGCTATTTCTTAGGTTACCTACAGCCCAACCTCATATCCCTGTCTTGCCTCCAGATGCACATGTGCTATCTCGGAGAACATACTCTGCAATCCCACATCTTAACATTAGACTTAGAAGAGATCTGAACAGGGACAAATGTATCCTAGACACTGTGAATTGCCTGGATAATGAAAAAAAGAAAGTCCTCTATGTGAGCAGGACATAAAGACCAAACCGAACAAGCATAAGCTAGCATGAGGCATTTCATGCATGAGATATGAATGCTGGCACAGGTGGTGGCAATCAGAGTGTTTACTGGTGCGTACTTTGGATTTAGTTCTGGGCACATTTGCTACACATTCCCTTGGGATCAGGTGCTTTTCCCACCATCCTATTACATACACAGGAATCAATGCCCTCCTTTCCCTGGCCACACATTGCTAAAGCCCAAGACAATTCATATGGTTCAGAGAAGTCAAATATTGGATATCTCAGATATACAATACTGAACATACTTTTGGATATCTGTGGTATCTGTGATAATGCAAGTCCACTGCCATGATTTTAAATATTATTACATCCACAGGGATTAATGCCTTCTTACCTGTTAGTTCATGCACAATGACATTTGCTGAAGACATTTGAGTACAAAAAGATGTATTTACTTAAAATATTGCATTTGCTTATGCCGTACTTAAAAACATATTTGCAATAATGGACACACGTTTCAAAAACAGTACAAGATCCATTATTAGGGTAAAAGAAGATCCTTGCTGTCCAGCAGAACTGCATCAACATGCCTGCGAGCTTGTGGGCCTGGGGCTCGCAAGAGAGAGATCTGTTCTTCCCCACTCTTTCCACGAGGGACAGATCCTGGAGCCTACCAGCATAATTGCTCTGGGAAAAGCAAACTACCTCCTTTTTCCATCCATCCCTGCCACTGTGACTGGGCACAGCATCTCCTTGTTACCTGGCACAGGGCTGATGGGTGGTAGGAGAAGATTAGATCATTTTCTTCTCTCTCTGTTGAGGTCCCTTGCTCAGCATGGCATACTGTAATTGGCACATTCTCAGCCTGAGGTTGCTCTCTCCTGGTACAGATCTCTATTAAAAATTTAAATGTTTTCTGAAACCAATTTACTTCAGTCAGAACACTTAGTTCGTATGCTCCGCAGGGTGAAAGACCAGCTAGGAACTGCACACGATGGTAGAGCTTATCACAGGTACACATACCAAGACCAATTGTGGTTTAGAGGATGACATTTAAGAGATCGGATTTCTGCAGGGAACCCTCACTTCTCACTACTCCCAGTAAGCAAGTATTACGGGGATCCTCACAATACTGGTAACTTTTGATTGTGGAGCTGTATCATTTGCTGACTGTTAAGGTATGGTGGTACAGTTGTGCCCAATATTTAGCGAAGCTTGCCAAGAAGCTTCCCCCGCCTGTTTTCACAACAGAGAGTACCCAGCAGACACCCTAATGAACTTTTCATTGACTTGGCTAATGCAGCCTCCATCTGCAAGCTGGAGAACTGCCTTTCCCAGGATCAATACTTCCCCAAGAGCATACATGGCAATCGGCAGATGCTCAGAAAGCATCTCCCCTACTCTCTACTGCAAACAGCCTCTTCCAAGGGGCACCATCCCCACTCACTCACTCACTTGGGGAACATGCGTTGCTCTGCCACCCCAGAAATAGCTAGATGTGAAGACCTGAAAGGGTCCCAAATTTATGGCCTTTTATATTCTGATATTCCCCACATACTGTCAAAGTCCTGGGTTATCAGATGTACGGAAATAATGCTTATTCTGGAGATCTGTGTGGTCTCCTACTTAGTAAATTACTTAATGATTAAAGGACTGAATTTTTCTGGGTGCCAACTAGTTGGCGGGCCAGCAAATACCCAGTACAGAGATACCAGTTTTCAATCAGGTTGGGGGAAGAAAAACCCTCCTAGAAATTTGGACAATGCCCTCAATAACATGCTTTAACTTTTGGTCAGCCCTGAAGTGGTCAGGCAGTTGGACTAGATCATCACTGCAGGTCCCTTCCAACTGAAATATTTTATCCTATTCTATTCTAAAAGCAGATTCATCAACACACCAGAAGTGAGGAAAGCTACTAGAGGACTCTTCTAAGACAGCATCTACTGATATTTTATATTATCAGAGCAATAAAAAGCATCTCTTAGTGACAAATCTGGCCACAAAATTTAGTGCGCTGCTTTAAGACCAGCATTATTAGAAGGCAGCACAAGACCCAGATTTCACATTTACGTACTTGGTGAGCTCCCCTGCCTTGGTTCACCCATGTCAGTGCTGTGTTCGCTATCTCCACGTACGGCCCTGCCGTGCCAGAAGAATCAGAGGCAGCAGCTCAGGCAGATGCAAGAGCAGGCAGCCCTCTTAAAGCACACTCATTGCTGTACCAAATAACTCCAGTGATGATTCCTCACATGTTCAGTCTGTCCCCAGCACACCCAACAGATATATTAGGCAATGAAGAAGGGAAGAGGTTGGCTGACCTATCCCTAATGTCACTGTGACCCACTGCAAATGCCTCTCTAGCCCTTGACCTGATTTAATCTAAAGTGCATATAAGAAAACAAATAGATAAAGCAATCATTAATAATATAGCTGCCACTCATCTTCTGGTAGAGATGATTAATTGAGAATGGGTTCACACCCTAACCTTACGGGAAGTCTGGAGGATCCGAGTTACCCAGCTCTTCCCATCACAAACAGTTAACACAAACGTTAAGCTGCTCATGGTGCATTTATACACCCTGTACATTACTTCAGACGGGGGCCTATACACATAGGAGGTGGGGGCAAAAAGTCTAAAAATGACAGTGAAGTCCCAGGAGGGGCAGTTTGTTAGCGGATCTCCCTTCTCCGCTTCTGCGGCTCATCAGAGGCAGGGACAGCTTCCACAATCCTGCATTTGATGATGTCCCTCTCCCTTGTCAAAAGGGATTGCCATAAGCTTTACTAACAAAGCATTTAGAAGGGTGTAAGACACCACTCAACATTTCCAAATCTTCCCAGCAGTCAAAGCTGGCTGCCCGAGGTGCCCGTCTCCAAATGTCTGGGAAGCACAGGGCAAAATCACAGCACCAGACCTGAAAACCACCTGGCAGGGGAACCTGAGCCAATGCAGTGGTGAGTCCTCTCAAAGCTGAGGCCGTACCCTGATCATGCTAAGTACAACCTTAGGCAGAGTAACAGACCTTTGGATGGCAAATGCCATGACTATAAGATGCAAAAATTTAGCTCTGCTTTAGCTGAGACTGTTTCGTTTGGGTGTTTTTTCTTGTTGGAGTTTCATTTGTTTATATACACGCACTTTTATATGGTTTTAGGAAGAAAAAACACTAAGCTGATGCAGAAATGGATATCTCTGATATTTAAGGCTTTGCCTATCTGCCTGGAACAAATCAATCACATTACCATTTCCCTAGGGTGAGTAGGCACAAGGATAAAACCTATGCGGATGTAAGCTAACAAAGTTTTTCATTTTTTCTGATCTCCCCCTTCCTATCTCTTCTCAAAAACTGCTGCATTTCCACCAGCACCCTTTAGAGACAAGAAGCCCAAGACTTTTTTCAAAGTTGCACTACTGCCTAGTCCTCCATCAATCGGAGGATTTTTCTTGATAACATAAAACAAGGCACTTTGTCATCCGACTCTGTGGCAATTTTAAAGCTCTGCAATGAATTGCAATGAACTTGCAGCTCGTTAGCAATGAATGAAGTTGATGAAAGGTTACGAGGAACCAAGGACAATTTTTACAGAGCGTCTCAGGCAGTTTTTCCAGGCCATCAGCTCTCTTTTGCTAACCAACGCACATATCTCACACTCCTTAGAAAGTCAACAGCCTGCTTCCCCATAAAAACCCCCAAAGTATTTCCTAATGAAACACACAAAGAGTCCTCCTCATGCTAAGGGAACGCGTTTCAGGATTCTGCTCACATGTTCTACTAGGGGATGCTTTGATGTAATAGCATGGGAGAGAAATTTTGAAGGATTTACAGATTAATCAGCCAGAGCGAGGATGTGGGTTAGGACTGCTAGAAGCATGCTCCTCTGGGATACTATCTGCAGCTCAACTTACCGCAGATGAAATGAAACACGCTTTGGGAATGCAAATGAATTAGGATGTCACAAGAAGTAATTCAATTTGGATCAGCAGGGTTTTAAATTTGGTTAGTTACCTACAAGATCTTTATTTAACTGTAAACCTGGCACAATACCTAGTATGATCAACAATTTGGACTTCATTTTACTGGTATTTTAAAAATAAGGCTTGATAACTTATTCTAACAGGTTTTCAGGTCACATCTGTATTATATATATGTATATCTCTATGCACTTGCACACTTATGCATGCTCTGTAACAGATTTGCAGAACAGTGGGATCTTTCATACCCATAAAAACAAGGGTAAGATTTTCATTCATATTATCAGTGTGGAAGAGATAAGTGGAACAAGACAGCTAATTAGTCATTCTCCATTTCAATCCTCTATAACCACAAAGAGAGCTTGTTTTTTTTACTGCAGGCATTGTCTTACATCAAACAATTTGTAGATAAGAAAAATAAGCTCTCTTCCTGAAGGCACATAAGCAAGTATTTTGATATAAAAGATGAAGCAGCATTAGAAATTAACTGTAACACTTCTTCCCTTCCCTAGCCACTAGAGTGTATGTCCATTAGGATGCATTGCTAATATATAACTATATTATCCAGACTGACAAATTCTGCGCAGTCTGCTGTTTCAGTACTACAGAGCGCAAGCCATTAATAGCTGACTGCCTCATTCAAATGAAACAAGACAATTACCAGCTGTAACTTACACAATTAATACTACTGCTGCCAGCATTTTCAGCAGAGATTTGGTTCTTTTATAGCTCATTTGAAGTCTTTAGAGGACGTGTTATTAGTACATCTGTCCTGCTGTAAACATAATTATCATGCAAAATTCCATTTATCATGCTGATCAGGAAGCGCTTTCTATCAGCCTTTCAGCTTGGGAACGCTGATAAACAGGCAAGGGAATTTGACTGCCCTGACTAGCCAGGACCACGCTCATCACCAGGAGCATTTCCGTTGCTTTCCAGCTGAGCCCACGGCAATTTTCTGAACAGGCACAAGGCTCGTGCTAACTTCCAAGCTTGGGGTACACCATATTTGAGCTTGAGGTGTGTCGCATTTGACACCGCTTGTCTCATAGTTGATTTTATGTTCTCCTGTAATTCTGTGCTCCCTGCTCCTCTCCAAGACTGAGCAAATGCCTCATAGGTGTCCAGGCTAACGGAGCTGCCGCACAAGGAGTAGGTGGCAACCCGATTCAGCGTGATCGTGGCCCTTTATCAGTACTATATAAAACACGTCCGTGTCATAGACAACAGGCAACACCTACTTCAACGTAGCATCACTTTTAATCAACAAAAATGGGCTTGGGCCAGGTGTAAACAGACATCAGTTAAACAGATGCCAACCCACACTATACTGAATTTTGTCTTAGATAGGTATGAGGTTTTAAAAAGTGAACACTGTTAAGACTTACCAAACTCTGGCACCTTACATGCAGAATAGCCCACAGCCAGAGGCTTGATGTGCAGAGAAACTGTCCTCATGGACAACTTAACCTTCAGAGACCTACAGAACATCCTGACACCAAAATAAGAATAAATGAAGTAAAGGTCATTGCCTACGTAGACCTCCTGCAAACTACGGCTTCATAATTGGTTTAAACCAGCCTCATTCGTGCTAATAATCTGCTGCTGTGACCAAAAGGCACCACGCTGCTTCAGCCATCTATCCATCCTCTGCATCATGCCAGCAGAAGGACTTCTGCAGCCGGCCAAGGGAATCGATCCTGCTAACAAGCACACAGGTGAAAAAAACCAATTAGTGATCAGCTCTTACTGGGTTTTGTGAGGGAGGAAAAAAAGTGCTGTCCTCAATGGGATCAGCCCAAAAGAATCCTCAAATCACAGCAACACACTTGCTGTTTCTGCATCCCTGGAGGCTGCTCTCATAGCTCCTGTCTGCCCCCAAGCCTTTCTCCATCACAGCTACAGGTTCCACCTTCGAGTCAGCCAGTTAGCAGGCATCTAAAACAGCCACAGGGAACAGGTTTAGGCTGGACTCCTTCAAGCTCAACAGATACAGATGTCAAATAGGCCTGCGGCCAATATTGACCAGATTCAGCCTTTAGGTGCCCAACAGCACAAGTCCAGTACAGTTGATGCTCTTCTGCTTGAGCCAAATGAAAGAAAGCAACACAATGGTAGGAAAATGAGGATCTATTTTTTCTTTATCAGTTCAAACATTCTTTTTTTTCCCTGGTGTTTAAAAAGTGCCTGGCAGGACGTAAGGGACTCACAGGATGCTCCGTGGTTGATGGAATCATGCTCCTGCAGTGAAGGGCAGAGGAGGAGACCAATTCCCAACGATATCAGAAAGCAAATGTTGTTTCAAAGAGAAATTATTTCACTGCTGATAAATGTGCGATAAAGTGTATGATTTATTTTTTTTTTAATGTGGGAGAAATTCATAAATCTTAACCAAGACAACGGCTATTGCAGGCTGACATTGGTACATGCAGAACAACTGCATGTCCACAGAAACTACTAAATTCACTATGTTAATACATTGACCCATTATGGATGGTATTTTAGGCAACTTATTCCCAGATCATTCTGATGTTTCATTTAATTTTGTTAAGACAGGGTGGCTGTGAGAAATGAGCTAGCACAGAGGTTCAATCAATTATTCTCTTTCAATTCAAGAACCGTGCATATCCAGACTGCTTAATTTCTCCCATACATCTGCATTTGCACATCTTTCTTCTCTGAAGGGCTTTCAAAAGCTCAAGTTTTAATCAGAGGACTATTTTTGATCCTAATTTTCCAAGCTGCAGTAAAGCTGCTTCATGACCTAATCTGATGGCAAATGTACCATCATTATCCAGTGGTTTCAAGCCAGTTGTACAATAACTAGTCACAATGTTTCTTATTTTTAATCACAGATACACCAGGTGCCTTCAGTCCAATTAGTTATCTGTCTGCAAATATCACTTTAACTCAGGTCAGCAAATGACTTGTTGAAGCAAGCGCTGCTGGGTGTGAATAAAAGGCATGGCAGAGCAGTGTCTGCACATCAACCCCTCGGCCATACTCCAGTGTAAAGGCAAACCTGTTTTCCCTTACACCGAGTTCAGGCTTTTGCTAATAGAAATGAGCAGTCCAAAGGGACATGCTTAGGTTCACAACAGAAAAAAAAAAACAAAAAAAACAAAAAACAACAAACCGCATGACACAGTTGTGAGAGCAAAATCTCAGGCTGAAAATGCCAAGCAGCTCCAGCAATCAGGAACATGGACTACAACATTTGGGGGCAGAGGCACTGCTAGTTGTTGGGTGCGAGGTTTTGACTCAATTACAAAATGAAAAATAATAATAATAAAAAAAATTGTTTTCATTTTAGCCAGTATTCTCAGTAAAATCAAAAAATCTCAGATTTTGCAGGCAGCTGAGCATTTTGATTTGCCTGAAGCCAATTTTTCACTTTGAAATTATTTTTTTCTTATTATACATGCACTCACACACACACACACACATCTATTCATCTGCATATATGACATAAAAGACTCATACCCAGAAAAAAAACCATGCTTCCCACAGTATGAACATGTCACCTTTCTGAAGAATATTGCTTCCTGAAAAAAAAAAAAAAAGCTCACAATTTCCTCTGGTTTGGCTTAACAGCATTAAAGATTGTGTTTCCAGGCTGACAGAAAATCTGGCTTTCCCACAGCTTCCCCCCTCTCCTCCACATTTAACAGTTTGCTGTTGTGACCACAAGAAAGACGGCAACGGATGCTGAAAATTTAATCCCCCCCTCCCCAAGTTGTAATCTTTATATAGCAAATATAATGAGCTTTCTCAGTGACATACTGCAACAATGTTGCATAAGCAAAGTTATATTTAAACCCACTGAAAATGCAACCCAATTCTCCCACAGTCTGCTTTGGCCATAATTAATGACAGATTTCATTAATATTCACTTATCCAATTTTTTTTGCTAGTAGGCTTGTGCCCCATTAACACAACAGTGGAGAAGAAATCTCCTTTATTAAAGAAGCTGTTAGGCATTACAGGTAACATACAAAGCGTGGCCATGATGTTCTCTATCCTCTATTACCCCTCAATGTTATTCTCTAGAAGCTCCTTCAGCAGCTATTTCCAGGCTGTAACCACACGAGAAGCAGGAGGTTTTCTGCCACTGCTGTCAGGCAAAACAGTGGAGGACAGAAAAGGAAAAAAAATTCATTTCAACGTATTTTTGCCAAGTGGTCCAAACACTTAGAGGTGGTGAGGTTTCCCTCCTCCTGCCTGTCTGGCCACAGTGTGATGCTGTACCAAGGCATCACCAAAACAACATATTTATTCTCTATTACCATGTATTTCCTGAGCTGTCCTACCTCTCTCATGAGGAGTCACTTTGAATTTAGTTTTCCCAGTGATTTGCCGCAAGCATTGGAAAAAAAGAGTGAGGAGACCAACCTGACGGTCGTTTGAACAACCTGCTTAGCTTCATTTGCAGGCAAACAGCGGGCACTTCGCTTCACCCCCCCCAAAACCGCGTGTCTTCATGCTAAAAGATGGCAATTTTCTGTGCAATTCAGAGCACCGACTCTGAAACAAGGAACACCAAACTACCTATCCTATTCTTAAATGAGAACAGTCAAGAGACTTTTTTTTTTTTTTTTTTTTACGTCAATGAAATTGCAGTTTCCCGAGGCAACAGCAAGGCTGATGCCCCAAAAGACTGCCTCTTCAGGGCAGCCCTCGGAGCGCTGCTGCTAGCGCTGCACTTCACGCAAACCTCAGGAAAATTACATTAAGCCGTACACCCCCAACCTGTCTCCCAGTTCAGAGCTCACTCCAAAGTAAGTCTTGAGCCCAAATCTCTGCAGCATTTTGAGATCCTCCCAGCAAAGGGGAAGGGACAAGGGAGTGAAGAAGAAAGTGGGAGGAAGAAGGAAATGGCTGCTTCCCCTTCCCAACCTTCTATTTCCTATGAAAGCTTTCCTCTCCCCTTTAAACAAAAAGTAAAAACAGGAGCTACTTTCTTTTCCTCTTTCCTGCAAGAGGATGGACAAAAAAGCCCTACCTTCCTTTGCTCTTGCAAATATCCCACCCTGTCTCTACCAGGTTGGCTGGGGAGCTGGAGCCCTGGAGCAGCCACTTTCATTGGGCTACCGAGTCCTGCGCACAGGCAACCTTCACTCCGAGCATTTCTCATTTGAAGCCCAGTGAACTACTCCACAGCATAGCTAAATAACCACTAAATTTTTCACAGAATCAAGCCTTTAATTTTAAAAATATTTATCTTGGTCTCTGGAAGACACTC
The DNA here is from genome assembly GCA_013400195.1 of Aramus guarauna. Taxonomy (NCBI): domain Eukaryota; kingdom Metazoa; phylum Chordata; class Aves; order Gruiformes; family Aramidae; genus Aramus; species Aramus guarauna. Next base: position 412,832 of record VXBL01007716.1, read on the forward strand.
ATTTTAAGTTCTGACTGCACAGGCAAAGGATTGGACAGACCATACGTATATAAAAAAAAAATCACAAACTGAAAGGAAACTCGGTAATACCAATCTCCCAAGCTACTACAGCCAATAACCCAGTCCAGTTCCACAGGGACTGGGGAGCTGGCCATGGCATTGCCTAATTTCATGAATACTCTGGAGGAGATATGACCTTATTCCAATTCCCAGACTACAACAATTGGAGAAAAATTCTTAAAAATAAGGGTCACAAATACAAGGGGCAGCTCTGTGTCCCGGCCCAACTGTGACAATTTTACAGTGCCGCTTCTTGGTTTTCAAGGTACTTTTACTATGGCCAGTAATTCTGTTAGTGTCAAAAGTCATTAAGTCATCCAAACCCAGGCATTTTAATCAGACACTTCATGGTTGGCTTCACACCCTGAAGACAGGGCTGCGGGCAGCAGTCAGTCCTGAGCCACCGTAACCCAAGCAAGAGGTTGCTGTTGGGACTAGTTTCAGCAAGAGCCGGCGATGAGCTACTCGCAGGCACCGCCCCCGGTGCAACCATAAAACACCATTACGAAACCCGTACTCATGCAAAACAGGCAATTTTGAAAAAGCTCTGAGCTGGATTTGAACATCTCCGTCCAGCAGGAGATGACACCCCGTCTTGTGACAAGTTAACAACCTGTCGGGGATTTAGCACGCCCCAGAGCAGTCGGCTGGTTTTGTTGAGACAGGCAACGGTGCCAACCGGGTCACGTCCACAAGCAAAAAGCATTTTCAAAACACGAGGCAATTGCCTTGCAGGGGGAAGAAAAAAAAAATAATAAAAAAATAAAATCATAAGTCCTTCCTGACTGATTTCAGTATTACAAATTTCTGGACAAAGAAAGGCCCCGTATCCAGATCCCTCCCACAAATACAGCTGGAGAGGTGAGGATGAGAGAACAAAGTTAAAGAGTCAGGGATGCATGGTTCCCCTTGCATTTCTCTACACCTCCTCCTGTAAACTCAAAAACTGCATCGCTGCTCGTCTGTGTGTGTTGGCTTGTTTTCCAGTTTCACATCTCCCTGGCTCCTGTTACAGGAGATGTCAGCGCAGAGGCAATTCACCACAGTCCTACTCCCGGGGGATGCTTTGGTACCGAGGTGCCCGAGCTGCCCGAGCTGCCCCAGCCCATCTGTGCTGTACCCAAATCTGCCTCAGAAGCAGCATCTTCCCGTGACCAGCAGTCCCAAGGCAGACGCTAAAAGCACCATCATGATGGGGACAGTTGTTACCACTTCCATGGTGGTATTCGGCATTTTTGGGAGAGTCTTGCCTCCATGAAAAAAATATATGCAAGGACTTTACATGTGCATACGGTGCCTGCAGTATTCATTGCTGATTCTCCAAAAGCAGAAGGCACAAGAGCCCTGTGACTGTATTATCCATTTAAACAACAAATACAAAGCTAAAACATATTAAAAATGTATAAATTTCTGTGAATCCTTAGAGAGTCTGATTTGTGCCTTCAGGTACGTAGATCTTTAAGGTTGCATCTTCTTAAAGCTTTTTTTGATCTTGAAAGTTAGGAACTTTGTCAAAAAGACAGAATACAGAGAGATTAGGCTGAGCATCTCCACCTCATCCCAGTAGCCCAGGAAGTTTAAAAAGCCTCTATCATATATTGCAAGACTTTGAAGTTGGTGATATCGGAATGAGTTCCTCTGCAACAAAGATGGAGAGGAGACATGGGATCCTTTATCGGATCATGTGATTTGGAACTGTTACTACTGCTTCCAACTGTCATGAAAAAACATATGAAAAACCTTAAAAAACAGCTACTAAAAATCTTAAAAACCGTGGCTCACTATCTGTTGTTTGCTCCTCCGTTTCCCCAAGCCAGGAGTGTGATGTGCATGCATATGCTACCTTTCAAACATGATTACCGAGTTCTGCTGAAGGCACTTGCATATGCAGGAAGAGAAGAAAAAAGTTGGAGTTCCTGCAAACAAATGCAGTGGATCTGGCTCTCCTACTCCATTCGCTCTAAAAAGCTATCTATTTCTGAAAGTAAAAATATCTAAACGTGGGGTTGTAAGAGAGCAGAGTCAGGCCTGTGTGTTAGCTTAAATCAGCAGCTAATTCAGTTTAAGGTGATACTTTAGGTTGTAAAATAGTTGGACTTGTGAGAGCGTTCACTTTGGCCAGCCTCTGCTTTGGGGCCAGTAATGCCTTTAATTGCCCCAAATCACCTAGAGGCACCTCCAGACAGCAAAGTCTTTGCTCTATAAGCAACATCAGATACACAACAAGAAAACTTAAAATAGAAAACTGCTGGAAAAAAATCTGACAGCAGCTCATCACATTTCCTTTAACGACTAAGCATATAAAGGAGAATATAAAGAGTGAAACACCTTGAAAAAAAATCTCAGTGCCTAGTATTGTCCTAGGTTGCTATAAATTATATTCAGCTTCTAATATTACAAGAACTAAATACATGCATTCATTTGCAGAAACATCTCATAGGTGACCACTGAAACCCCACTTTTGCCAAGATTTTAAAATATACCAGACTAATAACCGGAAAAAAGTCACTAATACCAATCATTTGATCCGATCCTGCAAAACCTCATGCACTTCAATATTCTAAACAAAGGTACTAACTACATGACTAATGATGCACTTCTGCGGAAACCTCAGCTGATGGGGCTCGTGCTCAAATGAAACTACGAAACTGCTCATTTTGACTGTGTTAGGCAACAACTTTATAAGCCACAGGCACCAAGTTACCTGGGAGAGTAGGACTGAACGCATCTGGCAAGTGTTCAACAGCAAAAGTTAATTTAGAAATGTTTGTTTCAAACTAATCACCTCTTCCAAAAGATGGAAGTAAATATAATGCAAGAGAAGATTTACTTTAGAACAGCCTAGGGGAGTGTAAAAACACACAAAAATCTGTATTCCAAAAAAGTAATTAAGACATATTTCAATGGCATAGACATTAAATACAGACGTAACAACTCTGATACACATTTTAAATGATTTTCATGTGAAATGTCTAACCTTATAATATCACACATCTTAGATCATCTGACTTGTGTGTCTGTCTGCATATTCAGCATCACAGCCTCAAGCTGAATAAACACGGACAGAGAAGAAAGAGATTCTTGTTTCCTGGTAAAGCTTCTTGCATTAAAGAACTGAAAGCAGGGCAAAAGGCCCATTCAAAAATGTGTCACAAAACACTTTGCTGCAGACCTAGGACCTTTGTTGTGAGAGGGGAAAGAAAAAAAAAAAAAAAAAAAGGGATTTTGAACAACAATATTGCCTAATGGGATTATGTATACACAACAGTTTCCCATTTACAATATACAATACCCTACCAGGGAGTTGAACGCAAGCTCGAGTATTACCTGCGCCTGTACCAGTTACATCATTTTATGACAGATATTAAGCAAACAGGGTACAGACCACAAAGCTGCTACCCAAAATATTTAATCTTCTAAGGAGGATATCAGATAAGCAATTACAGAAACAATATTCCTCCCCAAAACAATACATTTTATTATCTGTAAATACATATCTATTTTGGCTTTGAGTAGGAGCTCAGGAATCATACACTTTTGTAGTATATTTTTGGTAACTTAAAGCTGTCAAATTACATATAAAATAGTATCTGGGTAAATAAGTAATACACAGAAAATAGCATCCTGATGACAATACAACAACATATGAAGACCAACTGTTTAGCATCCTTTTGAACTTGCTTGCATACAAATATTTCTCTGTATTTGTATTAGCCAGAAGGGTACAGAGAAAGAGGCCCTAGGACTGAGTATTTCCCCTTCCCAATTCCTTCCCTTGTTTTTTTTTATATCTGAACTAATTTTGCACCTAACCACAAGAAACATACCATGCTTTGAAGGTTTTTAAGGCGAGGGGAAAAAAAAAACAAACTTGAAAATGAAATTTTGGAATAAAACCATTGCAGCTCTAGACCAGAAAACCCCCTGTGTTTTAGCAACTAGAAAAACTTATCCCTGCACCTCATATAGAATAAATGCAGCTATCAATATAGAATAAACACCCTTGTTTGTACTAATATGGACAAATATAACGTGGACGTACAGCTATTGTTTGAAGTAAAGCACATCTATAGCCTGCGCAGCAAAGGCTCCAGCCATCCCACCACGCTCCAGCAACGTCAACGAGAGAAGGGATGGTCGAGCAATCCCTGTGCCGCCGTGAAGCTCTCCAGAAGGTGTAAGGGGGCGGTGGGGAGGGGGGAGGACCAGGGCTTTGCAGCCAATGCTCAGACTCTGCTCCCGGCAATGGTAGTCGGGATACCTGATCCTGACAGCGGGAAACTATCTGTACAAGTTCAACCAGTAAAATGGGAGATGCAAGTGCTAACGGAGCTGCATTCGGTTACCTGTGGCAGAGCTACAGAGAGAACTGGGAAGATTGCCTCTCTTGGGCAGGAGCTGTTAGCTGCTATTTGGAAAACAGGAGACTTATACGTCTTTATTTTTCCTTTAGAAACAGCAGCACCTTACAAAGAATCCGTCCAGCGAAGGAACAAAAAACGCACTTCTGCCGCTGTGCGTCTGAGTGCCCAAGCACCCGCAGCATTTTCCGTCCTCCCTGCGAGTCTCTGCAGAAGAGGAAGCTTGAACTGAACGCTGCTGCACAAGGGCCGTGGCTCCCACAGCAGCAGCAAAAACCCCAAATTATACAAAACTTGTATTGTTTTGCTTCCATCATCCTTTGCCTCCTCAGACCTGAACAATAATGAGCTTGTCTAATGTGGAAGGGAGACGGGAATGGCTTTGTGCTTGGATGGGTAAGGGGGCAGACAGATTCATAGATGGACAGGCCAAAAGCTGCGGCATCTGGCTGGGAAAGGGGAGAAGCACAACTGTGCCTGTGAGGAGCTGCAGACGGCGCGGCGGGAGGAGGAGTGCAACCCCAACCTCTGTGTGAAACCCCGATGCGGTTCCCCCCTGCAAATCTCCGGTGCGACCCAACACGAAGGCTCATTTGGTAGCCACTCACACAGAAGTCACAGGCAAAATTTTGCCTTATTGCTTCCACTGAAAGTGAAATCAGCTGTACTCTGTATAAAAGTGGGGGGGGTTATTCTTTCTTTTAATTAAACAAATGAACCCTCCTCCCCGGACCTCACGAACAGAAACCACTACTTCCTCAGCCACTGCATGCTCGTTTCTAAAAACAGCTCGGGGCAAGGGTAAAACCGTGCTGGGCATGACATTAGACCTCTGTGTTGATCAAGCTCAAACTGCCATCAACGTGTTGTGCAGAATTTCAAAATTTTGGTTTTCCTGTTTCACCTTTTACAATAAACAGACAGGAAAGATTTCTGTTACTGTGAAAAACCATAACAATAACAATAATAATAATAAAAATAATAATACTAATTATCCATTTTCACATAATTTACCATATTATGAGATTAAGATTTAGAAAGCCCACAACTGACCAGTAAAAGGAAAACAGATGCCCAGTGCTCTGATTCAACAAGCACCAAAAAAAAAAAGTTTTCCCTACATAATCTTTTAAAAACCCCCAGTGGAAAGGGGGAAGTCAGTAATTCCCAGTGGAAATGACATGGAGAAACACATCTGAATTCACAAGGTCAAACAAAAAGTGTATTAACCCAAGTGGAAGGAAGGGTGTGAGAAATTTACATTGGCTGAATATGAATCCCTTTTTCCTAGAACAAGGAACTGAGCCTCTATGAGCATATCTCCACTATGTTTGCATGGTGGGAAGACAGGTGCCACACTGCAGCAGCACAGCGCCCGTCCTCCAACTACTGCTGGGTGTTCAGTCCACAGGTCCAGGCTTGAGCTGGACATGTGAGCAGATATAGATGGATGCAGAGTGGACATCTGGCCCTCAACTCCAAGCCCCTGGCTCTACCGACCTGCTCCTGGCTGGGCCATGCTGCTTGTTGACACAGACATGGCCCTTCTGGATGGAGGAGACCCAATTCTCCCACAAAGGCTCCAGGTTTAAATAATCTATAGTGCTGGTGGTTCTTGTTCAGCTTTGTTTCAGCGCTCTGGATATTTAAACAGCTTGTGCAAACCAAGAAAGACTGCAGTCCAGTGGGGCTGACTGTCACCCCATGGGCATGTTGTGTGAGGAGCTGACAAAAGCCTTTGAGATGTCTTTTTATTCCAGTTTTGCTCTCATTCTGCGCTTGTGGAAACAGCAGCTTGAAGAGCAATCAGAGAATTATAGTCACATTGCATTAGAAAAGCACAATGTGCACCTCAATTTTCTGCTTCTTCTGGCCCATGACCCTCCACGGGCTAAGATGCAAAGGATTAGTAGTGCTGTGGCCTCCAAAGTCACATTTCAAGTTTTATAAAGAGCATTTCTGTCCATTTCTATTAATGTGTCAGCACAAAGCAAGCTCTCTGACCCACTGATTAAACCAGAAATGTGCTGTTAACTTCGACAAAATCAGAATTACACACAATTACAGCCCGCAACAATGCCAAATGCTCCCCCAAAAAATGCCAGGGAGGACAAGTATATAAATAGGAGCAGATCTGGAGAGTGTGGTAAGCAAAATTTGTGAAAACCCGTAAAGGGAAAAAAGCACATGCTGTCTTTTCAAAGTGAGATTTTCAAAGGAGCTCAGAGTTCCTCAAAATTCATGGTTCACAGGCTACTTCAAAAATCCCAGCTTGAATTGCTCAACTGCTCTGCTCTCTTTAGCTGGAATAACACAAGACAGACATCTAATTCAGAACAAACACTGGAGAAGTGAAGTCAAGTCTTCATTACCATAACCCCACATCTTGGGAAAGTGGATGTGAGGGTCAAGAGCCTCTCAAAAGCTGCGCTTCTTCTAACATATGTAAATGGCACACACACAAAAAAAAAACCCAAGCAAGAACATGTTGAAATATTCCTGGGGATCGTACAAAACAGAGAACTGCAACAACTGCAAGACAACTGCCAGTTACATGACAGACCATGCCACCCTCAACCGTTGATATTACATTCATTTATCCAGTAAGATATTCAAGATATGCCATCACTCGACAGGTTGGAAATATTATCTCTGCACCAAAAATAGAAAAGACAGGCCTAATCCTGTTCTCACTTGTACCTGAGCAACGCTGCGATTAATTCAGAACCCGTTTGTTTTCAGATGCCTCGACCTTTGCAAACACGCAGTGGCTCACAAGGGATTTTTCACTCCAGTCCCTTCTCTCCTACCCAGTCCTCCCCAAGGGAGTGAATTCCAGTGTATAACCCACACCTTTGTGCAGTGCCCTACTGCACAAACTAGTCCGTGGGCTTGGGGCTTAGCTCCTAAGAGGTATGGAGGAGTAACAGCATTTTTTACAGCACTGAGCACAGCATTGATACTACACCATTAAAAAAATCCTCGCTCCTGCTGCAAGGCTACATCCTTCCAGGAGAAGGAAGCTTGAAAGCTGACAAACTCACTGCGAGAAAATACACGTTTCCGTTCACATCATCCATTCAACCTTCACACAGAGCTTAAGGATAGCAATAGAAAATCCTGCCTTGAAAGTGCCTAATCTAAAGGTGCTGGCAAATTCATACAATTTGCATTTTTTGCTTTTAAATACATTTGCTCAAACTCTGTTCCCTGTTACACCCTAGCACTACCTTTGGCTTGAATAGCCTTACATCAATAAGGAAACTAATGAACAATAAGAAACCAATATTTATAATAATCTCTTTAAAACAAACAGAAGCAAAAAACCTTGGACAATGAAGTCTGTTCCTTAAAATAAATGTGCGCCGGCACTTGCTATTTGTGAGGCTGCTCATGAGTTCTGCAGTACCTGGAGTGCCTTTTAAAATAGGAAAGCATTTTGTCTTGAGGAGAGTCATGCACACAAGAAAAACACAGATTTACAAATAAATCTCAAAGGTCACAATGGAGCTACTTTACAGTGGCACTTTCTGTTCTGCTGTAAATAATTCTGCCTTTTTAAGCAACCACCTCTCAGCTGCCACTTCTGGATTAGGTTATGCTAAAAGATGGCATTCTGCAAAACAATAAACATCACCAATTAAAAATCAAACCCAGTTTTGCTTTAATTAAAAGAACAGCCTCATAAAATTAAGGAGGTTCCTAAGACACACAATGGGTTGAAGACGGGAGATTATGTGAACTGCATTTTAGAAAATGTAATTACACCTGTGTGTTTAAAGACCAGGCTTCCAAGACTATTAATAGCAGGCGGTGATATTTCCACGCCTTTTTACATAACCTGCTGCAGCACCTGCACGACTCACCTACCCAAGTGATTTAATCGTACTTTGCACTGTAGCATCTGAAAGCTCTTTTTCCTCTCTTCCTGTTACCCAAAAAAAACCCACCTCTGTGTTTTACAATCAGAAACAATATCATTCACTTAAGTAAATTTGGAGAACTATGAAGTTTGCTGGTAACAGGCTGGTTTGCCTGTTCTACTCTCCCCGCATCCCAGGTATTAAGATGGAGTCTTCATTTTCACGTAGCTGTCTGTCAGCTAACGAGGACTTCACTCCCTGCTGTGCAAGTCCACCGCACCCCACGGACACGTGGGCAATCCTTCTGTCACCCCGCATTTGCCTGGGTGTAGCTGATTGCAACCTCAACTGAAAAAGGAGGAAATTAATCTCCTTTTCTGTTGTATCCGTAGGTACTAAAGCAAGTGCAGAAGCAAAAGGAAAATAGAAGCTTTGACTGTAAAGGGGTATGAAAGACAAAACACAAAGTATAAGGTAGTGAGTTAAAAAAAAAAAAAGATGTTTTCAAGACACATTTCAGACCACAGCTGACATCTAGCTTCTGCTTTACGCTACATCCTTCAGACAGGCTGAGTACAGTGGGGTGGAAGTGCAGGTTCCCAGTGCGCGCCAGCATACACAAGGAGTAATGAGAGCTTCTTGAGGCGTAGGTATGGACTGTATTTGTGTACACACAAATGTATGTATGTGATGCAAGCAAGCCTGAAGGCAAAAAGCCTTATGTGACATTCACCTCCTGGTTCCCCTTTCTCCATCCCTACATGTGCTGGCGGTACTGGATGAAACCAGACTTCCCTCCCGGTGACACGATAGTCCTCCCTGAGTGCCAAAGGCTTCCTAGGTCCTTGGGGCATTGAGGGTCTGCTCTCCCCTCCTCCAGCACCATGCACCCAGGAAACTAAAGTGCAGCAGATCTCCCTCTGAGGTAGGCTGGCGAAGCTGTGCTGCTTGCACCCTTCAAAGGGCACACCACCACGCTGGGGTTATAATCCACTTCTCTGCTAGCAGTGGGGAACAGCCTGCTCCAGTGCTGTGAGTTATCTCTGTAAAAAGCAATGGTAATAACATCTGATCCTTTCATCACGATGAAATTAAAATCCATGCCACCATGCCAGCATGTACACCTCCTGTTGGACAGGGAGACAGCTCAACTTGTGGTCTCTCATCTCCTCTTCCTTTCTGGTATATTAACCTCTGTGTGATCGAAGCTCGTTGGAAGGCTGGGACCCCTCCTTCCACCCATGGCAGACCCACCAGAAACAACAATGCTGGGAATGTTGGAGCCTTCCACGTTTTCCCATCTACTTTCCTTACTGGGAGTTGCTGACCCTGTACCTGCAGTGGTTCCTTCTCCATCCTGAAATGGGAAAGGAAAAGATGCCCCATGGAGACGACAGGACAGAGAGACCCATCACCAGCTTTCCCACCCTGCAGAAGGCACAAACTCAACTCCAATGACAGCAACAAAACCTAGTGGTTGGTACCTGTTGAGGCTGCACTGGCACCACCACTGCATCCCAGTATCACTTCTCTGTCCCTTGTGTCCACACAAAAAATATGAGCCATGACCATGGGCGAGGCCACACACAGCAGACAGCATGCGGATGGCTGAAAAAACCCCAGTTACCCGCAAGCAGGCTGCAAACCAAGTGGCACTACTGACTTCCTGGTGCTCAACACCCTACCCAACACCCAGAGAAAGGGAAAAGCAAGCTCAAGAGCTGCATCCCTGTTCATCCCATACGTCCCGCTTCTGGCTGCACGATGTGGTGCAGAAACAAGTCAACATAACGTCACCTTAGAGATTTTTCCTGTTGCACAAAATCAGGGGACTTTTTTCTCTTTGCAGGAAAATTTATGCTTCTTTTGAATGCCTTTGCCCATAAACTGATGTGCCTATATTTGATTTGCCTTGACAGCATGTAGATTTGAAAAGCTAATCATATTTACTTTGGTAATATGATTATCTGTAGGAGTACCAAAATGCAATCTGTTGTTGTCTGAAAAATTATTATAGAGTTATCTAGCTTTCTATTTTTAAGTCCCACCAATATTATACAGTAAAATCCCTGATATTGCAAAGATTACTTACTAGCATAACTTTATACACTGGCGCTTGATTTAACTGAGTAATTTTATACATATGTAAATGTACAGTTCGGGCTTTGCAGGATCCTGGGTTAGAAAGGACATACCTTCCCCTGCCATCCAAGACAAGAAGGAGAAAACAGTTGTGGTGAGTGAATCTTTTTTTCCCCAAACCTCAATTTCACAAAATTGCTAGCCTAATCTAGAATAACATGGAAGAAAACACAACTGCTTGCTAAAAACATGTGCTTGTCCTTTATATCCATATATAGGGTGAAAGACTTTTTTTAAAAAAATACTTCTTCTAGAAAGGAAGGTAGCCTTTGCTTCACTTTCCATTCACTTTGAAATTTTCCACAATAGAAAACCTTCCTTAGGCAAAAACTGAAACGTAGCTGCTAAGAGCAGTGTTGACTTTGAAATACATCATGAGAACAGAAAATACATTTAGCATTCATGACAGGAAAGCAGTTGCTACGACTATAACACAGTAGCCCCTGTAAAGGAACCTCGCAGTTCCTTAAATATGTACTCCTCTAAATCTGCATATTGCTGCCTGAAAAGCAAACCCTGAGAGTCCTAAAAGTTTCACACTGGCACATCGTGTTTTCCCCAACCACTGGTGAAATTTTCTTCTCCTAACTGATTTGTTGAGCTCTTTACCCTACCCTTGCAGAAAATAAAACTTCTGCTAAGCCCTTCTTATGAAATCAAATACCATTCCTTAAATTTCTCAGCAAGTTATTCGCAAACTGCAGGCCGGCAGATAGATACTCTCCATATGCCAAATTATGTCATTTCCATTTTCTAGGAATAATACTTCTTACAGCAAACTGGCAAGGGGTTTTTTAGTTGGTTTATGAAAAGAGCCAGCTCTGTGTCTCACTGCACCTGCTGCGTTGCTAAGCCTGGTATCTCGTAGCAGCCCCACAGCCGTCAACAGCAATTCTGGGTGAAGAAGCGAGAGCATTTGTCAGAAAGGACTGATTACATCCTTGGAGGTAATAGTGTACGTCCAGAGGTGAATTTTGTGGGTATTTGCATGATTCAAATAGAATCTGATTTCCCATATTCGTCATGGAATAAGTTGGTGTCTACTGAAGTTTCAATGTACAGAAGTCCCAACATATAAAACCAAACTTCTGCATTTTCAGGTTAAATTGCAAAGATGAGCTTTTCCATTCGTGTAGTGGAGATCCTGCCTGAGAGACTACAAACAGCTGAAATCAGCGGGGGTGGGGGGGGCGGAATTTAAAAAATAAACAAAAATCAGGATTTGGTTCTGCTTCTTGTCTTTACCTGCTATCACAGTCACCACACTACAGAGCCTCTGGACAGCCCACCTGGTATTTACTTCTTTGAAAAGAGGAAGCCACAGAATTGCTAGAGGGTGGGTTTTCTTCCTTTCAGAGAGCACACTTGGGAATCTCATATTTGTGTTTTAGCTGTTTTGAACTGTTCCAAGCTAAGCTTTATCCTCCACCAGAAGAGTTCTCAAAGTCATAATAATTACAAATTAAAGCATACTTCCTATCCAAAAGCTGTCATCAAACTATGATCTGTCATTATCCTATCTATCTACCATCAAACTATGTTTTTTGTGATGGTCTGGAGGGCTGGTGACTCACATGCTTGCAACTGATCTTCATCACCTCAAGACGCTTGCAGCAGTAATGTGCAGAGGCAAGCTGTATAGCAGGCTCCTACGGAAAAGGACCAGTCTGCCTGCCTGCGCAGGAGCTTTGCTGGTGAAGAAAAGGGTGAAAAGAAAGATCAAATAATGGTAAAGTACTGGCCCTGTAAGCAAACCTGCCAAAATGTCTCGTTCCTCCACTCTCCTGACTGCTAATGAGGGGTCACCACAGGCCAGCTAGGCACCTGGGCTGTACAACCACGGGACTTCCCAAGGTGGGGTTGGACCTCGAAAGCTTTGAATTGGCGGCCAGCAAAGGCAGCCAACGCAAACACAACTCTTCACATGTTACCAGCTCAGGTTTTCTCGCAGGGGTTAATGAGCACCCACCCAGGCAGAGCCCTCTCACCCGTCTGGCTCTAAGGCTGTCTCACTCCGAAACCTGCCGAGTCCCGAGGCTTCAGCAGAGGCAGCTCCCTCTCAGCGTCTGTCCCTCTTGTGAAGGTGTCCAATTAATTCCCTAGTAGTCCTGCACGCTACATTCTGTCCCAGCTCCTCTTCAGAATGGACAGCAAAGTGGTTTTTTTTCCCTGTTTAAGGAATATTATCTCTTTTACCTGCTAGAGATGCTTGCTAAGTAGCATAAGAAAAGCTTAAAATATGTCAGAACAAACTTCTGTGGGAAGTTTTTTTTGAAACTTTGTGTACTAAAGGAACAAGACTGATGCATCTATGCTATCCATCTATCTGTACGTCATATTACAGTGACTTCTGAACCGTTGGTCAACTTCAACTAACATCTGGAAGATGACTACAGTTCCACAAGGTTCAAGGAAGCAACAGAGAGAGGCTCAAACCTGTGCCCTGAACAAGGGAAAAGGCCAGCAGAAACCAATGGTGATGGATGCCCATCAGTGGGGGTGCGGGGCTCGCTGTGCTCGGCACATGCACAGCTCAGAAAGCCGACCGTCAGTCAGTGACCGCTCCTGCACGGCTTGTAGCAACCGTGAGGACCCAGCCTCTCAGCATGCTCATGCTGAAGGACATGGACGCTCTCAGTGTCCCTCACAGGACTCCTGGAGGAGCCTGCAAGCTGCACGCCCTTTCTCAGGGGGCAGCCGAATTACAGAGTGCCTGTAGCACTGAAAGCAGGCTGTGAGGGATCTGCCCCAAGAGATGCAGCAGGACGCTGGTGCAACCAGTGAAACAGCTCTTATTACCTGAGTCTTAACCCTGTTTTTGAACTTTCCCTCTTCAGAGTGGCACAGGAAGGCCATTCAGCCTCCCCAAGTGACAGCAGAAGTCAATAAGCATCCCCTCCTTTAGAGACAGCAACCATCAGTGGTATACAAGGTCACACATGTATGAAAAGACTTAGTTCAGCCTATGCACTTTCCATTCACTTCTCAGACCATTAAATTGATGTTTTCACACTATTCTTGTATACATCATTCTGACACTCGGACTGCCTGATGGGCTTTAGGTTCAGTGAATAGCAGAGTCTCCATCGCACACAAAAGGTCCGATGTGCTTCCAGCCGCTCACAAGCCAACTCCTGATGCTGGGATGACCTCACAGGGTGGACAGTGCCCCCAGCTCTTTGTTTTGCTTCTCTTTCAGGACTCTGCCTGTAACATACTTGTTTCTGAGAGACTCTTCTTTTGTCTCTGGCGTGTTCAGTTTGGAGGCATCTTCTGCGGTGGGCTGAGCCTGCACTGCCTGCCCATCCAAGGCCATGGAGGACTGGGCTCTGACCTCTCAGCCCTCTGCCACGAAACTAAATGGTGGGATTCAGCTCCTCAGCAACACCCTGGAGGCCTCCTCCAGCACTAGCAACCCATCACGCTTTGTGAGACCTACAAAAGCCAAGCAAGTCAATCATTTCAGCATCCCCCTTCACTGCATCTCTCTCGAAGATGAATAGTGAGGCCATACACGGCTCTGTATTTCCTAACGAGTAGAAACAAATTGAATTTTCACAAGCTTTACTAATCATAAATTAATTTTAGAATTAATCAGGAAATGAGATTTGTCTTGTCGGTCAATAAATTCTGAAGATAAATCTATTTGTACCACAATAACTTCAATGTCCTTTTGAGTGGACCTCCTCCCAGCGATTACTCAGCAGATACTTCTCTCTGCTTCCTTCCCAGCACCAGCTGCTCCCAGAAGGAATTCTCCTGCCCATCTGCCTTCAAGCCTGACACAGCGACACAGACAAATGCAACTGTAAGCGACGGTTAAACTTCAAATCCAATCACTGATTTGCTTCCTTAGCAAAAAAAAACCAAACCCAAGAACTACAACACAAAAAAGCACGTGCTTGTTTCTAACCACCTGAGCCACTGGAAACAGCAGTATTTTTCCCAAAGAAAACTATGGCAACAAGAATTCTAGGCATATGTAAAAACAAGTACCTGGGACCATCACCTAACCTCCAGGACCTGAAATGATTTTAAACAGGTGTTGCTGAAATATAGTTCCACAGAGCTATTTTAAGATGAAGCTATTAAAATGAATTATAATTTGACATGAAGGAAAACCTGGCAGAACCTGGCCCTAGTTTCCAGCAGTGTCGTGTCCTCAGCCACCCATTCACCACAAAATTGAAACAAACTCCTTCTGCGCTAGACAGGAGCCTTTGGCATCAACAAGCCGACTTTTGAACAAGCTTTTTTTTTTTTTTTTCTCCATTTATATGTAATTACATACTAGCCTCTGAACAGCCAGAAGCTCCATGTTCTTTTTTTGTATCATTTGTTTCTTGTGAATACACATAGAGCACAAACCCAAACCACATTAATGATAACCTTGTTAAATATAAACTAGTGCGCAATTATACAAACTGCTAACACAAACAAAAAAAGCCAGGAAACTCTGATTATATGTTCACAATGGTTTTTGAAAACTAAATAAAAACAACAACATAAGGCAGCCTGTCTTGCCTGATACTGTAATAGAAGATGGTTTCACATTACAACATAACTTACGTGTCTTAGCACAGAGGACTAGTCTGTCAAACAGCGCATCAAACTCAATTTCAAGCCTGCTGCAAGGAGAGTGGAAGGGTGGAAGAAGAGACAGCAGATGCACACATGAACTAAAAAAAAAATAAAAAATCCCTGATTTTCCTCTCTGCTTCTCCATATCCTCCTTCAGGTGAGCTAATGCCTGTCTCTGGGCAGTTGCTGTGATTCCCACCCCGGCACACTGAGAAGGGCAGGCCACGTCCTGGCCATTTGGCTCCTTCCTGTCCATTAAGACAGCAGCAGCAGGTTTGCTCGAGCTCTCCGTCCCTGGGCTTGCACCAGCCCTGTGCATGCCTCCAATTTATCTTCTGCGCAGCTACGAGTGAACCGAGCCATCAGAGCCTCTACCACGTCTTTTCACTGAGATGATGAGGAGCAAACTCTTGATGCAGCCTCCAGGGTCCGCAGCTGCCTGTTCCTGATGTTTAAAAATATATCCCTTTTCCAGAACAAAACAAATCTATAGAAGGCAGGCCAAAGCCTGCCCCAGGCTGCACCTGTGCAGCACCACGACAGTCAGCGAAGCTGGGGCCATCACCCAGAGCTCTCGTACCAGCGCCAGCTGTAAGCGCTGCAACAGAGAGCCTCACGCTTGTCGGTGGTTATGCAAAGTCCCTGTCCACCACAGTTGAATCTCGTTCTCAAGAAAACAAAAGAGCATGAGAAAACCAGCACTTCCCCTACATCTTAAACCACAAAAAAATATACAGCACAAAGGAGGGCCGTTATAGGAGTGGAGGAGCACCCTGACAACGTTTCACTAGGTGATTTCCCTTGCCATGGACTTGGGCTATCCATTCAGCCTGACTGCACACTAGCAGCACGGACAAACTTGCACGACGCTGGATTTCTAGGGTGTAAACAAGAACAGTAATAACCTTTCCCTCTTAAACTCCACACTGTTCTCATGTAACGATGATAACAAAAAAGCATTGGTTGTGGAAGGAAAAATTCAGAGAGTGGGAAATGGGCAACAGGAACCAATGAGGGGAAGAGGAAGAGCTGAGGGAAGAAATGATACAAGTGAGATCTGAGCATCCTTCCCAGAACTGAGCACAGGATCAAAGTGTGCAAGCAAGGAAAACAAAGGAGAATCCTTGGGAGTCCAGAAAAGTAACGTAGGAATCCTGCATCAATAATAAACTCACTAACTGGAAGGCCAAGGAGAATCTCGTCTCTTGAACACTAAGAGGCTACTGCCAAGCACATTACTGCCCAGTCGAAAGTGCAGGAATAGAAAAGCAATTCCCAAATCATGGTCTGTGGGTCACTTCTCACTCACAAGGCCACAGGCAGCCGTGTGCTGAACCACGCCACAGACTAAAACGTACAAGTGTGTGTGCATCATGTCGTTGTGCTGGTGATCCACGGCAAAATTACAGGGTTGTCACTGCAGGAAATGTTTTGAGAAATACACGACTGGGAGAAGATGGGTGGTAACCCACCAGCAGGCATTTTACTTAGGAAGGTGGGGCTCCCTAGCACAGCACCTGAAAGAGGGCTCAAAAAAAGCCACCAATACAATCCAGATGGAAGGAAAAAAATCAGCAAACCAACCAACGGTGGGGCACACAGCTAAGACAACTTTCTCCTGGAATACCTCCAATTTCTCCAAGCTAGTTGGTTTTGAAAGGGATTTTTCTACAGTGATCTATGCTCAATTACCCTTATAAACCCTCGCAATAACATGTGACTCAAAGTCTACCTATGTCCAAGGGAGAAACAAGAAGGGAGTGTGGCAAATGGGGAATGTGGGAGTGGCGACCGATGTGGGCTTGGGGAGAGCAGTCATTTCCTCCGGCTTCTTCCCTGGCTCTTCTCTGCACCCCCCATCCCCCCAAACCCTTTAATATAAGAGTATGTTGTTGAAGAGGTGAAGGAAGACGATTTTGTACCCGTGGAGCCATTAGTCCATGTGCATTTGCACATTTTTACATGATCGGCACCTCCTTAGCCAAAAGTCTCAGCTTTTCAAGCAGGTGCGGTTATTCCTCTGAGATGAGCTTATTAAAAGGCAAAAGAGTACCCAGCAGCACGGAACAACCCAGAGGAACACGAAGTGCTTGTAGATAAAAGAGCTTATTTAGGGAGGTAGCGAGACGCTGCCTACACCATGCGTGTACACCGTAATCCGTGGGCATCGATGGAAAGATTTCCTTCCCCTTTTGTGGGCTACAGATCCGGCTACAGTGCACTTGGCTCAGGGTTGGTTTCCAGCCCGCTGCCTAGAAGACTGGCAACACGGCGGGCTAAATCCGCCGCCAGCCCTGAGAAAGGGGTGACAACTGCTCCGGAGCTGTGCTCGGCTGCAGTAAGGTTCGGCGGCCGCGCAGCCGTACGCCTGCATTGCTTAGGAGGAGCGAAACTTTCAGCCACTCGCGCCCAGGCGTGAATGACTGCTGCCGCCCGGGAGGGTAACCTTTCCAAACCTGCCCCTGCACGCTCGTACGTCCCCGCCGCTGCCGCTGCTCCCCCCGGCCAGGCGGCAGCCCAGCGCCCCGGCGCCCGCCCGGCCCCGCGGAGGGAAGCTCCGCGCCACCGGCGCTCACACCCCGCGGCTAACGGGCCTCTCCCCGCGGCTGCCCACCCCCCCACACCCCCGCCCCGCTGCCCGGCTGCCGTGCCCGCCTTTCCCGAGGGGCGAG
>VXBL01007716.1:431336-487799 GCA_013400195.1 Aramus guarauna
GCCGTGCCGTGCCGTGCCGTGCCGTGCCGAGTGCTGTCCTGCTGTTTTTCCCGGGTCGTGGCCGGTGCCCCGGGGCGGGAGGGCAGGGGCGCGGGTGGCAGCCCCGGGGGATGCGCTTGGCTGCCGGCGGCGGGTCCCGCGGTGCGGCGAGCCTGGGCTGCCCCAGCTCGCACAGGCGGCCTGCTGCAGTGCAAGGCGTGCGTGTGTGTGCGTGTTTAACGTCTCACAAGTTCCCTGAACCGGTAAAGCAACCCCCTCCCCGACTCTTCCCTCTCCCCTGCACCAGAGAAAGTGCAGGTACTTAGTTTGCCCTCTTGTATGTGGTCCAAGCCCCAGAATTTGTGTATCCCCTGCCTTCTCCCAAGTGATAGCTGTTGTGCAGCTGACTGCAGGTCTGCACGCTCCCTCCTCCTGCAGCTGCGGCTTGGGAGGGCAAGCGGCCAGTCCCACCTCAGCATAAAGCTCCTTCATTTCTTCATTACTTTATTTTGATCCGCTCAACCGTGCTACAAGTGTTCTTGTCCTGCGATGATAATTTCATCAACAGCTTATGTAAGGGTTGGATAACAGATACATACAAACAGCAGAACATATGGTTGTTGCGAGATAGTGACGAGCGCCTTCTTCATAAAGCATTACAATGACTTGTATTATATTCCAGTTACAGTTGGTGGATGATTTCCAATCATCCCAGACGGTCACAAATATTATAGTGCCCCCTACAATTTTATCAAAAGTTTGCTAATTTGATAAAAAAATTAGATCGTTTGGTCAAAGAGGGGAGCTAATCCTATTGTTGGAGGAAGCCATGGACCCAGGTTTGTATACTTCTCAAAATTGACCTTTTGAGCATTCAATGACTTCAGAATCAAGTTCTGTGACTTGGATTGATATCTGACAGTTTAGCCTGTACTTACACTGAGTCCCTGGGGTGGGCTTCTTACATGGTAGTAATTCTGCATCCAGAGCAGGAAGACCTGAGCAAGAGAAGGGGAAATGACAGAGGAAAGGGATGTTTCCCCAATCTTGCTTTCTTAGAGAGGTAAGTGCTATTCTGAGATGGGCAGTCTCATTTCAGACTGCTGCCTTAGGGTTTACGCTGATGCTGTCTTTCCTAACAGGGGGCCCTGGTGTGCCTCTCCCTGTGGCATGTCAGGGATGGGTTATTTGGATGGGAAGTGGGTTGGCCTGAGTGCTAGACTCAGCTCCCCAGAGAAGAGCCCAACTGGCATCTCCCACCTGCTGGGAGGATGCTCTGTACCCCTGTGCTTGCAGTGTTGCAAACTTCTATTTCAGAGAGGAAGACTGAGGATTTGCAGGCTTGCCACCTTCCTTTGATGGGGCAGGCAATGCCTGTTTCTGACCGTAGGGAACCAGCAGGATGTCTGGTGTTGGGGCAATGGTGCACTCGGCTCCTGTGGAGGAGCTCCGTGCTCCTTTTGAGACAGTGCAGCTTTTAAAGGAATTAAGGAGGAGGGCTCCTGGGCCACAGAGAAGTGTCACAGCTCTGTAGCCTGATGGTCAGTGTGTCCCCTGGATGCAGACCTCTGGTCCAAGGACTGCTACTAGATAGTAGATAGGTCATGAACCTCAGGCCTCCCGCATTAGAGCCGAGTAAGGTATACACTGGGATTATTTTTTTTTCCCTCTTGCATTTCTGAGGGTAAGCAGCCACAGTGTGTATTTTTCACTGGAGCTCAAAAGCTTGCTATGGCAACTGAGTCCTGAAGTGTATTTTCCAAATCCAGTCTCTCACGAGAGATAGGTCTGGGAAAGAGAACCAAAACCAAAACGCCAGGTGGGGTTCCAGAGGTCAGACTTGGGACAATTTCAATGACTGCAGCAGTATCCACTCTTTCCACAGAATTACTCTTGTGATGGGATAAATCCCCTTCTGTTGTAAGCATTATTTTAAATGGAGCCACTTCTACTCTAGAGCTGTCCCAGAGGAAAGTGTTACCCTCCCTCCTGGTCCACATGTGCATCCAGATGCTTCTTGGCACCTGATTTTTACAGTACTGTCTCTGAGATCGGGAATGCTCATGTGAATGGTTGAGCTTATCGAACCTCCTTGTATCAAAATTAGAGGGGTAGGGATAAACTGTAGGTCTTTTCTGGCCTGGCTCATTCAGCTGAGCTCACCTGGTCACCCAGCGCAATCTTTGCAAAGTGCCTGTCGGTGGTCACCAGCCGAACTACCTCAGTGGACCTAAACTGGTGCCCAGCATGCACAATCGCCTCTGGGGGTACTGTGTGCGTACGGACTGCCTTTTCCAAAAATCACCCTGAAGGTGGGTTAAAACACCCCTTCCACTGCACGTGTGAAGAAACCCGTTTGAGAAAGCCACATACAAGAAGAAAAGCATGAATTTTTCAGTCTGAAGCGAAGCTATTTTTGGTAATGAGTGGGGTACCACAGTACAAAGATAATTGGCATGTTAGAAATGCCAGGTTCTTTAGACCTATTTATACATTTAATAGCAAATTTAAATGAATGTGCACAACCTAAGGTGAATGTTGTTTCCAGTTACTTATGTGCTTTTGATCTGTGCTTAGCAAAGCTATAGAAGATTACATGTGCTGTAGTGGTCCTGTCTGCTGGAGAATATGTGGAAATGTTAAACAAATTGACTTTGCCAGTTGAAACTTTTTTCTTTGATGGGGAACCAGTAGTTGACTGGAGGAAATAGCACAGTTGAAAGGAAAACCAAAAAGACATATTCTGGAAGCTTGCTTCTGTGACTGTTTTTTCAATCATTTCCCTCTCTGAATTCTCTTCCAACCAACCAGCTCTACCCAAGCGCAAACAAATGTTTTTATTTCGGAGGTCACAGGCTTATGTAAGCGGTTGGATGACAAGTGGTAATACGAGTGGTAGAGCATGATGGCTTTTTCACCCAATGCAGCGAGAGCTCATCAGTTGCAGGTGTTTGGAGACAACATGGAATTTGGGGGGGCCATTAACACAGGTGAATGGAAGAGGGTGGAGGGAGTTTTGACAAAAATGAAAGCTCGCAATTTACCAGTCTGAGACACAAAACCGGAGAAACGGTATCTCTGAGGAAAGTTCATCTGAGTGTGGAAGCCTCACGTTGTCTTGGGTTTACTTTAACTAATGTGAGGGCAGTCCTGCGGCAATGCGAGCGTGCAGCCAGCAGAGCCAGTCTGAAGGGGCACAGACCCTGAGCTAAAGCTGGGCTCCTGAGCAACTTACCAAGTCAAGCTTAAAAATATCTTTGCAGGTGAATTGAAAACTTCACCTGGAATTTGAGTTAGAGGCAAGACTTGTATTATACCAAGAGTTAACTGCAGGAATAACCGGTCCTGAGTCACCAGCGTGAGTCACCAGGCCAGTTCTTGAGTGGCCTCAGCACAGTGTTTGCCTGGTTTAGTGACAAAAACACGTTTCTTGTTGTCACTCTTACTCCTTAGAGCTGCGGGACCGAGGCAGCTAGGCGAAGAAAGCGTAAATGCAGTCGTCTCTTGTAATTTTGACAGGCTTGTTTTCTGACTGTCAGGATCAGTCAAGGTAATGCTGCTATGCAAAGCTCAGCCAAGATGTAGTTTGGAGATAATGCTTCTGTGCTTCTGTAGTTGAGAACAGAGATCGTTGTGACCATTGGTCATGGATATCACTATCAGATCCCAACAGTCAGGCAGATTTCCCGCAGTGTCTTGCTGTGCGACACTTTGGAGAAACAAAAAATGTTTTTTTTCTTTCCTTCCCAGAGTCCCTGTTCTGAAGAGGATTGCACTTCAAAAGAGGAAAGCAGTTGTAACATTGGAGAAAGACTTGGAATATGAATTTAATAATCCTTCTGCTTAGAAGGACTGCCTGGCAGAAAAAAGTAGAGGGAGTTTGAACACATTTCACTGAGAGCCATAGTTAAGAATGGAAATTGGATAAAGACAGTACAAATTCTTTACAAAAGACTAATACTGCATCTGGATAGCGAGGCCTGTTTTGGTGCCAGGCCCTAACCTTCCGCCTGCTGTAAATTTAGGCTGATTCTCAGAAATGCTGAGTACTTGTGCTTCCCATTGGTGGTTTTTCAGGATCCTGAGTGTTTTACTTGTTGAAAGCCACCTTTGGCAATTGAAATGTAAAAGCTTGACACTAATGTGTCACCTTGTTTGAAGAGCAGCGTTCCTTGGGTATGGGTGGGTCCATACTTGCCTGTTTATGAAGAACCTAACTCATTACTTGCATCGTTCCAGGGTAGGTGCCGACACCAGCCAGTTAATGTAAAACCAAATTCATATATGCAGTGGAAAAGAGGGAGAGATTTGTGACCACCTGACATCACGGTTGGAGCAGCAGTGGGGGAGTGGGAGAGATTCGTGACCAGCTGCCAGCACGGCTGGTGGGGGACTGCGGGGCAGGACGTGCAGAAGCAGATGCCCTCAGCAGATGAATCGCTGTCTCTGCAGATCAGCCAAGGTGTGGATGGTCAGGACACCCAATCTGCCGGTTAGTTTGGATGTCAGAGGTGCAGCATGCGTGGTGTGTGCGTGTGTTGAAAGGTTCCTCAGCTCTTCAGTAGGCTGGTAGCACACCTATGGGCGATAGGACCAATTTGGTAGTCATTTGTCTCTTGGAGAAATTAAGACGGTCTAGCTAAGTGATCAAAACCAGAATCTGTATCATTACTCCAACTTACAGTGCCTTTAGGTGGGGCTGGTGGCAGCAGCCATTTATTAAGAATACTTAGCATTTTCCATTGCTAGATCCATGCTAGATCCAATTCAGGCCACACATTTCTTGGAAAATTTTGGTCAAAATGGTTATGCCAGCTCCAAGAGCAAGACCAAGAAAAACACATCACTTCGCCCACATTAGAAATTCTTGCAACCTTTCCTTTGAAATACCCCAGCATCCCCGTACTGAGACAAGAATTCAGTAGGTGGGCTTCTGTCTCTGAGGTGGGGCTGGGGAAAGAGGAGGGGGTGCCCTTTCCATCTAAATCCACTCACCTCTGTCCAATTTTAAGCCTTTGCATCATACCTTACATATGCTAGCTAGGGACTTACTCCTGCCTAGCAGCTAGAACTGCCAGTGAGGATATGTCTTCAA
Organism: Aramus guarauna; assembly: GCA_013400195.1. Taxonomy (NCBI): domain Eukaryota; kingdom Metazoa; phylum Chordata; class Aves; order Gruiformes; family Aramidae; genus Aramus; species Aramus guarauna. Next base: position 436,411 of record VXBL01007716.1, read on the forward strand.
GGAGCAAACCTCAGCCTTCTGCATTTTCGGAACGGGCAGAGCTCATGCGGTCCCCCAAGGACCTACAGGAGCGTTGGGAGGGATGTTGCCAGCTGCTCTGGGGCATGGTGGAGGCAGCTGCCGGACCACGGGTGCAGAGCGGGCAAGCGGAGAGGAGGAGGGAGCAGCCTGTTTGCTTGTGGAGAGGGAAAGAGCTGCAGCAGGAAAAGATACCGTCCTCGAGTCTGGTGCATACACACAGGGGGGCTGAGGGCCTGCACATCCAACCTGAATTCCTCCTGACTTTTTTTTTGCATGCTTGAATTTTTAAAGTTCCTCAAAGCTGGCTTTGAGGCTTTTTGCTGTTGCCGCCGTCATTTGTTCATTCTACATACCATCGGATCCCTCAAAGACCCGCACTGAAATGGGAGCTCTGTTTTACTGGGTGCTGCTAAAAAGCTCCCCCGTGCCTCAGCGAGGTTGTGGGATAACTAGACAAAACAAGGAAGGTGGCCATGTCAGAACTGCAACTGGAATGTGGCCGTTGCTGGCTCCTACTGGAGTGATTAAATGGGAACAGGGCCACATAGCTCCTCCCTCCCTTGAAAAACAAAAACTGCGGGTACTTGTACAGAAAACAACCTCTGTCTCTGTTTGTCTTTGTCTTGCTGCAGTTTTCTTCTGTGAAATCAGATTTTTTTTTTATTTTTTTTTTTTTGCATTGTCCAAATAAGTTAATGTAGGCATGAGGTTCAAAATGGAGTGGTCTTTAGTGAAACGAGGAATGGGCAAATGTCCTGTCTGCCTGGAAATCTCCTTAAGCAGCAGCGTAAATAAAAAGCAACGTGTAACTGCAGTAGAACAGAATGACTGGTCACTAAAAAGAGCTTTTTTTTTTTAAGGTTTTCATTAAATGACAGTTGTGATTTACCCTGTTCTTTACCATTTTGAGACAATTTGAAACAAGTACAGAATCACTGGACATTAAGATTTCAGAGGGAAGCCTGGAAGAACATCCGTCTTTGTCACAGCGTCTGTTAATTTTTAATCGCCTCGGGATAATTTTAAAACAGGCTGCAGGTTTCTGAAACATTCATGTGAGCAAGCCCTTCAGTTTGTTGGCTGCCGAGGGTAGGAAAATCCTCCAGTTCACAGGACAGTCAGACCGAGGAGCTGGGTGAGAGTGAAAACGCTGTTGACACCTTCTCAGACACGGTCTTCAATGAGTAAAAACATTAAATAAATAGCATCTGAAGTTCCCGGAGGGACGTGCTGGTGGAGTGTTTCACTTCAGAGGCTTTCCTATGAGTTCAGCTTGACTGGAAATGTTTAATATCCAAGAAAAAAAAAAGTTCAAAGGATTTTTTTTTTCTTCTCTTGAAAATATTAAATTCAGGGAGTGTGACTCCAAGGGGAACGAAGGAAGCAAACGGAAAACTTTTTGGCGGAAGGAGCTGAGGTTTTGCGTTCAGCTCCATGGCATTTTTCGATCTGCGTGCAGTGTGATATCCCATGAGCGCCACGCTCAGTTCACTCCAAAATTTCAGGGAAGATTTTGAAGCCCTTTTAACTTCAGGAGATCCTCAGCGGGTAGTGCTCTTCACAGGCCAGTGTGGAAAGCAAGCAGCCAGAGAGGAGAAATAAAACCTGTGCCCGCACTCTTGTGTCCTGTCACCTCGGCCACCTGCGCGGGGGCTCCGGGGTCTGTGGACACTTCTTGCCCCCCGGGACGGGGCACAGGTCCTGCCTGGATCCTCCGAGCGGTACTCCTGGGTAAATATTTGCCACCAGCACATTTCCAGCGTAATAACACCCAGCCAGGTCTGCCTCTGTCCCAGGGTGGCCAGGAAAACCGGCACAAGCAACCGAGCCTCTGAGAAGGAAGATGAAATGGCGGCAGCCTTGGAGAGCAGGGGTAACATGGGGCCAGCCTCACTAAGGGCTGGGTGGGAGAAGGACGGTGGGCAGCTCCTCTCCCCCAAAACCTCTGAGCTGCCAACAGCTGTGCGCATCCAATGCCGGCACGTGCCCGTCTAGGGGGGTCTCATCGTGGACTGGGTCAGGTCATGGACTTCCCACCGCAGCCCTCTGGAGGTCTTTCATAGCTCCCTGGTGCTGGTGTGGGGCTGCTGCCTGCACTTCCCAAATCCTCCTGCTTGCCTTCATGTTGGGAGGGGAGGGAGTCCAGCCCCCCTGCCCCCACTCGAGGAACAGCAAATTCTTCTGCAGAGGAATGGCCACAGGTGCCCCAGCTCTGCACTGGGGATGGCTTGCTGCCATTGCGGGGGAAACCAGCAGCTCAACCCTACCCCAAGTAACCATAACTCGCCACATGCACGTCTCACATAATCCGATAGAAATTAAAGCTGCTAAAAATTGGTCTAAATAGGCTACATTTCTCCTCCAAAGGTTTTGGCAGGAAATTTTTGTAAGCAGCAAATGGAAATGACATAAACAGAAAGGCGATCTCCTGGCAAGACAGATCCAAAGTCTTCTGCTGTCTCTGCTCAAATTGAATAGCACCTTGGTGTAATAATCTTCATGTTGAGATCAGTGAGGCTGTTTAAATAAATGAAGCATTCAAGTGTAGAAGAAAGTAAGGGAAGAGAGATGGCATTCAAATCAAAAGCATAAAATTCGAGCCTCCTTGAGCCCCAAGGAAAGGATAAATCCATTAAGCTGTGAAGAAATAAGTGATAGAAAGAGTCCATCATATCCATTCTAAAATTTATTGCAAAATAAAACTTACTTAGGGGCCAGAAAGCAAAGTGAAAGAAATGGCAACATAGCAGGAGGGTACAGCTCTCCTAGCATGGCATTTGGTACATATTTGATGCATCTACAGGTCTTTCTGTTGGGAAGCTTGACACACCAGTGTTTCCTTCTTCCAAAGTGAAGGTTTAAGTTTAGTTCTAATTTACTGGAACTAAACCTTCCAATGTTTAGTTCTAATTTACTTCAACATCTTTGGAGGTGGCTGGGTTTTGTACCAGTCCCTCAGGAAAAAAAAAAAACAAAAAACAAAAAACCAACAAAAACACACACAAAAATCCCAGATATACACCAAAAGGAATTAACAAGATTTTGGATATAGATATAGATTAGATTTAGATATAGATATGAATGTGCGTGTGCATATGTGTATATATATATTTCACTTTGCCCTGTGGGGATGTAATTCTGACTAGATACAGTAGGACATAATACATACGCTCAAACTTGAGCAGTACAAGGAATATGTGGCAGAATTATTCTGCTGGCTGTTTTTGGAAATGCTTTAGCCATCTCCGTGATGCCAGTGTGACTGTGTTCCTATGGGAACAAGCTGCCTCAAAGCAAGAGACTTCTATAGCAAGAGCAGATGAATCCTGGCTAAAACCTGTGGGGTTTAGCACAAAACTAAATATTCTGTAAATATCAAGTATTCTGCAATATTCTGATTAAATTCACTCATTTTGCAATCTAATTGAAAGAATTCTTTTCTGCTTTGTCAGTGAGGCAAGATGCAGTCAGCCACATTCAAATCATCCCTGGGACAAACTAGTAGGCCCTCAGTAGCAAAACCTTGTTCGCACCCCCCCGTGCAGCCGTAGTGTTACTGCCCAGAGCTGCATCCTAATGATGATATCCCTTTTGAAAAGCACCGTACTGCAGGAGTAATCCCATAGGCTTTAACGGGACTACTGCTGGATTAAAGTACTATTCTTTGTGAGGGAGCATATTCGAGTCCGGCTTTATGTTAACATTTGCCTTAACTGCATATCTCCTCTGAAAAACAAGGTCTTGTGTTGTGTATTGTAAGAGTTTTATGGTGCCTTAATGTTGACTTGCAGCAGGAGCAATGCTTACAGAAGAAAACGGTGGAACTTCAAAGCTCTGTCAAATATACCTTGAAAATAAGGGATTCTGGGGAAGAAAAGCGTCGATCTGACCAGTCGGTCAGAAACCAGAACAATTACTGCAGCGAGCTCCATGCTTCTTTGAATCAATGTTCTGAGCGTTCATTCCCTGAACTGAAGCTGATCAAATCTATCTGTGCGTTATTTTTAACTCCAAGCTGTTAAAATTGCCAGCAAAGTAGCCATTATGCCTGTTAAGTTATGTGAAGGAGACAGAACTTACCCTGCAGTTCTTTTCCAGCAGGTAGTGAATGAACGCACTGGAAATTACAGGGAAACTGGGACTCAAATTTCAAGGCAAGCTTCTGAGTTGGGGGAAATACACAGTTAAATGGAGTCAGATGTGCTGTACGTCAAGGGTACAGATGTAAATGAAACTTCAAGTGTGGCCCCGTCATGTCCCATCTGTACTATGAGTGCAGAAATACCAATTTTCTAAAGGAAATAAATGAAATAAGGATGTCAGAGTTGTATCTTCCAGTTCTGGTCTTATCCCTTCTGTAACCACGGCACAAATATCTTCTCTAGCTCTCTTCTCAGTGCTGGTTCATCTATGTCTTGGTTCTATGGCATAGTCCTGGCTTCCCTCACTGATGCTCTAACATCAGTACAACTCCCCTTGCAGCTTGCTTGAGGTGCAGAGGGTGGCCAGGGTGAAACATCCACATGCTAAAGGCACGGGGATCATTTGTGTGTGCTGTTTCCCCCGTTGTCCTTAGGGCAGATGATGGTCAGATGACCCTAAGAAAAAAATCTAAAGGTGCCTAAGACACCTTTAGATTTAAAGCACTGATAAAAAACCTCCAAGGAGAGGTCTTGGTGGTGATATGGTGGGATCGACACTTGGTGTTGAGAAACTTGAGGCACGTTTCAGGAGAGATCTGCTGCCTGCACTGGTTTACGTGGTGCTGGTGTTACGGGCCACCCAGCAGCTCACAAGGGGCCACAAGGTCCCACCTCCCTGTATGGTTTCACCTGAGTGATTGTTTATTTTTGAGGGTAGAAAGCATGTTTGGGAGAAAAAGAAGTGAAGAGGAACAGGCTATGGAGAAAGGTTCAAAACCAGCAGAAGTTCAATTAGTGGTGAAATTCCTCTTTCTAATCTCAAGAAATTTCCTGGTTTAAGTTTCCTACTGCTCTAAACAGCAATGACATGTTGCCACCTCTCCCTATGTTTGTTCTTGAGAAGGTACAGGAATTTTAAACTGACTAACTACAATGCCTAACCAGCATTTCAGTGGACTGAATATAATGTCTGATAATATATCGTGAAGCATACTGTGCCCTCGGAAACCACCGTTTGCAGTTTGTCTTTAGAACAACCCTCCTAGCTCACAGGAGAACCAGAGTGAAGACATGGGTGTGTTAATCCTTTGTGGGCTTGATAAGACACGAATTTGTTTGAATAGCCATCTGCTGGTCTTGAGCCTTTAGTATTTGCTTGCCAACCAGAACAAGGTGGGTGAGGGCTACGTAGCTTTTATTGCTCTGTACGAAGCATAACTGGACCGCAGAGAGAAGCAGAAGGATGATGGCCCGCGACGGTAAGGGGATGACAAATGCAGGTAGAGTCATTTCTCCCAGAACTTCAAATGCTCAAACTCAGTGTGCAACTGTTTCCAAAGTGGATATTTTTAAAGGGCATCAAGCCAAGTAATTTTAGGCCAAATGTGTGGCTATTTAAGGAAGTACATTACAGAGCATTAAGAGTGACTCCCATGAAACATCATTTTGATTGTGCCTGAATCTGTGCAGTTTTGCCCCAATTCAGAGCCAGAAGACAGCATGCGGTGAGGCAGGTCACTGTAAACGTCAGTGCCAAACAGACTGAGGCCCAAAGCTCTGGAAGGGGCAGATCATCTGCAGGGAGGATCTTTCTTTTCCCTTTCCCATTTGAATTTTCCCTTGCAAGTGTTACAGAATGTAGACGCAATAGCCTTGTGTGGGTGAAACCTAGAAAGAGCAACTCCCCACCTGAAACGTGTCAGCCCTATTGCACCATTTGCAGGATAAACCCTGTTTCACGCCTGGGTGCCCCGCTTTGAACAGCGAGTTTCCTCTCCCCAAACAACAGCGGCGTGGGTCGGCATGGCCCTGAGGGCTAGCGTTTGTAGAGGGGAGGAGGTGCACAGGTGGAAGAGAAATGGTTTGCAAGAGAAGCAGGATTGCTTTTTCCTGTGAATGCACCAGGACGGTGCTACGCCAGGTCCCCTTGGCGTGGGGTTTGCTGGTTTTCCACCCGCCATGTGGACAAAGAGCCTTTCTCCTGGACATGGACATGTCCCTGACCTGGGCAGCGCTCCCTGCTCATCCCTCTGCCCTCCTGCAGCATCTCCTCTGTCCACTCTGCCTGCACAGTGGACAGCAGGCTGTTTGAAGTCATCAAAGCGATCTTTAACACAGTGTGACCGACTTAGAGGCTTTTTTCTTTTGCATTAGCTGCACGCGGAATACAGCACATCGGATGCGGGACATGGTAATGCTTTGCCTTGTGCTGGAGCACGGGGGCTTCGGCAGGACAGACTGCCAGAGGAACGTAATCTCTGCCCTCGCTCTTCCTGGCCAGGGCTGATGGAGCTGTTTTTCCAGTGAATTTCCAGCTAGGCTATTAAAATAAATATTCTGCCTGAAAGCTTCTGCCCTGAAGCAGCCACCCTGCCTCTGTATCTGCCTTCTTTCTATACATTGCTGTGCTGTTGATTTGGGCTCTCCAATCCCAGGCTGTCCTCTATGCAGCTGGAATCAACCCCTACGCAATCCTAGAGAGCACTAATACCTCGCTTCAGTCACACAAACTATTTTAGGGACTTAGAGGTGTCCTGCCCCTGTGATAGTTATCTGAATGGCACCCATCAGCTGTATCAGCCTGAAGCGAACTGGATGCTGTGCTGTGCCGTGTACATATTTTGTCATTAAGTCACTAGGCAAGAGGGTTGGGTTTTGTCTGGTTTTAATTTGTTTGTGTTTTAATCATCATTATTTACCGCCAAATTCTAAAGTCCATGGTTAGGGACCCTACGGTCAAATTTCCTTTAACTCTTGCTGGGGGGGCGAATTGAGTTATGACCTTACGATCTGAACATAAGCAAACAATCTGTTGTGGCAAATTCACAGGGGGATAAAAAAATTATGATGATTTAAGGCAATAATATCCTCAACCTGAGATCATAATTTTCACCAAGGCAGGGGGTAACAGCTGTCTGTTCATCAGAGAATTATATCTTCCCACCCTTACTGCCATGACCCTAAATAAAACCTCTCATGCCAGCACAGCGGCATGGCCAGGGAATGCAGCGATGCAGGAATAAATCTCTCCCTTCTGCTTTGGGGGAGTTTCCGTGGACGGGGTTGTCTTTCTGGAGTCGTAACTAATTTATTTTTCCTATTAGGTCCAGAACTTGGACATTCAAATAATCTCCCTCCTACCACAGATCTCTGTCTAAAATTGTAGGTGAGGGGTCCCCATCCTGATGAAGATGCAATTGAAAGACTTACACAAATACAGTGTTTAATTCTGAGATTTTCCTGTGTTTTGTTTAAAACTCTGCTGGATTCTGAAGCTTAGGTTGTGCTAGATGTAAAAACACATGTCCATCCAAGAGCACAACATGAATGAATATGAGCATTAAATTCTGCTGACCATTCACTTGCAAATTTTTCCACCGCATGTGATTCCAGGACAAATATTGATTGAATAACCTCCGTGTGTGTGAAGTGTGGTCTGACACCCAGAGCGACCTTTCTCTTCCGTGTCTAATCACCAGAGATAGCTGTAAGCTTCCTTTTGTATCAAAAATCTTGTTTCATAACCCTGCTCCCCTGCTCTTTGGAACCTGAGTTTCTCCGTTTGTTTGTTCAGCCAGTTGAGGTCTGCTGGGATATTTCTCTGTTTGATTTGCTTGTTAGCTTTGTCGCTGGCTGAAATGGCTCGGGGCTGGTTTGTTCAAGGCGCTTTTTTTTTTTTTTTTTCCTTCTGGAAAGAGTTGGTGGAGAGTTTTGTTCCGTACAAGTTGGCCAGCATTGTTGCACGTGAGGTTTGCCTTGCTGCCCACTGCTCATTTGCCCGGGCAGGCAGCATGGTATATGTGGTATATGTGGTATAAAAAAAAACATGTGGGCACCGAGCGTCTGCCGGGTCTCTGATGGGCCTCCCTTTTTAATTATTAAAGCAGCAGCTGATACCTGTAATTACTAATTTTTTGGGATGCAAGGTGATGACAGCTTTTCTTACAGAGGTGCTGAGCCCTTGGGGTAGATGGAGAGGGGAGGGGTGCGGCGCTGGTGTTTGTTCAGGGATGGCTCAGCCAAAGCTGAGGATGCAGCAGAGCGAAGGAGTTTGGATGAGATGCTCTCTCTTAGGGATGCTCTTTGTTACAGGGAAAGAAGAAAAATATTATAATTGACCTTATAATTGCTTTTCACAAATGCAGAGTGCGGCATATAAGGCTCCTATAGAGCAGGAAACCTCCCTGGAGGCCTCTCAGAGGAAATCTTGGGAAGCACCCCGGCCCTCGCGCACACCTCTCTGTACCCAGCCACCCGCTACGTCCTGGGGACGTGTGCTGGGAGCTGCAGTGCTGGGAGCTGCGGTGCTGGGAGCTGGGGTCTGCATTTGTTTGTCATTCATGCCCTCACCAAAACTACTCGTGCCCAGGCCTCCAGCTCCCAGCAAGGACATGCACATTCCTGGAGCACACGTTGCTCCCTTCTAGCCCAAGAAACAGTATGATTTCTTCTCATGTTAACTAAAAATATTCATATTGGTTTCTCCTGAGATTATGATTCTTACTTCTATATATATATATATATGAAAATACACACGCACACTATATATATCTATCTTAATAAATATACATATATATAGCCCTGCCTTCTCCTTTCCTTCTCTTCTCACAAACTGAGCAGTCCCAGTGAGAGGACAGTAACTTTCCATCACAAATGCTTTTCCTGTGACTGTTTTTTGTTTTCTAAGCCTGCCATATGAAAATAGACATAATATTTTCATTTTGGTTGTCTATAAATAAATAGAAATTTTACTTCCAGAATGTGTTATTAGAGCAAATCGAGTTGTTCTTGGAGTACTATCTTTTTTAAAAATACTCTTATGATTTACATGCAGATAACCCCCTACTTAAAAAAAACACTGTGATGATGAACCAAAATCTCTGTTACACAGTGGTTAATTGTAGCAGTTTGGGGTTTGGTTGGTGTATGCTCCATGAGGTATTTGCACCTCAAACCAATATGCTCACATCTTTTTGTTACCTTCTCTTAAAGACATGATTAAAACCACATCTTAGTCTTCATAGATCCAAGCCTGTGTCTGAAGCCATGCACGTGCCAAACCATGGGGATGAAGAGCCGCAGGAAGCCCTCTTCCTCCCCTGCCTGGCCTAGCCCTGCCAGTAAAGGCTGGTGCACAGACTTCAGCCCCCAGCAGAGCTTCCCTGGGGATTGCATCCTCCTCCTCGGCGTAATGGCAGAAGATCTCCTTCCCCAAGGGTTTTTCACAGACAGAGTCAATGCTTTTAACATCAGCTCAGCCGGCGGAAAGCAGCAGCACTGGCAGTGCAGTCTGCAGGGAGAAAAGCACCTCTTTTCTCCACTGCTGAACCCCATTGCATCTCCTGAGATCATACTGGGACCTCCAGGTGGGTCACAAGTCAACGTGGACACTGCCAACTTCTGCTGGCCTGCTCCTTCTCTTGGCTTCAAGCTGCTGCTGGGCGTACAGCTTGTTCCCATGCAAGCTGAGCTGCTTGAGGGAGATGGGACCTAAACCAAGACCTAGGAGAGACTTAACATCACCTGCAATTTGGATTTTGCCTGCCTTGAGCAAGCACAGCTAAGGCAGCCCCACAGCAGAGAGGCAATCTCCACACAGTCTGAAAGGAAAACATGGTGATATTTCCTTTAATGCCCAGCATGGGGGGATTGTTACTGACCCGGAGCTTTAGCAGGCTCTGAGCTGGGACCCTTCGGCAGGGGGGCAGGACGCTTCCAACTCTTTGTGTCGGGGCATGAGGGATGGCACTGTCCCCCAGAGACATTTTGCTCATTACTGCCTCCACTGCAGTATCTGCTTATTTCGCATGGGAACAAGCCTCCCTCCTCCAGGAAGAGTATGAGTAAGCTGTACATCCAGACGATGGTCCCAACATAACCTCTGGTGCAGGAAATCTCTGAATTGCTGGAAGATGGGATGCTGTGCCGTGGGAAGAACAGCTTGCTATACTTTACCTGTGTCTTTTTCTATACTCTTTCTTTAAGTCACAGCTGTGGTTTGGAGGACCTGTGCTCCTACTAGATGCTCTTCCCATGGTTATTTTTTAGACATATGACCTTAGCTTGAAGATGCCTTTCAGTTTTAAAATTTCAGTCCGTGGGAAAGGGGAGCTTTGTCAGGATCTGGCACTCAGTGAGGAGGACTGTCCCTGCAGCACGTGTGGATGCTTGGTGCGCTGGCGTGGAACAGATCACGCCACATCATTTTGCATTTGGGTCACTATATTGACCACTCACTTTGATCGGCATGTTTCACTGTTTGTTTCCCTGGTACATGCTTTGGAAATCTCTGCTCCAGAAATGCCTACCTGCTGAGTGAGCAGGCTGAATATTAGGTGGAGGCTAGAGAGATCCTTTCTCCTTTTCTTAAAACATGCATGGTCAGAAGGTGTGGTGGGTTGACCCTGGCTGGAGGCCAGGTGCCCCCCAAAGCCGCTCTATCACTGCCCTCCTCAGCTGCACAGGAGAGAGAAAATATAATGAAAGGCTCATGGATCGAGATAAGAACAGGGAGATATCACTCACCAGTTACCATCACCAGCAAAACAGACTCAACTCAGGGAAATTAATTTATTACCAATCAAATCAGAGTAGAGTAATGAGAAATAAAACCAAATCTTAAAACACCTTCCCCCACCCCTCCCTTCTTCCCAGGCTCAACTTCCCTCCCAATTTCTCCTTCCCCCCAGCAGCACAGGGGGACGGGGGGTGGAGGTTGTGGNTGGCACCTCCTCCCCCTCCTTCTGCACTGACCTGGGTGTCTGCAGAGTTGCTCCTTTCACATATTCTCACTCCTCTCTCCAGCTACATTTGCTGTTGTGCTACAACTTTTCCCCCTTCTTAACTCTGTTATCCCAGAGGTGCCACCACCATGGCTGATGGGGTCAGCCTTGGCCAGCAGCAGGTCCATCTTGGAGCCGGCTGGCATTGGCTCTATCAGACACAGGGGAAGCTTCTGGCAGCTTCTTACAGAAGCCACCCCTGTAGCACCCCCCACTACCAAAACCTTGCCATGCAAACCCAATACAGAGGGTACTGCAGCTGAAGCACAGATGACACTATGCACATCTGCCTTCACCCAGTTGTTTCAGTCACTTCAGAGTTTCTTTGCCACATAGCATGGAACTAGTGAGATGTGGGATGAGTCGTCTTCCTTGTCCTAGACAGCTGAATTTGAAATCCCATCTCAGCCTCCTTTAGACTGAGGGTTAAGCCACTCGTCTCGTGCCTCTCTGAGCCCACTCACCTCTACCAAAGTGTGCATTTTTTGCACCACTACCAAAAATGGCTGCTCCTCTGTGTCTCCTTATTGCAACAACAGGGGATGCTCATTGCCACACGCTCTCGAGTTTTCAGTGCTGTTCAACTTTGGGACAAGAAATCAGTGGTTTAGGGCAGGGATGCCTGCTTTGTTAACTCCAGTTTCCCCACTGATCTAATCCTTCTGGGCCCTGCAATTTTACCTGATGGAGCAGGCTGCAGCATAGAAGGGATGTAGTAGGAGTCCCATGCACTTTGTCCTACATTGGTCTGCTCGAAAGCTGCATGTGCCCATCTGCCTCTGTACAGCACCTTCCTCCCTGCCCTGCCCTGTCTCCTGCGACTCAGTGACCCCATGTTCATGGTGGCTCTGCTGTCTCAAGGAACTTCCCCAAGGAGTGGGAACTGCGTGTCTGAGCACAAGGAGGGATGAGGGACCACGAGTCTTTTCCCTTCCCCCAGTCCCAGATAAGAGAGATCACGCAAGGTAGAAATGCTCTGGCTTTAGAGAGGAGATTGGGGATACAGGCATAAGCCAGGGAGATGGATGTCTTGGAAAAAGGGGTGACCAGGCTAAGCTGTGCAAAGTGCTGCAGAATGAGATGCAAGACTTGCAAGGAAAGTCACACGGTGGTATTGGCACCTGGCAGTATTGTTCTGGGCTGGGAACGCTTCTGTACTGTACTCCAGGGAGTTGGTGCATTATCTGCTGTTTCTGTGTTAGGCCTTTCAAGTTAGTATGTTCCTCCAAGTTTTAATCTTTTTCTTATCATTAGGCTGTTGGGTGGAATTAAATCCTAACTTGCATCCATTTGGGAGCTGAGAATGTCAGTGGGGGTTGAAAAGTCATCTCTGCTGAGGGACCATCACGTTGAGATGTGCTCCTCACCCCTGCTGGTACAGCTGTCTTGGGCAGAGGTTGTTCCTGCTTTGCAGTAGCAATGGTCACTCCTGCAGGAGCGTGGTGGATGTCAGTACGGTGTGATGCAGATGAGGACAGATGCCTGTCCCCATCCCACAGGCAGGATTCCAGCTGAGTGAGCTTTCTGCCTGTCGAAGCACCTGCAGGAACGCAGCCTGGATAGAAGCCAACGGGAGATGACAACACTGAGACAAAGAGGAGGCCAAATGATGTTGGCTGCCCAGCTTGCAAACATCACCAGGTAAACTCAAGCTTGACCTCAAAGACCTCTCTGGAACTGACATTTTTATTGCCTTTTTTTTTTTTTTCTTCCCATCGTCTTTTTCATGGAAAGTGTTAGAAATCATGAAGGATTTTTTCTTCTTACCCTTTTTTTTCAACTGAGGGCTGCAACCAAACAGCACAGGACCGTGCCACGGCCCCAGCTGTGCGTGTATCTCTGGTGACAGGACTGCCTCCTGTCAATGCGTGGCTTAAACAAGGTTGCTTAAAAAAGCTACTTTGCAGAGGAAAGTGAGAGTGTGGACCAGCCATTCACACTTAGTGATGCTTGCAAGGTGATACCGTCTCGCTTGGGACCACGAGGCAGAGAAGTGAACCCGGCTGACCTGCTTCCACTGTGTCATCTTGTCCTGGTGGGAGGACGCAAGGCATCACCAGTGAACTTTGCTGTCTCCGCTCAGCTGGGCAGTGGATCAGTTGTTCCACGCAGCGTAAAACCCATGCAGGCAGTCATCCTGGCGCGTGCTGAGGCGGCGTTTCCGCTTGATACCACATCTCAGGAATTTTAAAGGATATCAGGAATTTTATAAGGGTTTGAAAGCTGTCCATCACACTGCTTTCGCAAGAAGGTTTTTCCTGTGCTTGTTTATGGTTTTGATGCACAGAGCAAACAGACGCTTGTTTAGAAACGGATCAGAATTCCCAGACTCATAGGAAATACCCTCTGCTGTATTTTGCACTCTTCAGTACCCGAAGCTAAGAACACAAACTGTCCCCATGAATAACCTGAGCCATTCCCCCATTCAGGGTACTTCTTGCTCATGCTGAGAGCTTTCTTGCAGCATAAGCAGTAGGAGACCATCTGTGCATGAGCTGGAGAAACCTATGTAAATATTGCTGCTTTGGAGCTGTTATTTAGAAGGTGCTGGGCTAAATGATTTATTAGTGTGCTCAGCGCTAACGCTGAGAGGGTTCTTCTCAGGTTGGCTTTTATCACTGACACCTCCTTATGGGGTCTCACTTACTGGAAAATTCCTGGTAACTGGATAGTGGGAGGGACCTGCAGCCCCAGGTCAGGTAGCTGATGATCTTGTGCTCAAAGCTGTGTAATCCCTCGCAGCATGAGAACGAAACCCAGAGGCGCAGCCATCCTGGAGGCATGGCCCTGTGCTAGTGAAATCCGATGGGAGGAGCTGCAGCCTCTGCACTAGCTGTAGCTTGAAGTTTCTCCCTCTGTAGTTTCTTTCTCTTATTTTTGCAGACCTTTGGATGTGGAGACTCTGTTTTGACATTTATGGAGCTGGATCCAGCAGCCCAACAGGCGAGGCTGCCCCAGCTCCATGCCCCAGGTCGAGGTTGCAGCCATGCTGAGCACAAATTCCCAATAGCACACACATGAAACCTGTACACATGCTCACACAAGCAGCACAAAGAGCTTCAGTCCTGTCCCTCTCTATATGTGATCCAGACGAAGGTCCATGGGTGGGAAATACACACACACCCCACATGGACAGCAGCTGTCCTCATACACCCAGTCTATCCAGTAGCTGCTGGCGCTTGGGGGGCACACGAACCCCTGAGGCCCCCAGCCCCTCTCCAGCTGGAGGTACACAGACCCCTTTGCATGTAGGCACACATGCAGAGCAGCTATGGTCACCTCCAGTAACCAGCCATGGACACTCAGTCTACCTGACGTCTGGCCCTGGATGCTCTCACCTCCTTTTGCACACACACACACACGTAGACGGGTCTCGCAGTGGACCCCAGACCCTGCAGTGCCCCCCCGCCATTGGGCTGGACCCCCTTGGCCCTGCTAGTAGCCAACTCCTCCAGTTGTCTCATAGGCAGGGAGACACACACATCTGGCCCGCGCTTATCTCCACTTTGATACCTGGCTCCCAAGCCACCTATGCCACTTGCCCGCCAGCAAGGGTAGGCACCCCCCTACCCAGGGAAATAGAAATGGAGTTTAATGAGCGGACAGGACAGACGGCAGCCATGAGAAGCAAGGCAAGGCCAGACAAGTGTGCTGACCAGCCGCTGTTGACGTGCACTGGCCTGTTTTATCGCCTAATTTTCCTACATTCGTTATTCTCCAAACCACCATGATCCCTCCCTTTTGCTGCTTTGGGTTCCTCCCCATAGCATGCTATAAGTTCGTGCAATCCCAAGATGCTGTTCCCCTGCATCCCATAATGTGCCACCCCCCTCCAGTCTGTGAGGTGCTCGGGAGAGCCTCTCGCATTGTCTCACCCTGATGGATGTCACCCCTGGGACAGCCCCCCCAAGGGGCAGGGGGGCACTCGTGCCCCTAGAGAGGTTATTAGGGTCTCCCCACCTGCTGTCACTCCTCCACACTCCTCTGTGGGGTGTCACACAACAACGCTAGGTCTGACATATGGGAAACTTTTTGTCCTCCCGGGTTATTTTGAAAGCTTTGCTTAAATAGAAGTAGAAATTTATACAATTATTTGATTGTAGGGGCTGGAGTTTTAGTGATGCAACAACTGTGGGTTTGGCGGTGAGATCATGATCCTCAAAAGCATTGCAGCAGTGAAAATGGGAAAGGGGAATGGTCTGAAAACACAACTAAAATACCTAAACGCACCCACGTACATAGCAAAAGAGAAAGCTCAGAAGGGCTCTCAGTAGGCCAGGAAAATCCTGGAATTTCACGTGTTGAAAATTGATCAAACCTCCTTGATATAAAGTTACATGCAGGCCACTTCTGAGCAATAAATGAGTCTCTATTATCCCAAAGACTTAAAAAAATTGAATAGGTTAGTGAGTGGGCAGTTCAGAAATCCCTCCTGGAAAATTCTCACCTTCAGCATCAGCCATGGCCAAGGAACCTCAGGTCTCTTATGTTGTAGTTTTTTTTACCTTTCAAAAGAATGAGACATGTGCAGAGCAGCAGATATTCTGCTTGAGGTCTGCGGGGACAGCAGCCACAGACATAATCACATTATTTTATTTTTCTACCCTCTGTTCCTGGTATTTTTCCACTTGCATGGTTTATTCTTTGTTAGCATATAGCATAAATATATAACAAAGATGCAGTTGCCTCTGCCTGAGTGGTAAAAAATACAGAAAAAGAGGTGACTGAGATTTAAAATACAGTAAGTCAATTTGATATATTTGATTCAACAGCCACCAGTTGTATGACGGCTCAAGGAAAGCCACCAGAGTAGGTTCCTCCAGACTGGTGAGTTTTGAAAGTGGCTGTAGAATAGGCCAGGATATGACAAAAGGGTCTTGGCCATTTTTATGCTAACATGCTTCTCAAACTCCAGGGGAACAGAATATTTTCACGCCACACTCCCTCCAGATGGGTTGCCCTCTGCCAGTGCCCCAACCTACAGCCAAGCCTTTTGCAATGGGATGTGAATTACAGCGCCTTGCTTTCTAATTGCTGAACTCCACTGCATTTCAGAGCACCTTGCGTCTCTTGCCCTTTGAAACGAGATCCCCTTTTGAAAACACTCTGAGGTAGTCTGAACCGAAAGCCTGAATCCAGGATTGTGAGAGAGATGAGAAATTGCTGAGGAAAATATTTTACCATGAGGAATGCAGATGATGGCCCGTAGCAGGCAAGCATCAGTTTTGTTCCTGATAAGGTACGTACACCTAGGACTTGGAAGAGTTGAGCAGATTAAAGCAGGGTGCTACCTCTAGGTAGCAAATTACAGAGTGGCTATGGAGAAAGAAGAAGTGTTTGTTTTTGGGAGACTCCTGTGACTCTTGTAACTGCATGTTGAAGGCAGCTCCCTCTAGGAGAATGACTCAGTGCTTACTACAGCTTGTGAGTGTCTGCCTGGTGTAAAAAGAGCTACCATGGGTGACTGGGACATGGGTGAGAACCCCTCAAGTAGGTCATGTCAAGTTTACATACCCATTTGGAATAATAATTTGTAGTTTCTTGGTAGTGAATGCCTTAAGCCTTAGTGTTCATATTCTCATGTCCTTCCCAGTTCAGTCCTAAGATAAACAGATTCTGCAGAAGTTTTCTTCTGAGAAAACTCACAAGATCCATTTTTATATATACTGAATTGGAAACAGCTTCCGTCACAAAAGGAAATACTTTTTTTTAAAAAGTTGTTTCAGTGCTAGTTCACATTTGCTTTAAGGAACATAAATACCTTTATAAATGAACCCCTTTCTGTGAGGAGATCATATATGCAGTAACTTTAAACAGCTGGCACAACCTGGAGACCACCAGTCCCTGCAGCACATACCAGTCTTTCTTAGTAAGTATTGATCACATTTAATGCCTTATGAAATCTTAGTTCCCATAGTGCTACGTTAGAACTGTTTGGTCATCTAACATCTTGACAAAATTTTCACAAAAGCCTCCTTTGCTTAGTCTTGGTGTGGAGAAGAGCCTTAACAAAGCCTTGATGAGTGCAGTTGTGGAGTAGCTTACCAGTAAGCACCACTAACGCAAGGCTCCCCTGGCTCAGTGCTCTCCATTAGCTAAGGCAGAAGATGGAGCAGATGAGAGATATATGCAATTCCTTTCTCAGGAATGCCTAATACCTTTCAAGAGTCACTAAGAAAAGACTCTGTGTCAATACTCAGAGGCTGGGGAATAAAAAGGGCTGTTTGACACACCTTCCCCTTAAATAGTTAATTCTTTTAACACAGGCTTGAGAAGAACAGAGTGGTATTTCTGATGATTTCATGTGCTTATCTATTATAGACCAAGAAAGAAAGAGAGGGAAGTATGGCTAAAACCACATTCTTTATACCTTTTAAATTTCCTTTTTTCCTTGCTTAAGTGTCAAATTATTACCACGAAACTTCAAAAGTCCCATTGGTTTCTCTGAATGATTTGCCAAGCATTTAACAATTTCTTAGCAATTAATAGAGTGTATTTGGCAGGCTAGCAAATTGAAAGGAATTCAGTTGAAACCCAGCAAGCAAAACACTTTAGAAATGCATATAAAGAGCACAGTGATTTCAGAGAGGGTTGTCATGATGAGTTTGAGTTTCTTGCCTGCTTCTATTAATTTGACAATAATGATATAAACTGAATTGCATTAGGACAGAGTGAAATACTTCAGGAAGTCTAATATTTCAAAACCAACTCTTTTTGATGTAATTTAGTGGAAAATATTGGCTTTTTGTTCCAAAGTGGAACGCTACTACAATTTGAGATACTGGATGTTTCTATGAAATAGAAATGGGAAATAAAATCTTCTCATTTGCAACTATTAGTGTCTTTGTTCTAATTACATTCATCATTACACTTGTGTGATAGATACCTGTGTTTTTGCAAACTGGCTTAGGTAAAAGAAAATTTGAATTAAAATAATTGCCTCTTCTATGACATCTGTTCAATATTAAAAGAATATCAACTCATTATCTGATATACATTATCCAAGATAACGTTAGGGGTTTTTTTGTTCATTTTATGTTTCTTTTCAATTGGAGCTTAAATTCCCAAGCTCTCTGAAATGGTGAGTCATTAGGAATGCAATTTCAAAGACTGTATTTAATCTCTTTATCTTTTCCCACAACTGATTTACCCAAGGGCACGAGTAAAGCACATGTAGCAGATTCCCAAAGGCCCCCAAATCACTATTTCTTTCTTATCTAGCCTTATTTTATTCTCACTTTATTTAAAACTGTTCTAAAAAGACTCATCGCGTTGGTAATTTTGACTGTGAGGGAATTGGGTGGCTTTTACCACGTTGATTTGAGTTGATGACTGGATCTGAATTTTGTCTCCTCTACTTCTTGTTTCACATGTGTCTGACCCACAGTATATTCTCCTGTCTATTTCTACTCTCTGTGCAGTACAGGCATATAAAGGTCTTGTCTTTTCTATCACTATAGGTTGTTTTTTTTTTTAAAGCCTTCTCCATGTGAAACTGTTGGCTAAGTATTAACAACATCAGGTAAGGTATTAAGTACGTGAAAATTACTTCATTCAAAACAATTGAACATTAAAATTGGTGAATATCAAAAATAAAAAAAAATCAAAGACTGAACTGATCTCTACTGTGAAGTGTAAAGTCCTAGATAAGAACATCAAAGATATTCTACGTAAACAACTCAGAAATAAGAAGAGGAAAAAAGGAGAGATCTTCTGTATTTCCAAATTGTGGAAATTGTGGTTAAAATTCTATTTATTCTGGTACAGTAGTTGAAATGTATTAATACATGCCGCAACCACATAGAATTGATATCTTTGGAGAAGAAATGGGTAGAATAAAGGTAGACATGGGACTCTTCCTACCATTATTTCTGGGGATATTTTCATCACTTTTCTTGTTTGAATATCTCACATGTGCACCAGATTGTATTTAAAGCTTTGCTTGTGCATTGGCTAGCTCCAAGCATAGCCACTTACTGGTGTAGAAAGCACGTACCAAATGTTACTGTTCTGATCTGGTAACACATTCTAGTTTGAGGATACCTTCCCAATAAATACATGCTTTTAGCTTAAAACAGCTTTCCTGTCTGTAATGAAAGACTTTTCTCCTGTGTTGACCTTAAGCTCCAACTAATTTTCCTAACAAGATGCTAAAAAGGAGCCTTGGCTATAAATGAGACTCTGATTAGCCTTGTTCGTGGCTGCAGCTGGAATGCGGACAAAAACCACCCAAGGGCAAATGGTCTTCAAACATCCTTCTCAAAGTTCCTGCTGGGCAGGGTTATCTCCCACCATTGCCAAGCGTGGGAGACAGACATTGCTGTCCTTGACTGGAGACTCCCAGTGCCTGTCTTCACAATGAACATGATGCAATAACTCCTCCCAGCCACCTGGGAGTCCATGTGGCTCTGCTGTGATGATGCTGGCACCTCAAGCACTGTGCCCGGGATGCCAAATGTCTAGCCACATGTCTATCCTAAAAGTATTCTAAAGAGGAGAAGCAGATTAAAAAGAGATAGAAGACACAACTGTAACCCAGGAAAAATCTCCTATTAATATGACCATTAAGGGGAGAAGATATTTATCTATATTTACAGCACTCATCATTTCAAAGTTTATGGCCAAAACACATCTTGTATTTTTATAACGCATCCTTGTTCTAAGACACAGCAACCCAACCTGTGCTGACCCATCACTTTGTAACCTGTAAAATAATTCACATAAGACAATGCTGTTTGTATTTTCTACAGCACATCACTTTTCCATGCGCTGACATACAGGAACACAAGTTGTCCTCCAAGACTGCATGCAAAGCACAGACTAAAGCAGCAAGAATTTTGAGGAAAATCCTTTATATTTCAGTTTTTGAGTCAAACTTTGGGCTTATTTCTGTACTGTCTCGCTCTCTCCCTCGGTAGTGAGTTGTTCATATTTGTACACAGAGAACGCTCCTGGAAATTTTATGCTCACTCTGTGTAGGAACAAAGCAAAGAATTAATCTGTTCAGACTGAGCAGTCTCTCTGCAGAAACACATGCAAGAGAAGGTATCATTAGTTCTTTTTTCCAAATTTCCACCCTGATTAATTTAAATACAGCAAAGCCCTTTCTTTGAGCATAGGGGTCAACAAGGCCAGGCTGATTTTAGTGTTGATTATGTCTAAAAAGAAGAGCCTACTGCTACCCCATGATGTATCGACAACTAGCACCTCACCACTCTCTTCCTCTCCCTTCTCTTCCTCTGCTCTTCCCCTGCCTATAATTTTGTTCTCTTGTATTGTTTTTTTGACAGGAGTTTCCATTAATCAGCAGAGAGACATTGTCTTCCTCCTGCTTCATTAGGGACAAGCCATTCATCCTTTTGGCATGAGAAAGGCAAAGTTCAAAAGCACAACTAATTAAAAGCAACTAATGACCAAGTTGGCCTTGCAGACAGCGCAGGAAGCACAGCTTGCCTGTGGACATTTTAACAGCAATCTGTCTGACTTCTGTGCTCCAAACAACCCAAAACGGTTTCTGATCAAAGGCTTGCTTTTCAGGCTGAGATCTGTTTGCAGGCTGGACAGATAGTGCTCTGGCTGTGCTTCAACTTGCCGTCTTTATGTTTTTGGGAATAACACTAGGCCATTGACTTGAAGGCTGTATCATCATTGGGCCCACACCAGTGTCTTAACATCACAAACTTGAATATATGAGAAGAATCAGTAGGAATACAGGGGCGACACTCTGCACCCCAGTACTCCAGAAGCAGCTCTGCTGGAATCCCTGAGCATTATCTTGGATGTGAGTTAAAGACAACTGACTTCCAGAAACCACTTCAACCCGTTCCAACAGGGGTCATTTTGATGATGCCAAATGGATGGGTTTGTAGATACTATTGTCTCTGGGGGCTGTTACTATGAGAGATTCTTATAAACAGAAGTGGGATAAGGCTGCCATGCGAACATGAAGTCGTCAAATTCTCCTGGTCATGGCTAATAGGGTAGCATTATATATCTACACATTCATTAAAAAAGATACAAATCCTAGCATTAGTTACCCAAAGTTTTCCCTTATTTCATAAAATGAGAAGAGGCAGTGCATGGACACATCTGAATCCCAAGACACGGTCACAGACAGGGAGAAGAAACTCAAAGACAGCTGCGGCTGTCCTGGCAGGAGTGCCAGATGGTGAGGGTATGACTTAACAGGCACTGCTATCCAAAGATTCCTATCTGGATGCTCACACCTGAATACACTTCAGGAAAATCCCCCCCCCTGCCTTGTTAGTGGCTTCATGTAAGGAAGTATGCAAATACCTGGCTCATAAACATTGGTTTCAGTCAATTGTCCCAATCTCCTCCAAAGATACCAACCCACTTCAGCTTACGGCTTTTATCTGAAATTCTCTTTCTTCTTCACTGCCTACAGATGTGGAGAAAAACAGCTCATCAAAGAACACCCTCCATCCCCCAATAGCGCAGCTGACCGCAATCACAGCATGCTGCCATGCTATAGAGTACAAAGATGGCCAATGCTAATTCAGAGTGTAACAATCTTTGAGGTTATTTTTTAGCAGACTTTCCTTGCTGGGTTTGACTGGCTCCCTTTTTCCTTCCATTTCCTCTGGGGGTAAAAAAACCCCACATTATTGCAAGAGTTTGCTAAAAGTATAGGTAAGCCATAATTAGAAATTACTGCAAATTCTCTGTAACTGAATTTCTAAAAGTTATAAATTTCAGTCATTTTCTGGGTATACAAAAGTTCCTCAGACTTCTAGTATTTCTTTAGGACTTTCTCTTATTCATAGTCTCAGCTGTACTGTTTCTTGATAATTTTTTTTAATTGATCTCTTACTTGTCAAGATGAAGTTTGGTTCTCAATAGTGTTTTTTTTTTTTTCTGGCATTAGAACAGCTGGGCAAGAGATCTAAATTTTTAAGGGCAACTGAAGTCTTAAAAAATTGGCTAAAGAGGAAAAAAGGGTACTTCTTACATTGTTTTACATATAAAAGCAGTTCTTTACTGTCCTCTAGTGGAGCAGTACTATCCTCATGGACACTTAATACCTTTCAAAAAAAAGTGTGTATTGCTAAAATATTCAATTGTACCTCCTTCACTCTCATGCACCAAAAACCTCTGCAAATTGTCTCTTGCATTTTTCAGTTGAAACACTAACAAACTGAAGTAAGCAAATTAGTATCAAACGTCAGAATCTAAACAATGGCACATTTCAACAAGCTTTACAACTATAGATCTGTGCACACAGAATACATGTCATATATTTAGTGACACAACTGTTAAGCTATTCCTAAGTTAGCAGATGAGACCAAAAACTGGGGTACCTCACATTTGGAAGGGGAAATAGTTTCGCAGATCATAAGACTCTCTAGTAAATATACTGTGGAATTTTGGCAGTATGGAACATGAAGTACAGCCAGACTGAGGGACACCTACTGAAACACAGATACATCCCCATGATACTACTCTCCCGGTTTCCTGTAAGCTAGACTTCAAAACCTCCTGAGGCAGTGGTAATATTTTTAACACATCCTTGATGACTTCTTTCCACCTTATATTCTTTTTAACCAGCCCAAACTTCTTGTATCCATAACATCCTACAGTAGATCCATAGCATAATCCAAGGTCCAACTGAGTGATGTAGGAAGATTCTCCTTTCTGCTTGTAACTAAACCTGCTGCCTGATGCCCCTCAGCGAGCAACACCTCCTATTTACCATTTCCACACTTCATGACTTTATTGGCAACTATCACACCCCTTCTGTGTCTCCTTTTGGGACTGAATCTTACCTTCTGCTTTGCAAATTCCCTCCATCCGTTCTATATTCTAGTTCTACTTTCACAGTGAAAAATTTAACCAGCTTTCCACTTTGCCCTCCACCCTTTCTCAAAACACTTACAAATAGACTGAATGTAACAGGTTCTAACAGAACCCCACAGTAATTTCCTCCTGCTGTGGTGATTTGATATGCCTTTAAACAGGTATCATCTATGACCAAATCTGTGTTTATACCATGACAGGTTGGTTCTACTATGAGCTGTCAGATGAACCATACTTTCACACCTTCAAAGAATCTAAAAAGACCCGCAGAATGACTTGCCTTTAAAAAGTATTGATTCTTCACATTGTATTTATCCGTAGGTCTGCAATCATGTGCATTACACTCTTACCAATTACCCCGCTGTTTCCAATACTCCATAAAACTAACCAGGCTGCAGCTCCACTGACCTCCTTGAAGTATTTTTTTTTTAAATCTGACGGCAGAATCATCACTTTGTACTCCTCAACCATCAAAGCTGCTCTAAGTGATGAGTTCCATGCTACAGTGAGGGAGTTAGCAGTTTCTTCTCTCACTTTTGAATCCATGGGAGTAGGCTGCAGTCCTGGCAGCTTGCTGACACTCATTTAATTGACCTTTTCTGCCATTTCAGTTTAGAACAGCTCTTCCCACCATTCCTGCAAAGAAAGGTTCTTTAGCACTTCCAAAATGAGTATCAGTGCAAGAATTCCAGCTTTTGTCACCTTACCTCTAAATGTTCCTATTATAGCTTGATCATTTACTCTACCAACTTACTGTGAAGTTTACTCTGATAGTTCTTAAAAACAGGATTTACAATTCATTATTTAAGAAACTTTTTCATATAGAAAATTTTACATTTTATGAGTTACAATATGCCTCCACTTTTCTTTTTTGTGGACATAACTTCTATTTTGTAAAGGTTCTCCCTAGTTAAAAGCAGCCTCCTACAGTACTTTTGTTGTAAAAAAAAATTTTTTTTGATGGATAAATATTTATTCAGAGCATGTAATAGTTGTCTTAAAACAATTTTCAAGATGCCTGCAAGAATTTCACATTTTTGGCAGCATCTGGTAATGTTTTTCAAAGTTTTCTAATTTTCAGGAAACTAGACTTACCTTGGCATGGATTCTTTGAGTGCCTGCCCCAAGAAATGAACTTTTACAGTGTGCAAACATTTATTGTCAGCATGTGTTAGTATATCTGGGAATGACTAAAGATATTCATTGTTATTTGGCTTTATGCCTTTGCTATTCCTTACGATGCATCCCTGTGAAATGCTAAAGCAAACCATTCACCTAAGCAAGTAGGATGGGGACAGTGCATAGTGATACATCATATTCTATTTTTCTGCAAGACCTGTGACTTCAGAGGATTTTGTGTTACTTTCTGTTAGTTAAATAAATCAATTTTTTTTAGTTTTCTTCTTAGGCATATGCCATAACCTCTCCACCAGCAGAACCTACTACCACTCCTATATAACTACACATGGAATTAAATGGTCCTATCCACCACGTTTTTAGATATGTACCTTTTTATACACACATACACATCTATATCTAAAAATACAAGAATATAAAGTACAGATACATTTTTAAAATACATATATTAAAAAACCAAGAGTATCCATACTTTCTATTCTTTTACTTTGGTTTAAGGAACATAAACAGTTGCTTGTTTTATGGTCTCTTTTAAAGAGAATTCTCACTGGTTGAATCTAACTCTGATTTACACTGCTTGAACATTTTATTCGATTCTAAAGTGTTATTTTATTCCTAAGAATCTTCTAGTGATCTTTGGCCTGCCTACCTATGTAAAAGCATTACCCTGTCTCTGTGATATTGTATGCTTTTAATCTCCAAATGCAAGTAGGAAACTATATTCCCTGCTACAAAAAATGAATTTAAAATACCTCTGGAGAATCCTTCCTAATCTAGGGGACAGCAATGGTTATCACCTAGGAGAACTCTGTGCGTAACTGTCATCCAAATTTAGAAGTAACAATGCTTATCTCCGTTTCAATAAATGAGACATAGATATACAAACAGATCCAAATTAAGAAAATAAAAAAATTTGCATATTCTAATTTAAATAGTGAAGAAAACATGGTGCTATACATTTAACACAAAAATGTAAGAAAGACACTTAGACTACATAGTTTTTATAGCTCCAAACTATTAACAGTGGTAACTTTCATATTTAATACAGCTTTATTACAAGTAGATATAACCATTATTACCAATAGAGAAAGGCTATATAAAAAAAATCCAGTGCAAAATAGAAGCACCCTACAAAATCTGCATTTCTGTTCCCATTGACAGGCATTTAGACCTTGCAAGAAAAACTGATTTCGGTGACTTCAAAGCAGTTTCTCCCTGACACAAAGTTTCAAAAGGATTTGCTGGAATTTTAGCTGCTGACTTCAAAGCAAAAAATGGGAAACTCATTGTCTGACAGGTGCAAAAATTAATACAAAATGTATTAACATAATATGAAACAAACGTACATTAAATAGTTTTGTTTCCTGGCACATCAGATTTTCAAATGAATTTTATAAAATTTACATATTTAATGAAATGATTTATCTATCATTGTGGAAAACACAGTTCTTTATTTCAAGTTTATATTAACTATAAATATCTAAGGACAGGAAAGATACTCTTCAAGTTGGTGTGCCTTACTTCCCCATCCTTTATGTCTTCTGCTCTTTGCCTTTTGGAGAAAACATTACAGCATAAGGCTGCCGTCTTTTTGGACGTTGACAGGGAGAAAGATTCTCTTTAATATATCCTTAAAAGAATAAGAACAAATCTGAGGTAAGAATTCCAACATAAAACGATGTAGAACCTTAGTTTCATTTTTTGTTTACCCTCAAAAAATAACTTGTGAATTATTTTTTTCCTTTTATGGCAACTGGTTCTCACTTGACAAAAAGAATTAGAGATCCCCGGGTGTAATACCATTAATGAAAACACTCAGCTGCTTTCTAGTAGATAACTGTATAGTAATGCAATACAGACAGATAATACTGAAGAAGAGAATGGAAACTAGGAATTGTTCATCTATTCAAAACAAAATTGCATTTTTTGTTGTCTTTTCTACAGAAGATTTTATGTAAGAGTAACAAAATGTTTAAGTACTGCAAATTCAGTTGACCACCCACCCCCCTCCCCCAAACCTTTTTAAAATGTATTTCCTAGTCATACACAGGAAACTTCAGGCACATGTGCTTTGTGGGTCTAAATAGTACATCCCTCTGTTTTGAGGGCATTGTTATTTATTAAAGACTTGTCCATCTGGAAAAAGCTAAACATGAACCTATGGATCAAACACACCTTGAAAGTTCTCTGATAAGTGTATAGAAAATTTCTGTAACATGCTCAACTTAGCTAACATTGATAGTAAACAGACATTTTATGCAAACCAGTAACAGCACCTGGTTTTTATTAAACTTAGTGCTTATCAGCACTAACATCCGCTGAAGTGAGAGTAGTAGATTCCTACTTCATAGTTGGAAAAGGCTGTCTATGCAACTCAGTTATTTAAAAAGAAACAACAACATAAACAACAATTGGTTTAAGATATCAGTAAGTAGTAGAAAATACATCCTTTGTATTTACATTCACTACTTCTGAGTGACAGCTGCAATTGTTCATCATGGGAAGTCTCTCTGGTGTTTTGGTGTTCTTGTACTCTTGTATAACATGGTTTTTTACCAAGAAAGGGTTGATCTAAAGCCTGCCTCTGATATGCTGTTGAGCACCATTAACAACTGAACAGCTCTTACTCTAGCAGGACAAGGAAAGCACCAGGAAGCTAATTTTAATGAGGTTGCCCAGAGAGGTTGTGGAGTCTCCTTCACTGGAGATAGTCAAAATCCACCTAGGTGTGATCCTGTGCAACCTGCTCTAGGTGATCCTGCTTTAGCAGGGGGGTTGGACTAGATGATTTCCAGAGGTCTCTTCCAACCCTTACCATTCTGTGATTCTGCGTGCCTCAGTAAGTCTTGATTAAGCAGTATGATTTGCACTATGAACATTATATAAGTCCCTAAAAATCAAGACTCCCCGTTCTGAAAGATTAAGGATGATGCTGTAACACTATCACACAAGATCGCATATACATCTCTGGCTACATTTTCCTACGACTGACCTGAAACTGGTATGAGAACAGAAAAAAATAAGTGAAGATTAATGCTTCACAGCTAATCACATATGCACAAATAAAGATAAGTTATCTCAAAGAGAATTCATATAGGGCTCCTTATCTCAGAGTTTCACCACTTCTGAAGAAATGTACATATAGTACACTACAAACTCACTGTGTTTTAACATCATTAGTAAAAACTAATTTTTATACCAAGCTCTAGGATTTAAAAGAATTATTTAGGAAAGAACAATCTTCTGTGTGAAGAGGAGGAAAAAAAAAACAACAAAAACAACAAAAAACCCCTCAAAAAATCCCAGCTCTTGAGTGTCACTAACAAGCAGGGTATATGTATTAAAAACTATTTAATCACACCCCACCTTGAACATTTCCATTACCACGTGGTATTATGGAACTCTAAAGATAAAGACAAAGGACATCAACAGTGCTGCTTGTCTCTCCTCAGTAAGTACAATCTCTCAGCCTTTGCCTTGAAAATCTTGACCCAATTCTTGCTTTGGTTCAAAGACATGTAGGGTTTTAATTAAGTTCTATGAAAATCCCAATTATTCCTGCCTTCTCTATCTAGGGTCTAAGAAAGTTTCCTTAGATTCCCTTCTTCGTAGCAGTACAGGAGCTGCTAAAAAAGACAATATTTATCAAAACAATGGCTGCTGATAAGTAAACAGACCTCAACAAGATTGTGTGAGAAAGGCTGCTTTATGAACTAGAGATAATTTTAGGGAAGCATTTTAGGGCGGGGGGCGGGAAATAAATCATCTTTGTAAGCTTTGTGCTTTGTAAGCTGTTTTTGCACAAACCTCTTTCCACACAAGTTTGGGTAGAAGGAAATCCAACCTCCCAGAAGTTTTCAGGAGTATTTGGAGGAACGTAGCGAAATCTGTGTCTTGAACAGGAAGCTAGTTTCTTTTCTCTCTCTTCTTCTGGAATGTCTGCATAATACTGAATGTTAGGCAAAAAAATAAGAAATCCAAGTTAACAAATTCATACATATAGAGCAACTGCTTTACACAATGACATTGTCAATCACTGTTTATTAACAGAGTTACCTAAAATTAATGGTGACGATAGCCAAGAGCAGAGATTTGTTATCCAAATGACAGACACCTGGCCATTATCCTAAAAGCTTACTGAATTTACAGATTAAATATAACCTTATGGTGGTAAGTTTTTTAATTTTATATCTTTTAACATACCATAGGTACAAGGTTTAGGCATGTGTACAATTACTTATGACAACAGCTTTACTGACTGATTTTACAAAGCTAAGGAGCACAGGTGTGGAAATAGATGGGAATTTTCTAATAAACTAAGTTTCGGCTCGCATTTACAAATAAAGTAGAGAATTAAAAAACGCACTACAAAAACCCATGCTGCAGAATTATTTGCAGTGTCTAAATTTACAGTAGTAGTAGCAAACTTAAATTAAAATGTTTCCTACTTTATTACCCTCAAATTAGGAGTAAATAAAGAGCTAATTTAACTAGCTGACTGACACTGGGACTCCAGAAACTATCTGCCAGCTGGGGATTCTCTAGAGTAGATTGGCTAGCTACTCTGTCATCCCTGTCAGCTGTACTGGGGGCTACAACGAGAGAAGTATATACATTCCCCAGACTTCTTGGTTGGTGTTCCCATGAGTAGCATCATAGAAAAATAAGGGTTTTTTCATGCCGTTTTCTACTGTTTTAGTTTGTGATTCTAAACAGCATCTCCTAAAAATAGCAAATCTGACACTTAGATATCATAGACTACTAAAATATTTTCAAAATGAATGCACTGTTTGATTCAAGTGGCAAGCCAACAGTCACTGTTTGGATTGCAGAAGGACTCTCCTAAAAGTGGTAAAACAATTCTACTGAAATGAAAGTGTTACAATTCAAAATGGCAAACTAAAGTTTAAAACCGCATTCAATCACCTGGAAAGTGATTTAGGCTAGGGAAATCGGCAAAGGAACAGAATACCTCTGGCAATAAAGATTACTTCCTGTCTCCATCTACTGGTAGGATTTCAGCAAACCTACTTACTTGGAAGAGAAGTACACTGATAAATTCCTTTTTTCCTACTAGATGGCAGACCAAGTATAAAATAGGCATAAAAATCCTCCTCCAAAAAATCATGAGATAAAATATTGATGATTGCATAGAAAAAGAGTAATCACAGCTCTGAAAATGCCAGTGACAAAACTTCATGAACTAGGAAAAGTAGACTTATTTCATTTTGTGATTCTGTAGTCCGTGGGAACTACAACTCTGCCTGAAACTAAGGTACATTTTCCTTCCCCCCAGAATCAATTCAGATTTCTTCCCATTCTACAAAACATGACACCAGAACATATTCTGCTTTCAATGCCCTTATTAGCGCAGGAATCTGATTTGGTAAGATGTGAGTCTCCTGGTCAAAAACAGATTCAGGTTGTTAGCAGGTTATACCCAAAATTTCAGATTACTGGTCTGTCTGCTACAAAGTCCTGGTACGCAGAATGGAATAAATTGCCAGTTCCAAAGTTAGTATTGGTTATCAGCCCCTAGTAAAAGGTTCTTCAAAACATATGGTGTACAAGCCCAGGATACTCCCATACTCTTGACAGCAGAACCTCTTTCAGTCACTGAATTTGGGCATATTTAGTTTGAAAATGTTTGCCACTGTCTTACACAATGTTCCCTTAAACAGGGAAAAACCTTATGCCAAGACCAGAACTTAAGTGGCTATCAGTAGCTTGGGGACTGAGTCAGATAGAGTAGGGTCACTCGTGCAGTTGGACTTCAGAGACCCAGCTGGAAAAATGTCTGTGTCACTCAGTTAAAGATCTAGAGACTAACGAAAGAAGAGGAACAGGTAGTTACCTAGTACACATCAATTTTCACTGATAAAAGTTAAGAAATTACATGGTATTAAGTCAACAAAATTAATTATAAGAATTCTGCAGTATCTGTGTAAACCAAATAGATAAACAGCTGAGTCTTTTAGGGATAGCTATCTATTAGGGATAATTAGCAGTGCACCTTATGTTTGTCCTTTAAATAGCCTGGAATTTTAGAAATCAGCCTACCAAAAGTTTGCATTGTGCTGCAGTTTTTTTAAATTAAAGTGTTTATGATTGGTGAGGAATATTTATGGAACAATGAAAAATGCAGTACAGTTTTGTAGGAACAGAAAGACCAATGAATAATCAAGCTAACTAGGTATTCAAAAGAATACATAAAAAAGTAACTTTTTTCTTTTTGCTTGTTTAGAAATCTATTAAGTTTACAAAGAATGAAAAAGTTGCATGGTATGTCTGCTAAACAGGAAAAACAACTCTCAGCTGTTTTCTAGATTGATCTCACTATCCACAGCATTTTCAACCCACACAAAAAATTTGAGCTAGGCTTTTCCATGTGTGAAAAGATATGCAAAATCTCATCCCGCAGTATCTTCACTGTAACAGAATTGTTTACAGAACTCTACAACTTGTGGTCTGAAAAAGAGAACAAACCCTTAAAACATTTCTCATTAGTTCAGCACAAAGTTACTTACAGAGTAATTTCTGTACTCTAAATATATATAAAAACATCTGACATTCTCCTACTTATCTAAAGCATAGCTAGACTTAATAACCACACTAACAAACATTACTTTTACAAGCTACCAGTAACTCCTGCATAGAATCTTTCTCTGATTGCATCCCAAAGCCATAACAAACCAAAAAAAGACCTCTTATCACATGTTCTATGCTGTGAAGTGAATGAGATGCTTCCACAAAGTTTTAAGATAAGGACTTACAAAGGACTTCAATATCAGTCTGCTACAGCATATGCAGAAGTTAAATCTCTCATATCCTCTCAAAATGACAGATAACTCTCCCCGCTCTCATACTGCATGCAGCACATGACCAGAAACAATTTACTCATTTCTACCCACTCCTTAAGTATTTCCTTAGACTCTGGAGACTTTTCAAACCTGTATGACTAATAAGTAAGCCAAGACTTTCTTAAAGCATCATTGACGCTTAGTCTAATACTCCCTTCTTCCACAGGCATTTCATTCAAAGCTAGTTTTATTATGGTGCAATGACACAGCCAAGCATTCCACACATTCCAAGACATTCATCTTGAATGGGTAGACAAAAAAACCAACAACCCACAACAAAAGAAACAACAAACCCAAACTTTTCTAAAGTTTAATGCAGAAACCTAACATTGTAAAATTGGAGCTGTAAATGTTTCCAAAGACCATAGTTACCACTCTAGCTTGCCAGAAAGTAACAAGAACTGGATTTGCTGAGAGTGATCTGTAGCTTGCAGAGAGACAGGAAATTAGAACACTTAACAGCTGTCTCTTGGGCCAAGAAATAGTCAGAAAGTTTGGGGGGTTTTTGGTTTGGGTTTGTTTTTTTTCCCAATTTCTTGTTTTCTTTCAAACTCTTTAAATCAAACATATTTTTGAAAATAGTATTTATAGTTGACTGTAAAGCTTAATTATTTGTATTCAATGAGTTTTACCAAAACTATTTTTTTGGAATGTGCTTTTGTTAAAAATATAGTCTAATAAATTTCTTCAGCTAAGTAAAAATGACATAACTACAAAGTGAATAGCAGGAGAATCTGTGAAAAATATTAGTTCTATATAGGTGTGGAAACGAAGTGAAAAGACTCCAGAGAATCCGTCATTATTCAGTTATAAATCCACACTTCTGAGATGTTATAATTCATAAAATCATTGCCTAATTAACTCTAGCCTAAAAAATCTATTGCTGACTGAATGAAATATGTCCTTATTACACATGCAATTACTTCAATATTTCATCTCTATACCAAGTACCTGAAAGCAGTTTAGTAATTTGAAAGGGAGGAAGAAAGCGTAACATGAAATCTAAACTTGCATACTTTTTAACCTTCTAATGTAAATATTCTTGCATGCATTTGCACATATATACACATTTGCACCTATGCTGGTGCAATTATGTGAAAATACAGACACCTCAGAAAACAAGGAAAAAATTATCAAGATATATCTATTTATAGGTACAACAGGACATAGAACTTACTTATTGTGGTATCTGTAAATTCCAGTAGAGCTTTTGAGCTAAAGTTTAGAAATTTGTAATCGTTCTTTGACTAGCTAATGTATTTTTTCTTAACAAAAATCTTACTGGCACCATGATATGAGAAGATTCTATCCTCATACAGATACACACAAAAAATTAAGACTGAGTTACATGTAGTTACTACAGTTAAAAAAAACCCAACCAACCCAAAACTTCATAAAACAGCTTTGGAAAACACTTCTCTGCTACTGTAGGTACTGATGATGATGCAACCAGATTCATAATTTCA
The DNA here is from genome assembly GCA_013400195.1 of Aramus guarauna. Taxonomy (NCBI): domain Eukaryota; kingdom Metazoa; phylum Chordata; class Aves; order Gruiformes; family Aramidae; genus Aramus; species Aramus guarauna. Next base: position 468,636 of record VXBL01007716.1, read on the forward strand.
ACAATACTTTAGCACTTCGATACTAGCAGAATTCAAAGAATAGAAGATTGACAAAATTTTGAAGCGCTACTTACTATTTCACATTCCTTACAAGTATGGCCAGGCAATTTTCTTCTTTCTTCTTTTTTTCGAATAACCTCAATATAAGGAAAATCTAGTACAGTATTCTTTCTGAAAAACAAAAACATTTTCACATGATAGTATGTTTATTTCTCCTACATGTCTGGAAATTTTTGTTTTTTAGAACACAATGAAGGAGAGTCTCAAGAAAAGAAAAAATATCAGAAAATACCTGCAAAATCTAATCATACTGCAATTTATAGCTGAATAGGACATTTTTGTAACTAGAACAGTTCCAGAATTTTTTAAAATTTAATATGATCTTTTACATAACCAGAGATGTGCATCTCCTCATTACAGCTTTTCATAGTGTGAAAGTAATTACTAGATCAAAATTACTCAAATATAGATCTTCTGTAGAATATTTATTTTGACCGCGACACAGTTGTACTTTGCACTGATTTCTGCAAGAGGAACATATGTTGGGGTTCAAGAACAGAACTAACATATTATTTTTAACTTATCTGCTCACAAAACACCAAATAAAGAAAACATATGATGACCTAAAAAAATAAGCTAACAATGATTTAACTGAAGGGGTTGGTATTATGAAATGAAGACTCAGACTACCAATGATAGACTACAGAAAAGCAACAGAGGAAACACAAAGAGGTACTAAGTTGTTAAACATTACTCATTTATTGCCTAGAGGAAGGGGCAAAAATGCCAGAGAAGGAAAGGTTTTTATTTGTACAAGCAACCCATAGGCTCTTTGCTCAAACTCACATATAACCACATACCTGTAAGAAAAAACATGGATTATAGAATACTGCATTCCATAAAATTATAAGACACAGAAGAGGCAATCCTTCCTCTTCAGCAAATGTGATAGATAGGCATCTCAATGTGTTTATTTTTACCCCCTATCCCAGCTTTGATCTAAGGCTTTTATCCAATTCACTAGATCTTTTACTGGTGCATCTTCAGCTGCTAGTACATTACGCACAAACACATTTATTTTATGGAAGAATAGGTTCCCCATAGGGAGGATATAAAGAGCTTTAAAATGCCTATACAGTACAAATAAAATTACCTTTCATCACTTTTGAAATATGGCTCCACAAAAGCTTTCTGCTTGGCTTTATCTTGTTTATCCTCACGTTCTGTAAATATACGTGCAAAACAAAAAATGACATGCCATATGAGGTTTACAGACTGCCTGGAGAAATGTCTGTAAAATTATTAGCCAGCTATTAAGAAATACAAAAATGCCATGTACATTCAGTCTGAGAAAACACAGACAGATACTAAAAATAATATAGAATTGACTGAACCAGTGATCAAAAAGCATTACTGGAATAGAAGGAAAACAAGAGCAAGACAAGTAAAAAAGATAAGCAAAAGAGCAAAGGAAAGGTTGCTTAATACACAAAATACTGCAAAACCTTCAACAGAACCTAGGATAAGGAGAAGAAAAGCAGCAAGTAATCTGCAGCCAAAAACTGCTGTTTTCTGTAAGAGTCACAGCTTCTATGCCAACTTCCATTACACATCCCATGTTTATGTGGTGGCTATATAAATGAACTACCAAAATAAATTTCATATTGTTTATGTCCTTACAATGAATATTTTTTCCATGAATTTATGAAAAATGAACTCATGGTTTATTTGGCATATTTGTTCCTAGAGAACAGAGCCTGCTTTCAAATCAACTTCTGTAGTTTAACCAGGCTAACAAAGACAAAACAAATTATATCCCACTCTTCAGTTTCTTGCTTGCTGCTATTACTCCCTTATCCTGCTCTTCATCATGAAGAGTTTCTTCTTCATCACATGCAGGAGGACTATCTTCTGGTAGGCAGGATTCATATTCTTCATGGGTCGTCCGATCAAACATTTCTGTTAAGGTATCATTCATTTTTTTTTCTCCTCCTATTAGGAAAACCATAATGAACATCCAAATCAGTCTCTCAACAATTTAAGTCAAGAAAGTGTATTTTGATTGAATGTGTATCAAAAGAACTAACATTTACTTCCTGCTTCAGTACTGCTTAACACCAGCGATACATTTATTCTTTCTGCAACTCCTCTGTCAATCTTTTACATGTGGACAATGCTCACCTATTTTTCATAAAGATAACTTGATTTAATTTCTAAAATTTGATTAATTACTAAATTGCTTTGACACACCTTTAACCTTAATACTGGATATATTGAATTTTTGTTCTTGTACTTAAGGAGTTATTCAAGCAGAAGGAAATACTTTCTGTGGGTAGGAGATAAACTATGGGAATGTGATCAAGTTGCAACAGCTTAAAGAAACAAAACACACTGTTAAAAGTCACTGCCCTGCAGCCATGATTCACTATATACCATAAGTTAAATGTGATATAAACACATTCAGACTTATTTTAAGTATCCTAGTTTTATTTATATGCCATTAAAAATGAAAGTAGCATTCCCATAGACAGTTTGATATGATTACACAGCAAACTTTCAAAGCTGTTTTAAGAGTGATTGTTGCAGCTGAGATCAGAACTATTACATGGTTAAGTATTTAACTCTAAGCACTGTAAAAGCATAGCTACTGGCTCTATCTCAGCACAAATCCTATCATTTTCTTAATCTAAGTTAAACAACGCTCAAAAACCACCATTCCATTCTACTAGGAAAGAAACCGATCTTTGTAACCTACAAAAATACGTCAGTGCTGTTTTACTGCAAACCATTTTCTACTACTTACTCATACAGAGGAAAAACATGCCCTTTACTCTTTCCTCCTCAAAGCAAACATACAAATGACCAAGAAAAAAATCTTACTTGGACTGCTTTCCTGGTTTTGCTCTTGATTTTTCATTTTTAATAGCACACTATCACTAACATATGTATAATCCATATCAACATCTTCCCCTTCAACTCTTGACTGAGAACCACCCTAAAAAAAACCAAAGAAAACCAAAACCAAACATGGCAATTGCATTCAGAAGCAACTGGTGTAGTAAGTGCCATTGCTGTGTGTCTGAAACACTTCCACAACAGTTACTGGCTTCTTTTGGACACTTTCTGTGATGGTTTTTTCTGCAGCAGTTTCTGCATGATAAAGACATAAAATCTAGGTAAGTGAATAACGTGTTTTGAAATTCAAATGCAGCATTTATCTGGTGGATTACATTACTTGATGGCCCCAAAATGCCTTAGAAGTTTTTATGTTAAATTCTACAACGATAAAAAGTCACAATGAAACATATAGAAATTAAAAACTGGTCAGATTAAACATTTTAAGATAGCCTTTAAGTGAGAGAAAGCAAATAGTCTTTAGGAGAATTCTCAGAAATCCTAATAACCAACCTGCACCCAACTCAAAGAGAGATAATAGCCATTATCTGCACATTTTCTATTACTTAACATAAAGAGTTATCACAGTGAACATTTTCACAGGAAACAATCATGAGATTATTTTTTGTCTTAAAAGAAACCCAAAACCACCTCCAAATACATCAGTTTCATACTGAGTAGCCACCTGGCTGAGTTTATCAAATACAAGTAGATAGTGGAGAAGTTTTAGGATATCTGTTGTGTACTACACATAAACAAACATTTCAGAAGTGCAAACAATTATCAAATGAGCTGACTTTAGATTTTTGTTAAAAAGTGGTTTTGATCTGCCCAGAATCAGGTTCATCTCACTACTTTTGTAGGCTTTTTTCAATATCACAGAGCATCCAGACGTTACACAAATTTACCTTTGTATCAATCACAGTAATGTCCATTTTGTACTGTGAAAGGTCAGCTCCTGGGTCTATGCTCCACTGGAGGTTTTCTGAAGGCTTATCTTTCAGGTCTAGATGCAGAGAATATGAGAAAAATGGCAAATAATCAGAATCCAATTCTGCCAACAACATTCTAAATTTAAGTCAGTTTTCCTTTTATCAATTCATCTTTGTGTTTTTGTTAAACAATAAACATGCTTATTTGGTGTAAATCCTATTTTCTCTGAAGAGTTAGAAATAGATTTTTAAGTTTTTTGTCATATTCAGGGAACACACCACTCCTTGTGTTTGTATGAGGTATATAATACATAAAAATACTCTTGCAGGTAAAATCTTTGTACTGTGTAAATCAAGTAGTATTAATACCTGACAGAAGATATTAGATTGATAAGAATACAAAAGTCAGGTCTTAGAATGCAAAAGAGTAGAAAAGTGTCTGGCCACTGTTCCTGGCTCTTGATTTATCTGTGAAGTAGAGGTTTAGATTCCAAGCTACATGGCCACACCAACTGACGACAGATTTTTTTTTAAATTCACAATGCAAGTATTTTTAAGTAAAGTATCCAGCGTAACAGCTCAGCTAAGGAGTACAGAAGCAATTCTACAATCCCAGTTAAAAAAATAAGTTTTCAGACTGGGACCACTTAACAGGAAAGAAGATACAACTTCTAGGAAGAGTATTTGGTAGCATCTGTTCATTATCATTAAAATTTCTTTAACAGATGAACAGAAATCATGCAAAATATTAACAAAATGGCTTATCCTTACACTTAAGTACAGTTTTCAAGCATTTGATATAGACAAACTGAAACTTCCTGAGATTTTATTTCAGCATTTGTTATTCACATGCTGCAGTAAACAATAATGCTAAATAAATGAGAAAGAACAAAATTCCTAGCCTGCTGAGTTTACAGCTGAATGCCAATGATATATTTATTATGGCCAGGAAGACATAGATTGAAAATGTGGGTGGTGATCTTGAGAAGTCCTGACTAGGATGAGACTAAGTTAGAAGCAGAACAGAGAAAGTGATTAAAGTGGGAGAAAAGAAGATATGAAAAAAATCAATTCAACCATAACACTGGCTGGAGGGACAGAGGGGTAATAAAAGGAATATTTTCATCAAGTTACCTGGCTCATTTTGCAGTGATTTATTTTTTGACAGTCTACAAGGGTTTGGTTGAAGTACAGATGCTGGTTCAGACTCTCCATGTCCTGTCCTTGTTTTCTTTCTATTTGGTACATGGCTGCTAGCAACCTAACAACATATTGCAATTTTACTATTTCCCAAAACTTAAATATAGTATTTCAAAGAAGAAATAATAATAAAAAAAAAGTCAGAAAAGCATACCTGCACATCATCAAAAAGTTCCTGTGTCTCTGGAGAACATGGTAGTGGTAAAATGTAGAAGGGATGAAGAACAACTTCTTTCATTTGGATCTGTTTTTTCTTATCTGGGAATGTTTTTCCCAACATTGCCTCTTGTACATGAGATTCCTGTTGTAATTCTCTGCCAAACAAACAGTTCTCATTGTTGGCATTTTGAATGGACGATGAACCTTCAGGAATGGGCTTCCCTAGCTGTGAAAAAATGTCATGCAGAGTCACCTGTTTCAGTCTATTTTTACACGTCTCCTCACTTCCTTGTTTTTTCTCTTGACAACGAACTCCAGAGAAGCGATCAGACAGATCCAAGGGCTTATCAACTGTATGTTCCCCATTAATATGCGGAACATCTGATTGAAAGGGCATAGAGTTCTCTTTGTTGAAGGATGTTTTTTCACAGCTAATTGCATACTCGTCTTCAGTTTTCTTTCTCTTAGCACACCTGCTTTCTAGCTGCCTCTGGTGCATGAGAAGGAAATCGCTCTTGATCATCCCATTTTTAGTTGCACAAGTGTTTCCAACACGGGCTATAGCCTCATTAGTATTCTCTTTCACAGCCGTTTGCCTATTGATAGAGGACTGGCTGATAACTGAGTTGATTTCAGTTCCAAGATTCAGTGGTGCAACAAAAGCAACATCTTCAGATTTTGATCTACTTTTATGAGATCTGGAACTGGAAGGATTGTTGAAGAGGTTGGTTTTGAGATTAGGCTTCAATCCTGAATCTAAAATACAAGAGGCAGGACTTGTACTTGAGTTGTTCTTCATATTGCTAGAAGCTCCAAAAACAGGAGAGGCTATCTGAGAATCCCAGTCAGCATGTGGTGGAGTGTTCTGAGATGGATCTGAAAGACTGAATACAATAAGAGATGACGTATTTTTCTGGAGTACACAGGGGACTGGGAGGAGAGAAAGGGCTATACAAAAAGTTGAAGTAGATCACTGATAGGAACTTATAAGCTGTCAGAGCTGCTACTATTAACTGAACAAAGAAGGGAAAAAGAACAGGAAAATTTTTGGTTGAGGAGTAAGTACTGTTGCACCTAGAGCTGTAAATGGCAAACGAAACACAGACCTTGTCCTTCATTTTAGTATTGTGTGAAATTCTGTTCCACATTCAGCTGAGAACCAAGGACAGAATTAAGCCTACCTAGGAAACTCTTCCACCAAAGGACTCCCTACATTTCAATGCAGTGAAATGGAAGAAAGTGAGAATGGTTGTGATAGCAGTCTATCTAGGTTCTTGTACAGATCTTATAACCACGATAAGAAATTCTCAGAGCTTCTGCAAGCGAAGGAAAATGTGCAAGCTTCTTTCACGTACTCTGGTTTTCACTTGTCATCAACAAAACATACATTTAAGGTAACAAATAGAGGATAAAAAAAATTCAGTTTAGACCACAGCATCCCGAGGAGACTGGGAAGGGCAACAGTCAACTTGTGTGACATCTGGTCAGCAGAAAGGTTTTATGATCATTTTCCTACCCCAGCTCCAGATCCCTTACTCCCACGTTTATGGGCCTCAGAAGATACCTCACAATAACAAGAAGTCAGTGAAGGAGGGAATGTGTACATAGAAAGCCCAAATCAGAAGTTTGCAAGCAAAGTAAAAATCCACAGTTTTGCATTCTATCAGTTCCTTTGCTTCTCATGCTATTTACTTGAAAGAAACCTGTATAATATGAAAATTATTTCCATGTCTGTGGCTTTAAAACAAACTGCTGTAAGGTTTTAAATTCTACTGAAACCATAACTTCATATAAGCCTGTTTAAAATATTATTATAACCAAGTGGAAACACACCCTAAATTGTTGCCATCATTTCTTGATTCAGAAGCTGGATGTTTTCTTGAGTCTTCAGACTGCATGCTCTCTGGGGCCTGGCTCATAACAGCATTAGTGTGGGGAGGACTCAGAACACTGTGGGACTCCTTGCAAGTGGTGAAGGAAAACAAAGAAATGAAGTGTGAGAAGCTATTAAAATTACAAATCAGAAATATGCTAGGTTTGCACATAAAGACTCTGAAGACCCAGTCAAATTGAACCATTCAAAACTCTGAAAATTAATAAAAGTTACAAGAGAGATGAAATTTTGACCAATAACTTTAAAGAAATTTTATGGAAATTAAAAAATTTTACCATTCAAATGCACATGCGCGCAAAAAAAAAAGTCCGCATACTATCATTTTCACTGTAGTTACCAAGCAAAGACATCAAATAATCTCACCTGAGTCACCAGTCTCATCACCAAACAATCTTTTTTAGTGTCTTAGACCTGATTACTGCACAAAGGGAGTTTGGCAGACCCAAGGATCTAGTCCACTATTTTAGTCAAACTAGAAAGTTGTATACACAGCAGGAACTGCGCCCCTACCCACCTCCCCAACTCCCAGACAGGTCAGCACAGTTATAGCTCTTCTTGCTAGAGCAATTCTGTAATAAGCAAGCAAAAGCAAATCAAAATGAGCTTACTGGAACTCGGAATACTTTTGCAGAATTTTAATGCAAAAGAGAAAAATACTGGTTTTGAAAACAGCTGGCACAAAAAACTCATTATGTAAGAAATCTGGGAATACTACTTACAGATTCCTCTTGAACAGCAAGTCCAATTGTTTCTGCCACGACTGCAGCCAAGTTAAAAGATGGCTTTGGAACAGGGTAGCCTCCCATCCTTGGTTTATCTTTATGAGTAGAAAAGCATGTAAAACAGTGATAATGTATATTTATAGTAAAAATGTTTGCAATGCATACTTCCTAGGTGACACTTATTATTCTTCCTGTGTTTTTATTAGGAAACCAAACAGATGAGTTTCCCTTCTTTCAGGAGTTTAACATTACTCATTATTAAACTGGGCCAAGGTAATATGATGGGAAAGTACAAGAACTACAACCACCGCAACCCTGACCTGCACAAATAATTCCAAAACACTGATTCCTGCAATCATTTCTAGTTAAATGCTTCACAGAAAAAAAATCAGGAACACAAAGTTCTTGTCAAAGAACTGTTTATGGAGAAGGACTTAAGACTTAAAGACTTGTACCAATTCACAATTGCAAAAAAGGGAATAATTAGCAGAAGCACTTCTAAATGTTGCATATTCATGTCAGACAGAAATGCAGTTCTCAGAATGTTTTATCTCCTGTACAGTTGGAAAAATCAGACTTAAGACAATTGGGTAAGTCACCTAAAATATAAGATATCTGCAGTAAAAGGAAGCTCAGTGCAGCTCTTATTTCTTGACTCTAAGCCCTGATGCTATGCCACTAGATCTAGTGGCATACAGACAGGTATTACAAGATATGCATTTCAGCAGCAATTCTGTGATTAAACATAGTATCTTTTTTCTGGCTCCTGTGTTTAAAGAGATGAACCCTCAGTTTTAGAACATCTTTGCCTTATTTTGAAAGGCATTAGAACTAAATCTATTAATACACTTACTTGGTACAGGGGACAGTTGCGGATCACAGGTATCTGCCACTAGTATCTCTTCTCCGTGGTGACTGTTCACTTGTGTGGAATACAGTGGAATTTTTCCAAACTCTAGAAGATGTAGAAAAATGTTCACACAGTGAAATTAGGTATCATATTATGATAATTTTGTGTAGATACAGACAATTATCCTGATCTTGAAAGCACTGAATGTGAATACTGATATGTCAGTAGATCCAGTAACCTACACATATCTGATTATTTTTATTTTATTCTGAAGTATCACTATGACAACATAGTCACAAATATTTCATATTAATCCTTTCTCTGACAAATATGAGCCTAGCCAGTTAACCATAAAACAACACTGACACATAATTACATCATGTTCTACACTAACCACATAAAAAGTATGTATTCAATCTGTATTTGACCTGTTAATATGGCAACAAAACTATTAAACCACCCACCCAGGGGAATAATTTTCTGCATCAGCTAAGGTAATGAAAATGTGAAAAACTTCAGATTTTAATCACAACCAATTTTATGCCACATAGTCCATTCTACCTGGACACCAACAGCTTTTTATAGCCATTACCTGTGATAGGTATTTACACCATTTCCTACATATTTAACTTCAATTTAGCTCAATTTTTTATTCAGAAAATGGAAAGTAGTAGGTATGTTTAGAAAGGAAAAATTATTCACAGCATTAAAATTACACAGGCAAAAGAAAGGGCATGGATAACCAAACCCACCCTCTTCACCCCACAGTTGTGTTATTTTTATTATTGAAAAGAAGCTTTTAGTCAAAATTTATATTTAGATGTAATCATATATAATTTTAAATACTTTTTTTATTCCACAGGACAAATTAATACTTTAAGAACACCTGGATTGTTTATCATATTTCCTGTGTATCATTAAATACAAGCCCAAAGTCCCTTATTTCACAAAAAAATTCTTACAGTTAAAATACATTGGAGCTATTTCTATGACATTAGAGTGAAGTTTAGAAATTAAATGTGTGCACTACTTCTGTACTTACACACTAAACAAATGCCAACAGTGCATCAGTACCACAAAAAGATCACGTAGCTGCTAGAATTAGATATTTACCAGTTTCAGTAATATTTAGTTGTAGAAAAACTGCTGAATGTGGCAAAACATTTATTTCACTCTCCACTAGGTGGTGACATAGCTGTACACACAAGTCAAACCCTAGCAGATTTTTTAGTTTGTTCATAGTTACACAACAGATATGGGTTGGAAAACAGTTATATTTGCATGTGTCTGTGGATGAAGAAAAGTAGGAGGTAGAGATAAGCTCTGAGCATATCACTGATATAACAGTTACTGCTAAAGACATTTTTCCCCTGACTCATGTATTATAGCATAAATGGAAAAAAGCCAAACCAAGAAAACCATGACTTTTTTTTTTAGATTTCACCCTTTGCAATCAAATTTATACATCATCTTTTTCTTTAGCTTTTAAAAATATATTTTAAAATTAATTAAAAATTAAAATACAATACTCTTACCACCATTGCTTTCTGCAAGTTCCAAATCTGGGTGTGTATGTTCTGTGTATCGGATATGCCTATTCTCTTTTTTTCTTCTCATACGATTAACCATAGAAAACGAAGAAGTCAGAAGTGGAGAATCTGGAATGACCCCTTCTTCTAATTCCACTGCTTGTTGCTTATGCTCCCTGGAGACCAAATTAGGTGGTCAAATAAAACCCCAAGTCAGCAGGATGAAGAACTTTAATTTCAGCGAGCAGATACAATCATATCGTTCGAGAAAGTAACAAATTAGAAAATACAGTCATCTCAATAACATCACAGTGTAAAAAAAGTAATACTAGAACCCATTTTTTAGACACATCTAACAACTAACTCAGACTTGCTCCATCAAGCCTAAGAATGGCATACAACCCTAGCTCTTCACATTTGAAATAAACATTTAACTACTGCACTATGTAAGACTTCTTCCCTGGAAGAAAGTAGGGACTGTAAAGTTTCTAGCTTGTTCTCTGAAGCATGTACTACTTGAATCAAAGAAAGCTGAAACTGATGGACTAGCGTCTCTCTCCCTGTATGGAAGTACCTGCATGCTCCAAGAATATGAACGGTCTTAAAAAAACCAAAATATTTTGGACAATTTTAAATGGTAATGAACTGCACTATATTAAATACAATCCCTCTCCAGATCCTTGGGTGATACTTCTTGTTCACCTCACAAATGTCTTAGAGAGGAGCATAAAAAGCAAAGTAAACCATGTAAAACAAGTAATGTAAAACAAAACATGAGTTATGAAGTTTATTTTCTCTCACATTGTCAGCTCTAACAGCATGTTGCAGAGTCAGTATACAGAAATTAGTGTAACAAATAACTATGTCTTTTCTCTTCAAAAACTCTATGTCGACATAGCAAGGAAATAACAGCAAAAAAAAGCATTAGTTTCAGTTCTTTTAATTTAAATACAGTTGTTTAGTACTTAATAAGGGCATTGCTACCTGTTGTATGGTGGTAGTATTTAGAAATGGAAGAGGCAGTGAAAAAAAAACCAAACCCACAAGGAAATCTAACTCAGCCTGCTTGGTCATATTTCTACAGTAGCACTTTTTCTTATAACTCTCAAGAGAAAGAGATGGCCCAAAAGATCATTTCCTAACTCTAAAGAGAAGGATGTAAAGTTTTGATCTACGGGAAGAAGAGGAAACATGAATATATTTCTGCTTGCATTGAAATGAACCGCAAGATCTTATATAAATTAATAACATGATGGAGAACTATAGAAAGCTGCCTGGCTTAAGACAGCAAGCATTTTTGGAGTTAGGCTTTTTACTATGACTAACTTAGAACACTTAATGACAAACATTGATGCATCGATGCACTGAAGACTTGATGAATCCTATTGCGTGACTTTGTAATTCCTCTTTTCTAGAGGAATATATATCTGGAAAACTCAATCATCTACTAATACTATCTTAAGAAACAAATAAAAAAACCCAGTAAAACAATATAGAGTTCTGTTAGAGTTCTCTTTAAATTTACTGGCATATGCGGCCTTGTATGACCTGCTTGCATTAGCCTGCTATAAAATTGTTTTTCTGTAACTTACTTCCATGCAAACCAAGAGGTAGTTCCTATATTACCACCACAAAAACCTATCAAATGAAGACGCTTCCATACATACTGTACATCATAAATATGCAATAAATAATAATTTGATTCATGGAAACATTTACCTGAGATCTCAGAAAAGATTTCTGCAGAAATTTTCTTGCTGTTTCTATCCATAGATAATGAAATTCTAATCTGATAAAGGATCAGATAATACAATTTTTCCTAAAATGTCATTCACTTTTATAAAAGAATCTTAGATTTTTTCCTAAAGCATTAAACCTTGGTAACAAAATACAGAAGACTGCAAAAATCTAATTTCATGTCATGCACCAGAAACAATCTGTTACCTTGTAACTACGTGACGATGGCTTAGTGATCCAAGTTGTTCATTCTAAATAAAGTATGGTGACTATAGTTCAACCAAAACAAACATATGCAGTGGCTCTGTCACTAAAATCACGACCATCCTCGTTAACTACTGTTTATCCACTCAACTCCGCACTTATTTAAATGAGCACCTAACATACTGAGCAAATAACTTAGTGTTACATTGTTCATTCTCAACTTTCCTACAGCGGCTGTAGATTTTTACTGGAAGCTAAATTGCAAGACTGGGGATCAAACTAATACGTTTGGACGGATCTGTCTGGTGTCAGCTTTCTTATGTCACCTCCTAACTGCAGTCAAGCTGCATACCATTATTGAGAAGGAATTACAGAGTGGGAAGAATATAGAAATTTGTTACTGCTTGATATTAAAAAGGAGTACTGCTGGGGTTATGAAATATGTTACTTTGAGAAGATGAAATGTATACAGAAAAAGAAATTATGATTAAGGTGCAAACGATGGCAGACAAAGAAAGAAATACAAAGGAATAGGACCACAGCCATTTTGAATTGAACTCTAAGCTGTTTTACTCCTCTACCAAAGTTACTTTCTCACAATGGCAAAAAAAAATTAGATACGGAAAATGCCTTATGTATCAAGTCCACACATTGTGTCCCATTCCACCACGCATACATGCAACTTTTTCACAGACAGGCAAAACCAAGATAAGTTGCAGATGATGTCAGACCACAGCTATACAAGAAACGAATACTACCTCTGCCTTGCACACTGCACTGTATCTGCATATTAACCACAACATTATATGGCATGTTCTTGCTATCATATCAGATTATAATTTGACAGTCAATTTGTAGTTCATTATTTTTTATAGTTTTCTTTCAAAATTTACAAAATTATCATAAGCTTATTTTACAAATTTATTGCAAGATCCTGGGTCTTTTTAACTAGCTGAGAAACTAGTTTTCTAAGGTCTTAACCTAGGAGGAAAGAATTGGGGAAGAGTCAACAGAGGAATAAAAGAATGACATGTTAGGCTTTGCTATGCACTGTGATCAGAATAATAATCTTGAACAGTCTTGAAGTCAAACAGAATTTCTATGACAAATTTATCTTTCAGTTTGAAAAAAAGAAAGATGCACACAGTTAAAAAAAAAAAAAGAAAAAATTCTACACAATACAAAGTTGCTAGGTTTATGTTGTTATAGTAGCTGTAACTATCTTTTCACAATCCATTAAAAAAGAGGAAAGTCAAGTTTCAAAGACTTAAAAGCTGATATTTATATTCCCAAACATTACTACTGAGGAATTTGCAGGGGAGAGAATATCCAAAACCCTCAAAACTTACTCCAACTCCTTCTGTAATTGCTGGAACTGTTCAGTTATCTTTTTATTTTCATCCTGTAAGTTGTTTTTTTCATTCACTGCAATATACAGAAAAAAAGAGGAAAAAACGTAATCAATGAACACGTTAACATCATATCATACCTAATTTTGTCATGTCCTTTAAGGAAACAGAACCAATTCTAAAACGTAAGGCATAGAGAGTGTATTACCAAAATGAATTTTCAAGCTAGTCATTAAAAAGGTTGTAAAACGATGTGTTAGTAAAGGCAAAGGTGTCACAATTACTGGATCGTAATATTAGTTCCACACGATCATGAACTACTTTTGTCTATGTCATACAAGTGAGACTGTGTGGTAAAGATGAATTAATTGCTCACTCAGCTCCATGGACAAAATTGCTTCCTTAGGTTGAAGACAGCCTACAAAGTATAAAGAAATTAGAATTTGGTTTTAGCCACTGAAGTGACCAGCTAATTGGAGAGAATGGAAAAAAAACCCCTGACTTCTTAAAAATCAGTTAAATATTTTGTCAGAATTTTTTTTATCTACTTTTCTTAATTTCCAATTAATTCTGCCTGGACTTCATACAAGCTTACTGCATCACCTTCAGCCTTTTTTCCATGCCATCTTAAACTAACATAGCGATAGCTCCCAACTTTTCTGTTCACTTTGATTTTTATTTTCTTGTTGTGTAATTTACCTCTAGATTATTGTTGACTGACCTTTTTTTGCTGGTTGCAGGAAGTACATAAGTTGTCATATAGATCTCAGCCAAAACACATGAAAGACTACTGTTCTGTCAGATAGCATTCAATATATGTAGCTAATAGGTCTCACCTTGATTTTTACGGTTCAGAGATTTATTTAAAGATTGGTTGTACCCTGTTGTTAATCATTAAACTCAAGAATTCAGAATATTTTTACATAAATATCCAATATTAAAAGTCTTTGAAAAATGTATGTATTTTATATAGTAATATTAGATTCTGTAGTAATAACTTAAGCACCGAAAAGCTACTTTTTGTATCTGGCATTTGCCGTATTTTAAATCTCTCTGAAAGTCTGCTTGTTCTTGATCAAACAAGACAAGTAAATGACACAAAATAATTAATTAATGATAAAGATACTATTAACTTTTTCAAATCCTGTCCTGTATTTTTTAGCACTTTATACAACCAATCTTTCCAAACTCTTTTTATGAAGACATTTGTTGTGTCCTGCCTTCATGTCACCCAGAAGTTTCTTTTTTCCTGTCCCATATATACAACTTCCTGATTTCCAAATGAGCTGCCTACAAACTGCCTGGCATGAAGTGATTCTTTTGCGGCTTCAGAGGGTTATGTGAAGGTTATGGGTTACTGCAGTTAAACGCCAAGACCATCTACAGGGCACAAGCTGGACACAGGGAACTTCTGTTTGAACTTGCTACTTTGTGATCACCAGTTACTTTTGAAGTCAGAGCTTCCTTAGAAAAACTGGCAATCAGTCATTCTATGTTTTAGCTGTAGGAATAAACAGAAGCAGCCACATTTTATCTACAGTAGCTACTTCATACTGTAAGATTTTCCACGTCAATTCACTTTCAGTATCAGCACTTCAATCTAAGAAGGTAGGTCACATGACTAGTAATTGGTATGTTACGTATTCTCAGACTGTAGAATTAAGTATCCCCCTGATGGAATTTGGACTTACTAAACACATCATATATAAATTATAGCAAGTTACAGGAATTCACAAGGAAGTAGTTTACAAAATAGTATGTTTTGTCTTCAGACTCATGGATAAAACTCACTAAGCTCAGTGATAAGTTTAAGATTCTGCTGCCGGATATTTTCAAACTCTTGCTGCTTCTTTCTCATATGTTCTTCAGTTACAGCACAGCGATCACATAATCCCGCTCTTAATCTACAATAAAATTAAGAAAAAAAAGTCCCCCTGTTAAGAAAATACTACCATCCATAAAGCAGATATCCGCACTTAACTGGCCTTGTGAACAACAAAAACCAAAAAATTTCTGTCAACTATACAGAACACCACTAAGTACTGCAGTTTTATATGTTGATATGGCAATATTTTGAGATTTCTCAAAAACCTAATACTACCTGTATTAACATTTGCATAAATGACTGTAGGTACTGGATACTTCTAAAGCAACATGCATTATTTTAAGAAAGTGGAGCATGCTACACTTTGCCACCGAAAGCCTTTGTGAGGTGTCCTACTAAGAATACTGTCAGATATAAATCACCATTCATTATAAGTAAAGTTCATTCAAGCAAATACAAATACACAAATAATTTCAGTAAATATAATTACTACTTCACCTAAGAAGGATGTATCACTGCTGAAAAAGAAGTAGGGCAAAAAAAAGAAAGGAGGAAAAAGGACAAATAGTAAGTTTGCTCGGTAACAAATACCAAGTAAACGTAAGATTCTTTCTCTTTATCTAGATGTCAATACTTGGAAGTGGATCCAAATGTCCATGTGAGGCACTGCCTCCACTGCTTCTAATGGTTCAGATCAGCTATTTAAAGAAAAAAACAGCTATCAGAACCTATCAGAAAAGGACTTGTTATGATCACTCCATCTTACTTGACACATTCATTCATGCAATGAAATGTGTGTTCACTTTACAGATGATAACCGAAGTGTATTTATTTCTGGTACACAACAAAAAGCTAATAGTATTACCAAAGTGAAAAACAAACTCTATTTCGCCTGCTAATTAAGAGACCAATTGGTTAAGAGTTCTTCATTGCTGTTGCTAGCATGTGGAGTATTAAAAAACAAACAAACAAAACACCTAAGTTTCTGATTCCATGGTTGAATATTGGAAGCAAAAGCCATCGTGGTTTATGGAGTTTTAATATTGTGGAATTATGGAAAGAGTAAAATACTGAAATGTCTCTTCATACCAGCTTATCTGACTGTGTAATAAACAGCATTATCATCTCCTTGTATTAAACCATTTTAAGTACTCTTTTTGTCTTCCGCAGTGTGAGTACTTCATCTCCTAAGGGATTAGAAAAGTCCATCCACACTGTAAATGTGCCTCTACTTATGTGGCGTGAAAGTTATTACCTGCACAGTTACAAGTTTATCGTTAATGCCTTTCACAGAGAAACAGAGTTGAAAGCAAAATTTGAGTATCATAGCTCCAAAATTTGAGGTAACACAAGAAAGTGGGAAAATAATTTACTATGTAATGATCTCCTGTTCCCAGAAAGCTTCTGAGAGCCTATTAACAGCAAATTTAACATATACTTTCCAAAACAGGTGTCATTTTTAAAAGCTGAAGAAATGCACTGTAATTTCATGTCTATTGGTTTTGTTTTGC
The DNA here is from genome assembly GCA_013400195.1 of Aramus guarauna. Taxonomy (NCBI): domain Eukaryota; kingdom Metazoa; phylum Chordata; class Aves; order Gruiformes; family Aramidae; genus Aramus; species Aramus guarauna. The sequence goes on from VXBL01007716.1 coordinate 485,443, forward strand.
TATGCCAGATTAAACAGGAACAAATAAGGAAAAGGCAGAATGGGTCAAAAGGTGATCAGAATATCCAAGTTCAAAAGAAGGCAAAAAGATCCTGTGATTAAATTTAGGTAAAACAGACAACTGGTAAAAAATACCTTCCCCAAATCTGAAAGATTTCCTAATGAGTTATATCATGACTTTCGAAGTATGTTATATAGTTTGCCTTGGGTTTTGTACTTGTACTACATCTCCATTGATGTTAAACTTACCTCCACAAAACTGAATTGAATAGAATGTGCTTTAAAATGCCTGTCTGCCTCCCAAGCTGATCTATTTAACTTCTGTTTATCTTAACTGAACTAATCAAGCTAAGCACTTTGAAAATAACAAAAATTCAATTCAGTCAGAATAATATAAAGGCTACACTTTTCTTTAAAACACATTATTTAGACTGTATTGGACAAGGATTGGTTTACAAAAAAAACCCAAAAAAACAAACAAACAAAAAAACAAACAAAAAAAACCAACAAAAACCCAAACCAAAACATGCAAAGAATCCAGAACTACTCTGTAGAAGCAAAACACAACAAACCCAAAAGCTAAAAGACTACTCCACCTGTCTTCTAAAACCTTGATAGTGTCATGAAGTGCTTTTTGCTGTTCTCTGAGCTGTTGGTTCTTGGTATAAAACTCTTCAAGCCTCTCTGCATCCCTAAAATCAAGTAGAAAAAGAGTTAGTTCTAGCTTTAAATTACAGCTATTTCTTTTTCAATAGAGAATTCTCTCTGGCTTGTTTCTTTCATATTCCTGGGAAATGTGATTATCATCAGCACAAATATTAAGTTGAGGATAAATAAAGCAAGTGTTTCTGATGAATGGTAATTTAGAAATGTCTGAGTTAAGAAAGGAGCAGCTAGTTTCTAACTCATATTACAGCTGAGCTTCTGTTGAGAAATCTGATTTTTGCTCAGGACAAAAATTAGAGTTGATGACAGTTAAGGCATAAAAGCTGAATATTCAAGCAACAATTTCAAGGAATATAAGCTCAAGCACTTCTCTTATTTTACTGTGCTGCTGAGCTGATGGGAAGCTAATAGGGGGCTTTCACAATCAGGTCACTTTGGCCTTGTCTTAGCAGTGAGTGAATCTTGCAGTGTGGCAAACGATGTTAGGTTTGTAAAGCTCTGACAAGTCTTTAGATCCATTAGGTTTGGTTCCTCAAGAAGCAATTCTCAGAGTCTACAGAAGATGGATTCCCATAATATGAATATGGGGAAGAGAACTCTTCCCAAAAATCTCAGAAACAGAAGATCTTGGAGAAAATACCTTCTCTAAAAGCCAGGGGTATTTAATTAACAAAGAACATTTCCTTCTCAAAAGAGCTAAGGAAAAGCAGGACTATTAACGTCCTGATTTTAGCTCCCCTTCACATTTATTATCAGATCACAAGACTTCTTCTAGATGCAAACAAGGTACGAGAAACAAGCACACTTTTTTTTTTCTACAAGGAAATAAACTTTCGGTAAAAGCTAAGCAGGTGAACCTATATAACATGACAATGACTAACTTCTGAGAATTCATTCCCAGCTCTTTTTTTTACCATGGAATTCTTTGTATATGCCATGAAAGCAGGTACTTCTTTTCAGTGTACCTGGGATAGATTATTTAAGGAAGCCATGAAATTGGCTCAGAAAAAGCTGCTAAGCACACATACACTAGGAAATGAAAACACATTTACCAACCTGTTGATACAATTCTTTTACACATACTTTTAAATTGACACTATCCCATTAAGGTACATTAGTCAAACACATTTTCATATTGCTGGTATTAGAGTAACACAAGAAATTAATAATCATAGGTCACAAAGTGAATGGGAGAGCTGGAAGCTTCTGCAGGGTACAATCATAGACATATTAATTATGAAATTTAGGAACAGATATTTTATTTTTCTGTACTACCACCTAGACCAATATTGTCCTTTTCAGTTGCACATACAACACATAAAACACTTACATGCAAACAGCACAAGGGACCATCTAAGATTTGTACTTTCACTTGGGAAGAACAAAATGTTAAAGTTCTGTTACCTCAGTTCATTAACCAAGTACAGTCAGTCTATGGCAAAATTTGAAGTCTGACAATTTTTCTGATGTTTATGGCATTAAAAAAAAATCTCCTTTTTCAGTTTATGCAGCTTAGAGAAGGCCTGAAGTATAAAATTTTAAAATATCTTCTCAAGCTACCTTTAAGTCATTTTATGGTATTGAGTTATTTGTTAAAAAAACCTCCATGTCTTCCACCTAAACCCTGTAAAATGTCACATTAAGATAGTAAAATGATAGAAGGAACTAGGCTGCTTGCCTTTTTTTTTTTTT
>VXBL01007716.1:493528-539893 GCA_013400195.1 Aramus guarauna
AAAAAGCCTATTTATTGTACACAAAACTCTCCTCACATACATCTCTATGCTGAAATATGTTTATTTTTGGTATAGAGCTTTAGAATTGAATTCATCCTCAGGAATCATGTTGGTAAGACCCACATGCAGCAAGTATCCATATAATTATTTTAAGCTAGATGCAAGTATTAACACCTGCAGAAATTAGTCACTTTATAAACAGCATTATTAAACTCTTTTCTAATTTGTGAGCACTATGCAAGTATCCCACACACTCTACAGGTAGGAAATAAAAGTAAATATAGTTTTAATAACCATTATTCTGAGTTGCTTAGCACTTCTGAATTCCATGAGAAGTCAACTGACATTGACTGTGCCCAACATCTTTGGGAAGTGGGTTGTAGGAGTCCTGCCCATTGTCACATAATAAATCTGAGAGAAAATGATAGCTATTTTGTCTGAAGAGGGCCAAAATTTGGAATTTTTTGCACATGATCAGTCTAAAAGAATAAGAAGCTGGGTTTGTTTAGCTAACATGGTGGAAAAATACACCCTTTACAATATAGTAATATAAAAATTCAATAAAATCCATTTCTAACTGTATGAGTTTGAAGTATTCTTTAGTCTATACTCTATAGATACATAAATATTATAACTTGTATAATATGCCTGACCATTTCAAGTTCACATGTCATAAATCCTACACTTCATGGATTTGTAATAAATAATAAGAATTCCACTATTACAGTGTTCAGTACATTGTGCATTATACACACAAAAAGCTTTTTCTGCAACTACTAACTTCCCCTTAATCCACCTTCCACCATCTTTAAAATAATTTTTTGCTGACATTTAGATTGGAAACTCATGAGTCAATTTTAATTCTTATTTATAGACTTCAGAAACAAGCAAAGTCCAGGCAAGCCTGTGTTTGATGTTTCTAAAATATCTTCCAGTACCATTTTCTATAAGAGGATCCCCACCTTTTTTAAAAAAATTAACTATCCTTCAGGCACGTCTTTGATGTTATCGTGGAAGACCTAATTTTACCTAACACGGTGCGGGACATACTGACAAAGGGCTAGGCATGAAAAAGACTGCCTAGTGGCAAAATTATCTGGCCACACCCAACGTGCATTCTGAAAAGTATCTTCACTTGCATAAAGAAAACCAAAACTTTAAAATAATGTGCTGCACATCCCAAGAAACTAGAGAAGGGGTCACTTAACATTACCCTCTACATTAGAGCTTTTTGTTTGTTCAGTTTTTGTTGTTCAGACATGCTATTGATTGCCAGATCTCATTCTGTCAGTACTTCCGCATTTGTCTGCGGCTGACATCACACCCACTCTGAAAAGAACCAGCAAGAATTAAAAAAAATAGGTAAAAAATAAGTTAGATTTTTTGTATGTGTTTTTGAACACAATATAAAATTATATTTCATATGGTTACACATACTTTTTTTAATGTAACAAAATGCTACTCTCTGGTACATCTTTCCTTTCAGTTGCCAAACTGATATAAATTCTTTTATTTGTTTTTTTAAATTACTAACAAAGTGTCAAGGCCCAGTGTTGCAAACCATTGAGTCAAGACTTTCAGTGGGAGATATGAAACACATATATGTTATAAAACAATCCCCCGGTTTTTTAAATTAAGAAGTGATGATCTAACTGGACCTAAAAGGACAGACCTGTAACTGTTTTGAGGCTAATGGAAATGACCAAGGCCATTGGAATAGTCTGGCTACAAAGATCCACTTGCATGACCCAAATTCTTAATTCACAAAAACTCACCTGCTTTTATTCCAGCCTAAGATAAATACTATTTCATGCATAAGGTTATACTTGTTGGAAGTCTCAGTCAAATACTGTTCTAATTCCATCCAAAAGAATGGATTATGTGACTTAAGATTAGCAGAACAAAATGTGAACCTCTTGTGAAGTATTTTTAGCAAAACATTTTATGAATACTACTTGTGAAACAGTATTATAGGAAGAATATAAATATATGGTACAATAATTCATCTCTGAGTGTTATTAATTTTCTGCACTATTGAAGAATGAACAGACATTAACAGGCAATCCATAGTAAAACTGGTATCACAGGTCACAAAATATAACAGAAGGATAAGCAACTCTTATAAATCTTGTTGAGAAAATTTAGAACACCAAAAACTGAACAAATACTTTTCATTCAGTAATACGAATCTGCAGTGGTATTTTGCACAATTTAGGGGAAATAAACAATGCAAGCCATTTAATCTGAAGTGACTAAACCCAAAGGTGGGGGGGGGGGGGGAAAGGCAAAGCAAAAAAAATCCATTGAATAATCTGATTTGGAAACTTTGAATCACAAGCTATTCAAGGTAAAGCAACATTTAAGTACTTCCTAAGCAAACACAGATACCATGAAAACATTATGTTAAACTTTGTGTTACTTTTTCTTAGCTGACCTAGCAAATCATTTATACCTGTTGACAGTTTAAATCTAATCCTGTTAAGCCAGGCTTAGGGTCAATCTGTAAGGATCATTTGTAGTCATCCAGTCCAACTTTCCATGTAACACAAGACATTAAAAATCTATTTAGTTCCATGCAGATGGAGTGGTACTCCGGTTCAAAGTTTTCCTGTGGTAACAGCCAGCCTTCTGTGAACCCAAATTTTAACAATTTACCTTGTACTTCTTTATCATGACATTCTTTCAGTTTGGACCACAATTCCTTGAAGAAATCTCCAGCAGGTTCTGCAGAACTAGGGCTCCCACAGTTTCCTCCAGATGCGTTCATCTTGGTTTTTTTCTGATCCCAGCTTCTTGGACTTATTTGCAGAACTGGCTCACTCTCACACTTTTAAGTTTTAAATTACATAGTTATGAAGCTGTTTCTGAAGAGGTGTGCCTGCAATGACAGATCGACAACACTCATGTTTGCATTTTCAGAGTGTAACTTGCAGCCATGGATGAAATACAAAGCTTACTGCCTATCCTTCTCAAGTTGTACTTATTTATTGACGGTCTCTCTGAAAGCGTGGAAGATGCTAAGTAGTTTATAATTACTTGTATCAAAATAACAGAATTCCCTTCCCTCCCTCCCCCAAGCAGCTATCAACTTAAAATTAGATTAATATGCTTAGGAGTCTTTATTCTTTTCCTATGTAAAGCTACACTTAAAGAGAATTCCTGTTTTTCAGAAGTAACCCATACTTCAAAAATCTTGCTGTCAGCAAAAGCATTTGCCAAAAGTTTTATCAGAGATATATTTGTGTACATACATCCTTCACATAAACACGGATTCAAATTGCACTCTTCTGTGAAAAAAAGTTCACATCCCCTTGAAGTCTTCATGATTCTACATTGAAATTATTCCCATTTCCTGTTGAAAAGGAAATAGGAGTAATCTCAAAATGTATAAATCTCCAAAACATTAGTATTTGAGAACTATGAAAGTTAGACAGCTCTCTTACAAGCCAGACTGCCTACACAACTCAGAACAATCTTACCCATAATTCTTATTTGTTTTGAAGGGTTTCTTAGCACAGATGATGCCCTCAGGTAAACTACAGGGGAAACATGGTACTCAGATCTGGGACTGAGCCAAGGTAACGTTCAATTCTATTGGCACTGGGTGTCCAATATTGAAATACTCACGTAATCTCTCGCTCCTTCGCTTCCCTGTGTGAGAAACTGGACATTCTGTTTTCCCCATTTTTACATGGTCAATTTTAAGCAAACACTTTTGAACAGGGACTGTGTCATTACCAGGTGGCCAAAGCTATCGCTATTACTCTGTAACATAAATTACAATACAAAAAAAAAAACCCAAAAACTAAGGTATTTTGTACTATTCCTAAAGCAGCTGCCTGAGCAAGCAAATCACAATGTCTATATAGGCAAATAAAAGGAGCAATTGCATCTCAAATTTTTGAGGCACAAGTCATAGCTGTAGTTCAGACAATACAAGGTCTACAATTAGTCAAGACGCTGCATTTCCTATCTTAAGAGCCTTCCAGCAACTTAAAATACCTGAACGCAGCTACTAGTGTAGCTGATCCCCTAGATTCACCACAATAAAGTGTTCAGTCCTGTGGTCAGTGACCTAGTGTAGGGCCTGGAGGCCTTGGTTTTGGTCTCCTTTTTCATATCTCTGTGCACAGTCTTAAGCAAGTTACTCTCCTTTCAGTATGTCTGTCTTTAAAATGGAATAAAAATAATGCAATAAAGGGAACAAAGCATTATTCTCAACAACACAGGAACACTTGAACTGTATGGTTTTTATAGTATAAGGATACTTAAACGCTATGGTAATGGAGCTGACAGAACACTCAGTAATCATAAGGTAGGTCCACATTTGCTTTAACATGCTCTGTCCAAAAAAAGTCCAGTGCTGTTTCAGTACCTAGTTTCAAGTTAGTAAATATTCTTACATTAAAAGAAGTCTTTAATAAAAAAAATAAAATTACCTTTTCAAAATAGCACTGCCTATAATTCTTCAGCAGAAGTTGAATAGTAATCTGCATCTTTGCAGCTGAAATGCTCCACTTTGTGTGCAGTCACATTAAGGCATCATACAATGCTTCTCTGTGGAACCATTTGCCTAGTGACATTAGGAATGTCTTTTAAATTCTTATTTTTCTACATTCAACAACAGGTACCTCAGAAGCCATCTTTTTCTCTGTCAAGTGCTAGGGCAGTGAAATCAACAAACTTGCTCTCACTTACTGTCTTAGATTTGAGTATGTCAGATGAATTATTTTCAAGCAAAGGGCATCTGACTCTACAATTAGCAAAGGCTGTCCCTGCTGTTTTTGTTCTGAGGTTTTGGTTTTGGTTTTTTTTCCCAAAGATGACTGTAAGAAATAAATGCACAAGACTTGCTCAGAGTTTCTGCAAATGATTAGTACATCAAGTGAATATAAACAGGGTAAAAAAGAGCAGTGGGTTTTCCTAAGCTTCACCTGCTTCAAGATCCCAAAGTGAAACATTGCTGTGTACAGGTATTCAACTTGCCTTCAAACAGAGGGACCCCATCAAGAGTTCAAGCAGAGCCTTTGGCAGCTGCACAGGTATAAAAGTGATGTCAGTTTCTCAGCTTAGTCTCCAGTCCTAAGAAAGGATTTTCCAGTCCTTAGGGAAAAAAACCCGCCTCAGCTGGATGTACAGACACTTGCAGGCAGGGAGAGAACTGGAAGCTGCCGGGGAGGGGGTGGTGCAGGCACAATGCCAGCCCCCCCCGCGAATGTCCCGCTGCTGTACGCAGGCAGGGAGCAGGGCCGCTCTCTCAGACGGGCATTTGCTCCTCTCCTCCCGACTAACCCTTTCACAGAACCTAAACACTTCTATATCCCTCTTCTTCCAAATACCAGCTCCCTCCGGCATCGTAAAACTTTGCGGAGCTTCACAAACGATTGCCTTCCTACACACGCCTTGATCAGCACTGGCAGGTAGCACCGATAAAGGATTGAAGCTGCTTATCTGTATTTAAACTTCGCTGACAGACACACGTTGCCTCTCTGTGATTCTAGAGAGCACAAAGCTTCCTGAACCCCACCAAGACGACTGAGCATCAGCTGCCCTTACAAACTCAACTCTCCTGTACCTCCCAGCGGTGATTTTTTTTTTTTCTCTCCTTTCCCTTTGCACAAACACTATACAGAAAACTCACTCATAAGACACGCCGGGATGCTCTGAGAAATCCTGCCATGACCAGCGCCTGGGAGCTTGCCAGGCGCGAACAAGCGTCCGCACCTCAGCCGCCTCAGCTTCCCGCCAGGCCTGTGTCACGCCCAGAGGTCTGGACGGCAAAGGAGGGGTCTGGCATCTCCCACACGCCTCTTCTCCGGAGCAGCAGCAGTAAGACCGGCCGGAGCCTCCCAAACGGAGCGAAAGGGCAAGCGCGGCCACCGGAAGCAGGGCCGGTGTTTGCAACGTGCCCCGCGGGAACCCAACGGGACTCGGGCTTGGGGGGGGGGAAGGCCCCGGTCACGGTGCGGGGCTGTGGCGGAGCCCGTCCCCGGAGCGGAGCGGGAGCGGCCGTTACCAGGCGGCGGTGAGGAGAGCGCGCGCCGTTACCTGGTTGGCTCCTGGCAGCTCCGCGCGAAACGGCGGGAAAAGGAAAACCCGAGGCCGCGCGCCTTGCCTGCGGAGAAGGGCGGGGTCCGGGCAGCTCTCGCTAGCCTTCCGCCCCGCTCTCGCGAGAGTGGCGCTGTGAAGGGCTATCGCGCCGGGGTCCGCATGCCCCCCGGCCGTCGGGCCGCAGGGAGCGCCCCGCCAGCGTTCGGGTGCCATGGGCCCCGCCATTTCCAACGTTCACCGCGTCCGACAGGCCTCGTCCTGGCCCTCTCCTCCTCAGCCGGAGTCTGGCCTGGCGTTTGGGATTGCCACGGAGAGCCCCCAGAAGGAAGCCAAGGGGGCAAGCCAGGTCTTGGCAGGTGCCACGGTTAAAGGTGGCAGGAGGCACAAAACGCTACGGAAAAGCAAGGGTATGTGTGAGAGCTTGCGCTCCGATGAATGCTGCCCGTACAGGGGGAGCCCTACCTGAAAGAAATTCTTACTGGTTTAGATGTAAAAAGGATCTTCAGGATACACTACTGTGGCAGACGTGGCCTTGCTGGTATTCGGGCCGTGCTGCCAGATCTGCCTTTTCCGCAGGATCTGTAGTCCGCTGACTGCTGGGATTTACAGGCAGAAGGTGTACCTGTAATGCTTCCCCCGCTTCTTGGTCTTAACAGATTCACTGGGTTTCTCATTTTAGCGTACAGCAGAACAGCCTAAAGCATATTTTAATGTTTTATGTGAGTATGAAAACTGGTAGGCTCATATAATTAGTATGAGAAGGCAGCTGAACTTTTGTGTCACTTTTGAGATTTTTACCAGTGTAATTTTTTTTCCCAAATTGCAGATCAATGTGCTTCCGTGCGGTGGGACCAACCCTGCTGTCTGCCCTGAGATAAACCCCTTGATTTTAGTTTGCAGTTCTCCGTAGTAATGAAATAGAAACATAGAAACAAACTACAGCTTTTCACTATTCTGCCTTCACACAATTCCACTATTTTGGTACATCTAGGAACACTTGCAGAGACAGCTTAGCACCATGATTAGAGGACACAATGGTGATCAGTTTGCGTGGGCCAGTGCTGCAAACACTTTCTAGATTATTAATAGTGGTATGAAAAAAGTTAGGTGTTCAGGTATTTAATAATTGTTAGTAGCTGTTCCATCTTACTCTTGTTATGTTACTCAGATCACTCAGATCTCCAGAAAGTATCAAATATAGATCTACAGTGTAAATAAAATGGAATCAGAAATGCTATTTCAACATTTGTGAAATATTTTGAAATACTGTGAGGCAGGAGTCCAAGATGACCTGTGATTAAACAGGCTTTAAATCTGTTGTCCACCTTGAGTTGAAAATACTCTTGGTTTCCCATCAAATATGTACCTTGAATTTTGAAGTATTTTGAAAAATCTTGTACTTAACTTTTCTGCTACTTTCTTACCATTATTTAACCAGTTATTTTTCAACTAAACTAACTTCCAATGTTCAGTAGCTCAGCAGCAGATTACTTACATCATAAGTTTGATCCATCATATCAGTACATGTATGATAGAACTAAAATCAGCTACACCTTATGGAAGAAATGGTCATAATAGGCTGTGATAGACACTCCAGTCTTCTTAAATAATGCTTGTTGGCAGCTTTTCATTCTACTTTTGAAACTTCTATAATCTAAAAGTTTGTGCTGTAGGAAAGTAATAATTTTCTCAGAGTTAAGAGAAAGAGATGTCTTAAATATATACACAGATGTGATAAGTAGCAATAAAATAGCCCTCTTGCTGGTTGTTCAAGTATTTTATAAACTGGACCTTTCTATTTATAGGAAGCACTCTGGAAAATAATTGTGTTATCTATTTTATTTCCCAATAAACTGTGTGAGCAGTTTATTCTCATGTTCTCTCATGTTGAACTTTATAGCAATATAAATCCTTTGGCTTCTACAGCATTATTCTTATCTACTCAACAATAAGTGATAACGGATTAAGACCAGCAGTTGAACTTTACCTTTATCTCCCTTCCAGATTTATTTGATTTTATGTATTCCGTAATCACATTCTTGGCCACCAATTACTGAATAGATCCCTGGCTCATTAAACGTATTACAAAAATTACTGAAGAGTCTGATATTCCACATTCACTTATATTGGTTGTCTTAAGCTGACTAGTCAAACTGGAGCTGCATCTCATTCATCTCATACGAGTAAACACACACACCTAGACAATAAAACTGTGGGAAAAATGCTTCACCATTGTTGCGCTTGAACAGATATGAAACTTTCTATGGTGTCATGGCTTATGTCCAGATTTCAAAATAACCCTTAATATGGCACATTAAACTAGGTGACAGAATACTTATGCATGAGCAACTCTGCAAAAAGGGAATCTAATTTAATCCTAGCCCATTTTAGACCTGGCTGGTCTGAAATGTTTAATCTTACTAATAGTATGAGAAGCAGTTGATTTTCAATCACACTTTAGTGGTAATGCCTTCCTTCTTGATGACTGGACTATTTACCAGCAAATCAATGACTGAATTTCTGTTGTAAGAGTACTGCAATGTTGCAGCACAGATAAAATAATTTAATTCACACACACACGTACCCTTTTTGGCTGTAGTACAGAGGCTGCATCAGTGTTTCTAACCATTCAGGTAGCAGAAGGTGACCTAGCTCACTGCATATGCATATGAACAGGTTTAAAAGAGATTAGCAGAAAGCTTACCATTTTTGCTTCTGTTAACTTAAATTTAGATGTAAAGATTAAAACCAGCTTTGAATTACACTGAGGAACTCTAATTTAAATATTTCTATTGCCTTAAACACTAGGGTAAATATATCACTCTTATCCTGTATATATAAATATATGTATATAAATATATAAAATAGTGAAGTCCTTATTTATTCACATGAGATTTAGTAGATTGCACATACACATACATGGCCAGTGTGCTCCAACCTCCTTGGCTTGCAGATCTGCTTTGAGGGATAAATATATTGTTTAACTCTCTAGTCTTGTTAATTTAATGAACATATAATGAACACATAATGACATCAAAGGAGCCCAACTTCAGATGCAGCAAATAAGAGCATGTGGCACAGTTCAGCTGCTACCTAAATGGGATTTGAACTGGGAGTGTAGGAACTGGCAGTCCTCTGGATGGTATGATTTCTTACAGCTGGGAGGAGGCACAGAGCACACCACTGCTGTTTGGCACAGGTAGTTACTTTCTCTGGAAAAACAGGGAGGAGCCACTCCATCACCCCCACTAGTTCAATTTGATTCTTCTCAAGCTGCTTGCGTAGCTGCTTTTGAAAGCCAGCCAAGATCAAATTCCCTGATGCCAGTAACATTGTTCACTTTAAGAAACGCTCTTCTTTGAAGTGCTTTGACTGCTCCTCATCTGTAGTCAGAAACAGCCAGGATTTATTCAACTGAAACTCTCAGGTCTTTTAAAGAGCCTTGATGGAGGAAGAAAAAAAAAAAGCAACCTGAGGGATGCTGTTGCAGGACCCCAGTGCAGTGTTCCTGGTCCTCAGACTCTAAGCAGCAGCACCTATTTGTGTTAGCTGCATGTGGAAATGTTTTGCTTGTACTGATGTTTCTCAGGTTAACATGACTAGTCTGAGTAGTTATGCATGTTTATCTCAGCCTTGGAAGGCTGAAGTAGAAGTTTACAGGTCTGCGTACAAAATCATGCCATCTACCTTTTACTGTAGCGAACAACAAATTCAGGACAGGATAACAAGCAAAAGAGAAATGACATATGGAAAATAGTATTTTACTTTTTGAGAAAAAAAATTTCCAAACAATGGCCCCTGCACTTCCTACCCCCTAAAAAAAGCAGCCAAGGAAAACCCAAATAGAACACAAACTCGAGAGAGAGAGGATGGCAAGCAGTATTTTGTAAAACTGATTTATTTGGTTTGAATTTTAAAAATATGGTATGTTAAAATCCTGTAGGTTTAGAAATCAAAGCTCTCCTGTAGCATTTTATAAAGTCTACAGAGTCCTTCTGCAAACTGTACAGTTCAGCCAGCTATAATTTTTTCTTTCAAAAATGGTTTATTCCTTAGCAAGTTTTCCTTCTGTATTTGATAGCAACATCCACAGACGTGATAAAAATTAAACATTTTTTCCAGATGAATATTATTAGCATCTGTGAGAGTACAAAACTTTCTCTATGTTCTTTTCCATTTTCCCACACTGTTAAAAAGTTTTTACACACAGAGACAATGCTGCTAATGAGAAGGTCATTTCAATCTGCTATTCATTGAATATTCAAGCTGCTCAGGAGGCCTTTTTATTGGCACTCTACAAAAGAATAATAATGTTCATTTTTGCTTCAACCTGGAAATAGCTGGCAGTAAACACCTCCATAATTGAAGCTTCCTGTTGCGTGACTACCATAAAGTCTTACATAATTCTGTATAGATATTTTTGTATCTAGTGGTTTATGTCCACTGGGGACTCTGATTTTGGGGGGGGGGGGTTTACATCATGAACAAGAAGGGTAATTGTTTCACTTAAAGATAGAGAAAATTAAGATTTCCAGGGAGAAGGAAATAGCTATGTGGAGGTTTTCAAAAATGTAGTTACACAGGTGGCAAGAAGATTCACATTTACTTAAGTTAAAGAGTTATTTTGTCCTAACAGGCATGACAAAACCTGTCTTCATTCCTTTCTATTCAGCTCAGCAAGTACTTCTGTGCTCCAGTAGTTAATCAGTTACCAGATTCCACAGCTTTTGTTTTCACACTGTTTAATTTTTCTTATTTGACACAGAACCTGTGAATGGATTCAGTTGCAGATACAGGTACAACTTTCAGGTCTGCCTACTCTTTATGATTAGGACTGCTTTTTGTTACCATTGCCACCACCGTTACTCTTTCTAAACAGGTAAATTTCTAGTAACTATATAGAAAGCAAGCAGTAAGAATGACAAGTACATTTCCTATCTTACCATGAAGCCAATTCTGAATATGTAAATCTAGGTTTAATTAACTCACTCTATAAAATTGAACAATTAGAGAAGTTAGTCTGGCAAGAATTAGTAACCACACACCTTACTGCAATGGCACTGTGCCTTGTCACGACAGGGCTGTTATGAGACAGGGCTTATGAAAACACTGTATAAAAGAGAAGACCAATAAGCAATACTTAAGTGACCTGCGCAAAATACGAAGTCATTGGCAGTGAAGTTTCTATCTCTCACTCCCGTGCTTAGTTCATTGAGCTGTTTCTCCAGTAAATACTCTTGCAGACAGAGCAGATGGTGTTGAGCTGCACACAGAAGGGTCAGAAAGCTGTAGTCACAAAAATCCTATCAACAAGCGCCACAGAGACTGGCAGTACTCAGACACATTAAGGAGGTAGCCATTATACCACTTCAAGCATAAGAGAAATTTTTTTGCTTAAGGTTATCTTAAATTAATTTTAAAGAAAGACTTTCAAAACTCACCCTTCTGTTTGAATTGTGAAAAGTTCTGTTCTTGATCGGGGTGATAAATATTTACTATTGACTTCCCCTCCAGCTATAAACCTCAAGTGTAAGTAAGATGAGGAAGCCACTGTGGACCACACTAGAGAATGCCGAGAGGAGATCTGCTGCACCTAAGATATATACAATGTGCAATGGATAACCTAATATGCCTTTCATTTAACTGGCTGGGCAGGTTTCTGCATTCTGGAGAGCATGGAATCATACCAGAATTTGTTGGCATAACAGGCCCGTCAGACCGGTTCCCAGGGCGCCCAGGAACCTGCCCAACCAGTCTGCATCAAAGGCCGGCCCAACATGCTGCAGCTCAGCTCGGCTCAGGGAGGCTTCATACACGGTGAATTATTCACGCCTCTGTCAACTCCCAACATACTACTCAGAGAGAATGATGTAGCCTCCAGCAAAATAATTTACTGAGAGGTGGGGGAGTGATACATCCTTGTTAAGTGTAGCAAGATCTTATTGTTATAAATTTTCTTTCATTTTATATGCAGATGCACTGGGCTAGAGGTCTTGCCCAGCCTGAGTACAAAGAGAAATAGGAAAGAAAATACCTTCATTTTTTATAACACTAACTGTGCAGACTTATTATAATCAAACAACACTAAATCTTTAGTGTGACCAGCTAAAAAAAAAAAAACAAACCCAAAATTATGTTCTAATTCAGATTTATTTGCAGTCCTGCTCTAACTGTTTAAGTATACCTACCATAGCTTTATTACATGTGGGAGACAGGACATCAGGAATATCCACCTCATGGCTTTGGTGGAGCCCTAGATCAGTGCAAGCTCACCCTGAATTACTGCACAGGATATTTCAAGGTGAAACAGGTCAGAGAACATGGAGTGTGTGGGACATGCTTCCATAACCATGAGGAACTACTAGTGAGGCAACACCCTTCTCCGAAGGATACAGCAGCTGCCCTGTTACAATCGCACACAGGCTGCAGCAGCAGCTGCGCTGCTTCTTGTTCATGGCTGGGGGGGCAAGAATACTCACACATCAGTCCTGCATATAGCATAGTTATTCCAGCTGTAGGCAGAGATTAGGATATGCCCCAACAGAAGCCTGCATCTGGGTAAACTTACTATTTTTTTTTTTTTCAGATACAAATATAGACCATAATTATCAGATCTCCTGCTGTGATTTTCAGAGATGTTTCCTAAAATCAGTAGGAGTTGTAGAAGTTTAACACTTCTGGAAATGTTATCATGGGTACATACAATCAGTCTGCTAAACCTATGCTTAGGCAGGTTCCTTTATTTAGGCACCTAAATTTAAACACTCTGGCTTGAAAAAATTGGCTCTATTGAATGTTGTCAAAGGCTCCGAGTAACTGTAGAAACTGTAGAACTTGCTTGTTCATAAAATGATCCCACAGTGGCATCATTTATCCTTTCTTAGATGTTCCTTTATTACTTACCCAGTTTAATAATAGTTACTAGACAACTAATGGTCAGAAAAGGAAGTTACCAGCAAATTCAACCAGTGTTGTGCAACATGGGCAGTTTTTTCATCACTGACCAGAATTCGTAAAAGAAAAAATGCTCATATTTGAATATACTCTACTCAGAATATTTTACTCCAGGAAAGTAACCCTTCTTATAAGACTTAGGACAGCCGTGAAAGGAAAGCTTAATTCTGACGAAGGCAACTGGATTGCTAACTGAGCTGAAATGACAGATGTACGCTGTTTGTGCTTGCAGTCACACCACCTTAGGCTATGTTTTCATACAGTTAAGCAGGACTGGGCTTGGTCAGTACTTGGATAAGAGATTTACAAAAAGTCTGCTGCAGGAAGTGGTTTTGGTGATTCAGTAGGCTATACTGAATAATTGAGCATCAGAGCCAAATGTGATGGTGACATTGAGTCCTGGATATGCCGCAGTCTTGGTGACATATAAAATTGAAATTTTTAAAGGCTCCAACACCCTTTCCACAGGCACTACATCTTGAACTGTAAATCCCTGTGCAATATGAAGGCACTACATCTGGAAACATTGCCTACAATTTGTTTTTATGAGTGTCACATAGTTGGATAAACTACGTAACTGATTAACACAGGTAAATCACAACCCAGAATAGCTGTTAGACTATACAATGTGGAAGGGTTCTGCTTGCATAATAAAGAAGGGCTGGTGTGCTTCAAAGCTGGTCTACTCCTTCCAGCTATGTCTGCTGGTCTCATAAAAGATAATGTTTAAAATTTTATGTCCTGTATCCTGAGCTCATCATGGCCACAACAGGGCTGAGGAAAGAACATTTTGACCATTTTTAAATGAGTAGAAAAAATGCTGGCTTTCTTGGCACTTTGTCTCCAGTTTAAATCTGGAGCCTTATAATAAATCTGATGGTGGGCCTTTAAAAGACATTGGGCTTGCCATTTAACTGTTTACTGGAATCTGAAGAGTATGGAGATAAAACGGATCCTTGCTATCTCTTCCTTTGACTTGGTAGCTTAAAGAAGACTTTGAACACCTTTTCTGCTTTACAGCTTCTTGCTCCCCCAAACCAAAATCACCGTGTACACACCTTACAAATTCAGTAAGGGCTTCTCAGCAGTATGAGCTTCTCATATAGGGTTGCTGTCAGGATTGAGACCTTAAATTAGGCTTTTATATTCACTTCCACAAGTTACAGAAATTAAATTTTTCATAAATAAAAAAGTAAAGGTATAAGACAAAAAGGTAATTGTATGTATCAATGCATCCTTGGGTAAACATCACTTGACTGTTGTTCTCAGCCTTGTAACTCATGACAGTTCTAAAAATACATATACCACAGAAATAAATATTGTAGTACTAGACTTGCTCAGAGTTCTTAGTGAGAAAGACCGCTTTTCCTCCTAAAGAAGGCAGTATAATTACCTGAAGTACTGAATCCTCTCTTGTTTCCAGTATAATTTGCAATAAAGGGATCTTACAGAAGAATGCTCTTTCAAATCAAACCAATTATTAAATGCTTTTCCAACTGAGAATAAAGGATAAGTTGTTTGTCATCTCCAGCTTCAGTCAAGAAAAGGCACATAATGCTTATCTGTGAACTCTTCCGATTTATACAATGATCACATAAAATCTTCTTCAGGAGAAGACGCTCAGAGAGGTGCAATTCTGAAAAGTAAGGCAATCTAAATGGTACAGGCTTCAACTTGTTCTTATAGTGAAGGTATGCACAAACATTCATGTCTACAAGAATTCATTACGGAGAGTTTACAACATACCTCCCTGTAGCTATCAAAAGCTGCTCAGTACTTTCACAAACAAATTCAGATAACACACATGCCCCCACACCCCTATCAGAGTTAGGTAATACTCTCTCCTCTTGACTGGTTGTGTAGCAGTGTAAGGACAGGGAACTGTTGGTTCATAAAGGGTCTACTGAAACATTGGCCAAGTCCTACCTTGGATAGGGAAGGGAGGTAGCAGCAGTTAATGTCTGACCTAGAGGCTAGCTAGAGAAAAATGCCTCCAAGTGAGCCAAAAGATGCTACCTAAAGTATTTTTTGATGCTTTTCACAGCAAGAACAGATTTAGAATTTGTTGCAACTAATTTGCTGCTGACGACAATTTCTCATTTACATCAGTTGAGACAGCATGGCTGGGTACTGGTCAGATATCTAAAAAAAAAAAAATTACAAGAGGACTGTCACTATTCTCACTACAAGAGTAAGCCTAATATAAAAGGTTGGTTATTTTTCTCTAAGAGGAAAAAGTCTTGAAATATTCTTCTTGGTGTCAGTCTACCTCTTTTTTTCCACAATTCTCAAGACTGTCTGTAACAGTTGATCCAGTTTGGTAATTCAAGAAGGGAAATCAGTTTTGTGAACTTTTAGGCACAGAGAGGTCCCACTGTGGGCTGTAATGCTACAGGAATGTGGTGAGGAAATGTAAGAGAAGAATTAATACCTAGGAAATTCCAACATTTCCTTCTGCTCTTGGAAAGGAGGAGGGAAAGAA
Organism: Aramus guarauna; assembly: GCA_013400195.1. Lineage (NCBI taxonomy): Eukaryota > Metazoa > Chordata > Aves > Gruiformes > Aramidae > Aramus > Aramus guarauna. The sequence continues at coordinate 509,016 of VXBL01007716.1, forward strand.
AGGAAATACAAACAGAAAGTAGCTGAAGCACCTCAGACCATTACACTGGAATGATTACTCTGGAACGAGATTGCACTAATGACTGGAATCTCCATTTTTGCCTAATTCAAAGAAGTCCTCCCTACCAATAGTCCTTTCCAGCTCTCTTATACAGAGAGTGATTGGTTACTTATTTCAGAAAAGACTGCCATAGACTAAAGTATCAACATCCCTTGTCATTGGATTTTCTTCTTGTCTGTATTTGACCAGGTTTGAATTATTTTTATGAAGCATTGTAGCTTATCCTCTCACAGACATTTAGCAATACTTTGCCTTTTTCTGTGGAAGAGTCAGTTATAAAGCAGGAACCAGAAGTGGCATGCTGTAACTGGGAGTCTGAATAATAGATATTATTCTGTTATTTGTCTTCTTTTCAGATGATATTATAGAAAGCAACAGGCAACAGGCTTCTTATGTGGAGACTTGGAAGCATGGGATATCAGGGACCTCACAGTTATCTTTTCCCATGCTAAAATTAGATATTTTATTTTTCCATTTTGTCTTCTATGTCTTCATTTTTTTAAACATGAGAACTACTTTCTCACCTCATGGTGATTTAGCTTGTACTTACAGCCTCTTCTGCAGTCCTTTGTCAAAGACCTTGGAAAATCCAAGTAAATTATTTGCTACTTATTTATCTGCTATTTTACTAATACACCAGATAGTTTTATTAAGGAGCTACAGTTTTCTTTTGCAGGAGGCTTGCTTTCTTAGCATATTAGGTTTCTCTTTGTGTTTCATATTGCTAAATGTAATAATAGTTTAAATCAAGCTGTTACTAAGAAAGACTCACTAAAATTTTCCAAGCTTATTCACTAGGTCTATTTAAAAAAAAAAAAAAAAAAAAAAGAATAAGTACTTGTTGCTTTCCGGTGCTTTTGAGTATTAGTGAGAAAATATATTTTTGTTTTGAAACCTGATGTTAGTGAGAAAATATGCTTTGTTAGAAACTTAAAATGCCACCCTGTTATTAAGCATTTTCAGAATTCAGAATATCAAGAGAAACCCACTCACTCTGGTGTTCTATTACTCTCTTCAGCAGGTTTTTGTTGCAACATTTTCTCTTCCAATACCTAAAGCTTTGCTGGTTTCTCATGTTTCTTGTACTTAGAAACAGCAAGATCAGAAGAGTATTGGGAAAATACTAGATGGAAGTAAATGTACGTTCCAACTTCTCAAACAAAAAGTAGACTTTTGCAATTAATATCTTTCAGTAAAATGAACTTCTGAAGTTAGAAGGAGCTTTGCTAATGACTTTACTGAAGCCACATTTTTAATCCTCTTATGCTACCTTTCTTGTGTGATTTTTTTTTTTTTAAAAATACTGTTCTAGTATATGTTTCTGGCTTGAGCTGTTAAGGGAGCTACTTGCTTTTTGAAGCAAGGGGGAAAGATAAACTTGAGCAGCCATTTCCCTTGTGGTGCTAGTCAGTATACAGAATACAGGACCATGCTTTACTGTAACCCAAGAATCCCTTCCAGGCCTTGCATGATAAAAGCAGCAAATCAAGACATGGACCCATCAAGCCTCCAGCTTTGACCTTCAGCCTGTTACTTGAACCATAAATATGCTTGTATTAGTTCAGTGCATTACCCGACAGATCACTAGCTGGCCGTAATCCAGTGACCATCTACCTCTGGTGAATTTGATTTTGTGGGAGATATCTAGCAGCATCCCATTGCAATAAGCAGGAAAGCATGCTGCTTAACAACGCCTTGTGCTCAGATAAACCCATAAGTGACAGACTCCCCAGCTGCTTTGTAGGTTATTTCTGTCATGCCTCTTACCTGCTAAGTAACACTATGTGTCAGACGTGTCTTTTTGTCTTGAAATGGGTTGAGGTACCATGTCTCATGACAGAAAAGAGGAATCATAAGAACATTTTTAATGAAATGCACTTCATCATATTTATTTCTTTTGCTTCCTTATTGACAGGGCTACTAATGTATATCTAGAATATATAGAATAAGACCAGTCTTGCTTCATCAGTCTATCTCCAAAATAGCTTTTTAATCCATTTTGCAAGCTACAACATATTGAAATTACAAGGCGCTATGAGAAGGGATGCTGAAACTAAAGTTAACTGCTGTTGTTTCAAAAGCAGTCACTCTCAGAACAATTGAGTAACCTGTGGAAAACCTGGGAAAATTGGTGTTTATGTAGCTGTGTTAACAATGTTCTGTGTTTCTTATGGATATCTATAATTAAAAACAAATTGGTTCTTTTCTCACATTCCTGTTATTTGCTTCTGGCTTTTCAGCACCTTTTTTTTTTTTTTTTGGTCTTATGTGTGATTGTTTCTTATATTAAATTAAATTTTGTGACCTTTAACAGGTATCCACTGTCCCCACTTAAGTGTCTGAGCAGTTATTTAAGTCTTGGCTTAATCACACTGAACTAAATTAATTTCTATTAAAACTACTGTAACTAATAAGGAGATGATTTGGGCCTATTCGTTGCACCTGATCTCCTCCCTCTCTCATTTTTTCAACTTCTGTCATCTGTGATCAGTTGTTTATATTCAGCAACTACAAGAGTCATATCTTCATTGCTTAACCTGTTATCAGCTCTCTCAGGACTTTGAAAGGAAAAAGTTCACACTAGTATGGCAGCGTTATTGAAATGGGATGAACAGAGGGGCTTGTGTTCATGCCTCATCCAGTATTTCTTCTTTATCCTGTTTAAAATATAGATTAGGTAGTTTCTGGGCAATGCCAGGAGGAGGTAGCTTCTATCAGAGGGAGGGGAAGAGCAGTGGGAGGTGGGAGAAGGAGTGGTGGTGCCTTCCCCAGCACAGCTCGCTGCAGAACTTATCACCATCCTCCTCTGAGACATGCAGTTGGTGCCCTGACTCCCATGAATAGCGAAGAGGCTGTTGCTCCCCTTCTTGATTTACCTAGACGCCAAGTTTGCCGTTGCTTCCCAATTGTGCCAATGAAAGTGTTTGTGGGTTTTTTTGGTGGTGGGTATTGGTGAAATAATCTGGTTAAAAAATTCTATACTTTAGCAAAAGTATAGAATAGCACAGCCCATAAACCTTGTATTAGGGTAGCTGAAGTACGGGCAAAGGTTGGCCAGGGCAGGCAAAAGCGATGAGCCCACAGAATTTTTTTTTAAACAAAAGCTATGTTTCATTTTAAAACAAAGCCATCAGTGGCAGCATGTCTGAGGGGGCACAAGCTTAGACCTTTTCAATATATGAAAGGGATCAAACTTTTGGGAAACTAGCACATGCACAGTAACCAAAACCTTATTTAATGTGATATGAAAGCTGTTCAGGCCTTAACTTCATGAGGAAACTGTATAATGCACATACAGCTACAATGTAAGCGCATTACAGGACTAATTCTCAAAATGACACAATACATTTTCCTCATTCCCAGCTTGTTTATCACTAAAGAGATGGGACCAACTAAAAAAAAACAAACACAGAAAGGTAATTGTGATTTAACAATGTCTTTTGTGTTAGATTTATTTTCCTCCCTCAGGAAAGCCATATAGCTAAAACATAAACTCTTCACCTGCACAGGAAAGATTTAAACTTTGAAGTGATTCTTCATGACATGATGCCAGTCAAGTTTCTTTTTGCACTGTGGTTACTGTGCTGTGCATAACACCACAGTATTTTCAATGCTCTAGTGATCAAAAAAAGAAGTACAATACAGACACAATGTAAGTATTGTTGTTTCCGTAAGTACTTATAAGCTTCTGAAAATTTCAACGGAAGCTGGAATTTGCCTGAAGGAAAGCATATTTTTTCTGGTACTTCTATAAGCTCCTGACAGAAGGTAATTGTGTCACGACTGATGGCTCACGACACCTTTATCTGAGCCTCCACCAGAGGCAAGGCCAGAATCCAGCTGATAGCTCATCAGGATTTGGGGTCATGCTGTCAGAGAAAACAGATACTACAGGATTTCAGTGCAGCAGGGCTTTTTAAATTATTCAGTTAAGCTAGACCAAATTCGTCTTATATTGATTTCCATTCCTAATCAGCTAAGCTAAACCAAGAAGTCCAGTTTGAATGTGAACTGCAGTGATCAGGCAACTTTTTGGATTTGCTCAGTGCAATCAGTTTAAAATCTCACCTTTTGTCACCGTGTCTGACATAGGAAGATTAGAGAGACGTAAGCTAAGGTGTGAATTTACAGCACTCTAGCTACTTTGTCCTAGTCCCTTCTGAACTTGTAATAAGAGTAAGTGTACCCTGCTTTCAAAGTGGACTAACTAGTGAGCTCTGATGGCATTTCCTAGTCCACTTGGCAGTGGTTACCTTGTACAGCTGAGATCTAAGTTAATCTATTGAAACTTGCTCATATCCCATGCATGAGATTCATTTGCATTCTTCCATGGTAAGCACAAAGTGGTCAGAAATGTCAGCAAGCCTGACCTGGAGCATCTCCTCTAAAACTGGTTCTTGTACAGATGAAGTGTGTAGATGAATTGGGTACTATGTAATTCAGGTACCTAAAAGGGACTTTCCTACCATCCCTTGTGCAAGTTCTCCCAGTATTTTCTTCTTTAGGAAATAAATCGTATTTTAACAGATGCTTTTTTGAAAGTAAAATAATTACAATTTGATCTAGAGTAATAAAAATAGATCTACTTGTACAGTGTGGAGGCCTTGGGTGTTACTATTTGCAAATAAGCAGTGTGGTTTTCTTCCTATGTAAGCATCAAGAAATGCAAAATCAGAACATGCTGGTGAAGCCATTCTTTCTTTGGCCCAACACTGAGAAGAATAACTCTGATGCACCCTCTAGAATTAACAAAACCATGTTTATAAGGAAAAAAAACACAAACCCTGACAATCTATTTCTAGCCAAAACTAACTGGATAACCATCATTCTCCTTACCTGGCCCAAACACAGACTCTCCACCTACCTTTTTGTAACCGGGCTGACTCATAAACAGTCAGGACCAGACAGTATGCTCTGTAAACTGGCAGCAAATAGGAACCTAAAAGACAGCAAAGAATACTGTCTAACAACCCCCTTTTTAATTCAGTAAATGAAAATGTGTGAGCTAAATGAAACTCTGAGAGAACACCTTCCCCTACCCCAGGCAATTTAAAGTACGTATGGAATAGTGAACAGTATATGTACCTCCGGTCATACATTTCTTCTGACACACATGTCTGTAGTTCACCCTTGGCTCATATTCAAGCAAATACAGGAATATGATTAGTTCTAAGAACAAATATCAGGGACTCATATTTGAGTTATGCTTTAAAAGGCACCGAAACAAAAGCATGAAGTGTTAAACCACATCTGAGGTATTGATCTAGGCCCTTCTACCATTTAAGCGGACTTCCTCATTATGTATTACGGTACAAAATATTCCACTAGTGAAGTGCATAAAATTATTTTCCAGCCTGAAATGAATGATCTCCGTGTAGGTGAGGGAAGAATTTGTCCTATTGTGTTTTCTCCTTTCATTGATTGCTTGCTCTTTAGGTTTTGTGTTTCAGGATTCTTCAAAGAATTATTGCTATTCTGTGAGGCCACACAGAATCAAGGGATGAAATAGGTTCCCCTGTTTTATAAACTGGGCTGGCAAGGATCCTGCTGCCTAAATGTCTATGCTGGAAGGGAGAGGGAGTGCTTGTCCATGCAGACAATTGCTGCTTCCCCTGTGCAGCCAGGTACCTACCTGCTCCTTGGTAAAAGGCCAACGAAATAGGAGGGTGGTGGCTATTTTGGAGTGAGAGCAGAGGGGAGGGATGGGTTCTATCTCCTTGCAGGAGCAATCTGCTATTTCCACTTTCTTCACTGCAGCAGCAGGAGTTAAACTCTCAGCTATTGAGTTTTGTCAGCACATGTGAGTTACTTTATCCTCTTTTTTAGGGTGTCAAGATCAAATCTTCCCTACATGCTGAGAAGCCCTGGGACAGCCCAGTGTCAGCAATGCTGGTTTCTAAGAATTCCGCACACTTATATACTTGCTGCTCAGATGATATCTTTGTTGTTTTTCTAATCATGTCTGCCTCTTATATTTTAAACACAAAGCATTAAGTACAAGGATTAATGCAAGTGGAATGTGCATACTGGAACATGGCCTATTTGTTACAGGAAACTATTGTCACGCGTTACTGACAATCTGACATAGGCTCAATTGTCTGAATTGTAGCGTAAAACGGGAAACTTACCTTTGAGGAAATATAAACCATTTATCAATGGCTAATCTCCAAGTTGTTTTCTTAACGTCAGTGAGAAACAATAATTCAGTGGCAGAGAGAAGTTGTTTTTTTGTTATAGGTACTCTACCTGAGTCACCAGCAATACCAGGCGGATTTTCTTCAGAAAAGAATTTTTTTCTTTTTTGCATTTTTTGCAATGCTAGGCCAGAGGAAGAGCACCATAAAAAGACATTCTGCTGTCAGTGAATTTCATGGCACAGTGGGGTTGATTTCAGCTGGTACTGGAATTGGTTTAAAAACTGAAAACAGTCACTTTGGTTTCCTCTGCCCTTTTTGGAAGTTTCTAGACCATTCCTGGGCTGTGAAAGAAAGCGAAAGCTCAGGCGTGCTTTGGCTCCCCATCACCTTGTTGACTTAAAACCTAGGCAGGATCCAGCCCAGCCTCTGTCATTCAGATTAAAATACTCTTTTTAACAGAAAAAGAAGTTTTATTGGTGGGACAAAAGTTACTGCATTGAATTGCCTTGCAAAGTTTCTAGTAAGGGACACCAGAATTACTGAGAATTTAAATAATATTTAGCTTCAGTACAAGAAGCTAAATAGTCAGTCAGAGTTTCTGTCTGCCATAGGCATGGCATAAGGGTTAAACTGAGCCCCTGGAGTTGAGGGATATCAGGAATGATCAAGGGCAGGAAAGCTGGACAGGGTGCCACATTTTGTTTTGCTTCGGACTTATGACAGCACTATTGCACTGTAGCTTGGAGGCTTGGTGTCCTCTCTTTTTCAGCTGGCCTAACAAAATAGTCCACCTCTTCTGGATGCATCTGTATGTGTTGTAGGACCAGAGGGAGCACCGACAGCACTGAAAATCCCGTGGGGGATCACAGAGCACACTCCAAAGCACTTGGCTGATGAGCTGCAGCCTGCACAGCAGCATCGTGTGCTGTAGTTGTTGACAAGCATTGAGGCCAGGGTTGGAGAAGGCAGCAGATGACACCAGTGGTGACATTCAGGGTGTGAATAGGAAGGAGGGCATGGGAACAGCAGGGATGACAGCTGACACAGCAACTGAAGTATGAATCAGGGTGCAGGAAGGGATGAGGAATTTGCACAAGAACACAGACAATTTGGATTTGAGTTTGAAACTTTTCTTCTTGTGAAAGTAAATGCTTGCTACTACTTACTCTAAATATACTCACTCTCAGGGGAGTTTATACTGTTACCCAACTGCTTATGAAGCAGTTCACCAGTACCGGTCAGAGGCAACCTGTATTTTCATCTTCTGAAGACAGATTCATCTTGCTTGCGTGGAGGAAGTGATTAGCACCTTTGCTAAGCATATTGCAATCCTCAGAGAAACCAGACAGTTCCAACATCTGAAAAACAGGAACATGTGTGTTTCCAATCATCATGGTTTTCAGCAGTAGCAATCAAGCAACATGCTTAAGAAATCAGGAAAACATCTTTATCCAAGCAACTTTTTCCCATTTCTGTTCTGGTTCAGATGTTTCTCTGATTCAACTCCAGAATAATAATCTTACGGCACTTGGTAGGAAGGTTGGAAGAGTTAAAGTTGGTAGCCTGAGGAGTTTTTGTTTGTGCTATCTGTACTTTTTGTACTCTAAAGCCCAGGCTGACACTTGATATTGTACTTAGTCAAAGCCTTTCAAGCAGTGCTCTCTGTATCAGATTAATGATGATCTGAGCTACACAGGCAGCAAATCAACCAAATCAATACACATACAATAGTTCAGGTGGCTTTTTGTCAAAAGAATGAAGGACTTGCTGTGACAACAACACCGGAAAGATAGAAATATGTGGGCAGATGGTAGTAGGGCCTCGTTTGGACAAGTGAACAGCCTGAACTAGTGTCATCTCACCTGGCATGTGACCTGAGAGAATTTGGCTCTCAGTTCTTTCCTCCCTTTTGCATGGCCCTTTGTTCATTGTCTTTCACCGGTGACTGATGTTTGAAATCCATATGCTACTGCTTCTTACAGAGCTCTAGCACCAGAGGAAAGCAACCTGAGCTTTAGAGACACTTCAAAGGCAAAAGGACATAATAACTATCTTGGGACAGCCATTTAGGCTAGTCTTTATAAAGTTTTGCCCCTGAGAACATGGCAGTTGCCTAATTTTGAGCAGCCATTACCTTACCTTTAGTTTGAGGGATCCCTCAGCTCAGCTGGGACCTCTGCACTTCCAATAAGGAGGCTAACCATCTCAATACCTAAGTACAAGTTGATATGGAAATACTTTTCAAAAAATCCTGATGCTAGGAGAAAAAAAGAGATAAAACTGCCCATTTTTATGTAAATATTTGGGTCGGAACAGGAGGAAGGACTGTTGGTAGCCTGAGGAGTTTGCCTCTGCAAGGGCAGACTACAAACCTTCCAGAGTAATTCCAATGAGATTGTTGTTACAAATGCTAAATTGTCTTTTCTGATTCTTTTTTTTTTATTAGGTTATTTGATGTTATCATTGTCCAGGACAATCATGCAGGAAGATCAAAAGACATACAAGCAACACGAAAGAAAGCTAGGAAAAGATGCAAGTGCAGAGAACCTGGCAAAAGACTACCACATGAGTGACCTCAGGGAGGCTGAGCTGACTTTGGGTTTGAGACTGGGGTTAAATCAAGCGAGTTACTTGCACCAGCCACTTAGGAAAGGCAGATGCATGACAAGTGAATTTTTTTTTTTTCCTGTACTTCTTGTCCCCCTGTAACTGGAAGACAGCTAATAGCAGGAATGCTGTTGCCTCAGATCCCAACCAGAGTAGATGATTGCTTAAGGCAGAGCATGCATGAGGGAAGATGTTGGCTTCCTATTCTATAGTACTTTCCCTGATTTGTTACACAGCATGACAAACAGAACAACACTTCCACAATGTTTATATGTTTTATTATACATGCTAGCAGTAGAATCAAAGCTGAGTGCCAAGATAGTTAATTAATTCCACTATACTGAATTACCCATAAGGTTTAAGTTATGTATGGCAATTATCTCCTTCAAACTGTTAAGCATGCATAAAGTGGTTATTGCCTGCTGTCTTTCTACCTGCACCACAACAGGGGCAGCGAATGTTGCCATGTGTTTGCTCGCGCAGTGACATGGAAGCACCATGCACCTTTCTGCTGCTGTTAAGAGCCATGACAAGCTGCACAGGCAGCCCTGCGGTGCTGGGCTGTCCGCATGCACGCAGCTGCCAGCAACTCACTGCCTGAGGAGTTCCCATTTCAGGAGAGGAGGCAGAAAAGTGTAAGGCACCAGTGTATCATTGTCATGGCTGTCACATGGAGGAAAAGACAGAGAGAGATGAAGTGGCAGGCCCAAGGTCGCCCTGAGGAGCCAGAATCACTGTAAGGAACTGAGTCCCTCACTTAACCTACATCTCCATCCCAGGACCTACCCCCAGAGCTCTGTGTTAAATCACATAAAACTTACAGTTTTCTTTTACAGTTTAATTTCTTCATGCTGCTAAAACAATGCCAGTCCCTGGCTATGCTTGCTCCATGTAACTTCAAGGGCTCTGGCAACTTGAGCAAAAAAAGGAAAACCACTATCAAACTGCAAAACATGCTACTCCTTGCTTGGACTCCTAGTCTTTTTCTTTCTGCTGAAGCTGTCTGGCTGCTTTTTAATTATCTTAATCTGATTAGCCTTCACTGGACCTGCTGTATGATAATGAACCTAAACTTAAACCTAACAGTCTGAGGCTAATGTGTAACTCTACAGAGTGATATAGTATGTCCCAATCTGCTTGCAGGACACACTAGAGGGTCTCTGTAATGAAACTGGTGGACTTGAGTGGTTCTGGTGGTTTATGCCAAGGAATTACCAGATTTTCTGCAATGATCCCATTGCCCTGACAGAGCTCCCTAAGCCACGTGTGCAGGCTTCACTGTGTGGGGACAATGTACTTGAGTCTGCTTTGGGCCACACACTTTGCTTCAGTCATTCTTTCCCGGGCTATCTGGCACGCTTTGAGATACAGCTCTCTGTCAGTTTACAGGATAAAGATGATGTATCTGACCCATATTTAATAGCCACACCACCATCCATCCCAGCAATCCATAGTAAGTAGGCAAAACCAGAAGACAGTGTACAAGAAGGTGATGATGTTGTTCAGCTCCTTTCCAGAAAGCCGGGCAGGGAGGAGGGGAAATTCTCCAGATCACAGCTTTGCCTGCTGGTCTGTGGAGCCTCGGCAAAGTGGGGTGGTAGGAATCCATCGCAAAGGTTATAAAGCTGGGGTCCCTGGAGAGGGGTTTTGCTATAAAAATGCCCACTTTTAGTCTACTAGAAAAATAAAATAGTTAATGGTGAAAAATTAGGGTGTTTTTACAATTGCATTTAAAACCCTAGGGGAGCCTTTAATGGGCTAAATGGACTACTTAGAGAAAAGCCCTCATGTTTTCCTCTTTTTTGTGTGTGTTTTAATTTACTGTGTGTAGCTGCCATTATCCATAACCCAAAACTTATGACTTTGTTACAACAGGAGAAAAGAACACTTTATTGTCTGCTGTTGGCAGATCACCCAAAGTCCCCTCCCAACTTAACAAGCGTTAAGCTTCAATAAGACACAAGACACATCAGAAAAAAACATTGCCACAAGGCTAATGATGACAACAGCTGCCAGCAAACTTTCCATTGCAAGCAAGTAAAGACTTGAAACAAATTTTAGCTCAAGTTTTGTTTTAGTAGCATCAGTGACATGTCTGTGCCGGCAAAGGCTCAAATTGCATTCCTTAACACTAGGACTGTAGACCTATCTCCTGGAGTCATTACATTGCAACAGCCTGGTAGTCATGAGTAGAGTTGTGAAGTCTTTAACAAATATGACTTTTTTATTCTTCTAAAAAGAGGTATTTATGCCCCAAAAGGCCAGTGAGTCAAGTCTCATACAGATGAGAATTTCTGCATGCCAAAGAAAGTTAAGGTGCCTTATATGTTTGGAGGAGGGCATGAGAAAGAGGTTGTGGGTCTCAGCAAAGCTGGAGAGTCAAGAACTTTGTAATTCTCTTTACTTTTCTGACATTAGTTTTCTTCTTAGCAAGTCATTTAAAGCCCAGTCTATATCAGTGCCTTGCCTATGTGAATAAGAGCTCTATACACTATGAGTAGGTGAGGTCTGACCTCTCACCTTTTCCTCCATTTTTCCAATCTATAGTGCAGTGTCAATTTTACTCATACACCTCTCCCAACTGGGTGGATCATGAAGTTGCTTTATATGAAGTTGTTCTACACAGAAAGCCTTGAAGATAATTAGATGAAAACAACCTCAAACCCTTGGTAAAAGTACAATGTCTGAACAATATAACTGAGATGGTACAACACAGATAGTGAGGACTGATCGGTAGGAAGAAGAGTTTACACTGTTTCTGTTGTTGATGCACTGTCCCTTCTCAGAACAAGTGCTGCCATTTTGCTCAGCATCTTCCCTCTACAGAGGGATCTGAACAGGCTGGATCGATGAGCTGAGGCCAACTGTATGAGGTTCAACAAGGCCAAGTGCCGGGTCCTGCATTTCGGTCACAACAACCCCATGCAATGCTAAAGGCTTTGGGAAGAGTAGCTGAAAAGCTGCCTGGAGGAAAAGGACCTGGAGGTGTTAGTCAACAGCCGGCTGAACATGAGCCAGCAGTGTGCCTGGGTGGCCAAGAAGGCCAACAGCATCCTGGCTTGTATCAGAAATAGTGTGGCCAGCAGGACTAGGGATGTGATCGTCCCCCTGTACTCATCACTGGTGAGGCCGCACCTCGAGTACCGTGTTCAGTTTTGGGCCCCTCACTACAAGAAAGACATTGACGTGCTGGAGCGTGTCCAAAATAGGGCAACAAAGCTCGTGAAGGGTCTAGAGCACAAGTCTTATGCGGAGCAGCTGAGGGAACTGGAGCTATTTAGCCTGGAGAAAAGGAGGCTGAGGGGAGACCTTATCACTCTGTACAACTACCTGAAAGGAGGTTGTAGCCACGTGGGTGTTGGTCTCTTCTCCCAAGTAACAAGCAATAGGACAAGAAGAAATGGCCTCAAGTTGTGCCAGGGGAGGTTTAGATTGGATATTAGGAAAAACTTCTTCACCAAAAGGGTTGTCAAGCATTGGAACAGGCTGCCCAGGGAAGTGGTGAAGTCACCTTTCCTGGAGGTATTTAAAAGGTGTGTAGATGTGGTGCTTAGGGAAATGGTTTAGTGGTGGACTTGGCGGTGCTAGGTTAACGGTTGGACTTGACGATCTTGAAGGTCTTTTCCAACCCAAATGATTCTCTGATTCTATGATTCAAGAGCTTCAGAGAAATAATGAACAAAAGCAGACTGGAAAGCCCTTCTGGCATGCTGACTATCTTTTCTGTCTTATGAAAAGTATGATCTTAGAATGGGGACTGTCTTGCAGAGATGGAATTAGGCATTGGGTAAAAATGGAACTTATGTAACAAATCTGCTCCCTGCACCACAATCAGGAACATTCACATGTCAGTTTTCTGACTGAAGTACATTTTTGCTATGTATAACCTAAGACAGAGGCAGAGATTGCATTTGCTCTAAGAAGAATCAGGAAATTCTGGGCCAGATAGGCTGCATCTCCCTTACTTGGTAGAGCACAAGCCAGAAAGCTGCCTGAGACTAAATGTAGTTTCTCATCTGTGAGTCTGCAGTTCTGGCCCTAAAATACAGTTCAGCAGCCTGCATATCCTATAGAGTCTTGCAGCAGACATCAGCCTTTTTAGAAAGCTCCTAGGCTGGCTTGTCTGTATTGTATTGACCATGTAATTTTTCTGCATGGTGATAAGAGCAGATAATTTGACATGAGTTAACAAAGCGTATGGGTTGGCACATGCTTGAATCTGGGCTAAGGAATAGCGTGGCTCCAAATGTCTGCTTGTTTGAAGCTCCTGCATTTTGGCTGTTAGTATTCAAATTATTTGGACGTGAAACGAATTTGAGCGTAAGCATGTGCTGGGACCCAAGGTTAGAAGTAACCATGGTGGAGTCCATACCCATGCAGACTACAGTGGAAAGTCCTGTTACTGAAGCTGTGTAGGGGCATCATGATGTGACTTTCTGCTTTTGTTTATTTATGGCATCACCAGTAAAATACTGGGATAATATAGCTTGGCCTTTATATCCTTTACTGAATTTGTACTACATGAGCTTAGAAAAACAGCTTTTAAAGAAAACTTAAACCAAGAATATATGTTATTACGTCACTATGTGATCATAAACACCAAGCCCCATGTTACTATTTTTAGTCATTTTTCAGACCATAAATGTACTATACCATTTGCAGCTGGCCTGTAAACAGAACAATATTGAAGTAATTGGCAGATCCACCAAGTAAAGCTCTTACCCTATAAAAATATGGACCTTGTAAGGGGCTTCTACAAAGATGTTTTATATTTGTGGACCTATTGTGAGCATACAAAGAATAGTATGGGCAAAAGGAGTGTGTTGTTAAGGGGCTTACACTGACTAAAGTAAAAAAAAAATGCTGACTATATAAAGTAAAGAAGAATATTGGATTTCAGAATTTCTGCTGAGTATTTTGTACAGAAAACCTGATATTAAAGCTGTGGAGAATCCTCATCTGTGTTTCAGGGATGTAGTCCTGATCACTTATATAAAAGCATTTGCCTGTCTTGATTATTTAGGATATATTTCTTAAATTCATTTCTTTTAGGACAGAACAAGACCAAATTCCTATGTTTTTACTTCAAGGCAAAACTCCCACATTTGGCCTAAATGAAACTGACTTGGCTTGATTTATCTTTTATTTATTTTCTATGGGACATGTTGTGGTATTAATTTAGGCAGGACACTCCTCATTGTTTTCACTGGAGAGTCCTGCTTAAAACATGGATCTGCATTACACTATCCTAATGATGAACTTGGAGTGAGTAATTGGATCTGAAGAAACAACCAACCTGATTTTGGAAATCTGTTACTTTTTATGCCTGCTTGGCTTTAAAAAAAAAAGAACAAAGACACAAAGTTCAGTTTGAATTCTGCCACACCAGAGCAGCAGTCCTTTGTATTTTCAGAGAAGGGAGCTTCATTTTGGGGGAAAAAAAAAACCAGAAAAAAAAAAAGGAAAAAAACCCCTGAATTGCATCCTCCCACGAGGACATTTAATTTAATAAAGCAGCCTCCTCGGGATTGCTCCACTGTTGCTTAGGCGCCTCGGGGGGAGGATTCTTCCTCATGAGGGGGAGGATCTTGGCCAGGCATGAGGGAGACGCTAAGGCTGGGTGTTAGGGAGTGGATTTGTCCCTGAGGGCAACGTTCCCCTTTCCAAACAGCTGTATGGATTTCTAATGCAAATTCTGTCTTCATTATGTGTATGAGAGGATTCATTTTTAGGTAGGTCAACTGTTTTGCACTCCTTTCTGAATTCCCCTGGCTAGCCTACTTGGTCTGGCAGTTTGCAAAACTACCCCCCCCCATGTCCCGGTGTACACCTACCATGCCTTTCCGTCCTTGCCTCCAGGCAATGGGATGTAGGATAACAACAGTCTAAATGAATTGTTGGCAAGTTCTACAAGGGTAGTCTCACTTTTGGCTTTGGTGTGCCACTGTTGGTAATCCCAGGAAGAGTAAGTTAGCTCTTCTGCCTTTCCAGGTGGACCAGTGGAGTCCCCTGCCCTGTCTGTAGCCAGGGTGTGGAGTGGTTTAGTCAGCTGCTACCCCAGCACCAGTCACCTACTAAATCCCAGGGCCAGACCTGCTCCTCCTTGTCACACCGCTTTGGCAATTTCTTGTTTTAGCATCAGTTTACAAGGTGGAAGCAAAAGAGAAAATCTACTGTATGCTCCTAAAGAAGTGAAAGGGAACATTTCTCTGTCAGCCTCAACATGAGCAAGACTGAAATTAACACCACCACACACGCCCTGCCCCAGCCTTTGCAATAGTGCAAAAGTCTTTCAAAACGTGAAACAGATGCCTGCTTTTGGGAAGCTCAACGTATACCTGTTACACACTGCCTTCAATGGATGGTGTCCAGGAAACGCAATGGATGCTGTCCAGGAAACGCAAAGCAGAATCTAGAGTTTTATATACACAAATAATATACTCTTCTATCTAGGAGGAATATTCTATGGATATAAAATGTTATTTGTTACTAAATATTTCAGGCCAAACAAGCTAAGGATAGAGTCAGGAATGAGCAGGTTCACAACAAGCTGGCATGGAAAAAAAACTTTGCTAGGTGGTCAGCATTCTTGTGCAGCATCTTGAAGGATGATTAGATACTTTCCTGACTTTGGGGAATATTGTGAAAGTCCTTTGCTGTTTCTCTCTCTTTTTTTTTTTTTTTCTTTTTTAAGCAGGGATGGAGATTGGAAGACTGTATGGATTTTGTTCAGTTGATCATCTTTGTGCTCCTGCCTCCCATGGCACTGTCTCTGTTTGGCTTACCTAATTAATTGACTTTTCAGGAGGAAGCATGAAGGAGGAAAAGCCAAAGACCTATGGAGAAAAGGACATTGAAATGCTCTTACATCCAGCATCAGGATTGCATTTGGCAGCACATGCATACCTTTAAGCCAAATTTTCTCCGATTAAATGTTTTTGGCCAAAAATCAGAATTGGTAAGTACATTGCATATTGAACTCCTGTCCAAAAGTATAATGAGACAGGAGAGGAAATACTATTCAGTTTAAAAAAACCTCGATGACATTGTATTTTGATACCTAGTTAGGGATACTTTTTGAAAAATGTGAAGAGTGGTGGATGCTAGGGACAGCGTCACATAACCGGACTTTTCAAGAAAAAAAGTCATTAATACCAGCAGATGGCGCTTAAAGCATAAAATAACCGTAAAAATGTCTGAACCGCAGGGCTACCAGTGCCATCTAGTGCCCCCGCCCGCCTTCCTACTTCGGGCAAGTAACCTCTCATTCAAGGAGGGCGGCCGGGATGGCCAGCGTCTGAAGGAGCAGGTTACACTGCCTGTGTTCATGATGTGCAATATATGCAATGGTTTGAGATGGGGAGTGTGTCTGGAGGAACTGTTACCATCTTGTAATATTCTGACTCTGTTCTTGCACTGCTCCCAAAGCATCCCACCCTCGTGGTACTGCTTTATGTGCACTTTTGGCTGTTCTAATGGTAATTTTGAGAGCGTTGCAATTTTGACAGCGTTGAAATTTACTATCAAAAATCATCAGTTGCAAGTAAAACATGTAAGTAAAAAGAGGTGGACTGTGAGAAAATAAATGTCTTTTTCAGTATCCATTTTAGAGTGATATTTTGCACACTTACAAGCCTCCAATAGAAGTTTTGCAAACATTAATGAGTTGTTATTATTATAAGTTGTTATTATTATGGCTATTGCCATCATACTTTGTTTGCTTCTCTTTATCCTGTAACAGTGAAGCAAACAGAAAGGAATGACTGTAGACAGTCATTTTCAAGGATTCATTTTTGAGCAACAAATCCTCAATGCCTTCTGCTTTGCTGCTGAGCTTGCAAATACTTACTGGCAATCTCTGTTGTTCATCACAGGGGAAAAATTTTAAAGCAAATGAACATCAAAGAAGTAGTGAGAGGAGAAGGATTGGCAGTTTCCACATTAGACTATCCTATGTAAAAAAAAAAAAAGTTTTATCTCTGAATGGATGGGACTTACTCATCTCTCCACAGCTGCCTGCTTTACGCAGTCCTCCAGCTTGCCTGAGCATGCATGCTCTCTGAGTGGGAAATGTCCTGTCCTGTTATGTCAGCTCCTTTTCTCCTGAAAAAGAAGAGCTTACAGCAACGTTCTTCTCTTGCAGAGCTATGATTTTCTGTGATGATTTTCTACATTTAGCTGCTTCCTTGCACACTGAACACTTGCCACTTCTAACAGAATGAAAATCTTGCTAATAGTTGAAACAGGTTAATTGCAATTAATTAATACAACAAACGCTTACAGGCATTGGCTATTAAGTCATTATTTTGCGTAGCAACCTGTTGGTCTTATGATGTTTTTCCCCCATCCATGCCAGTTCTGTATTCCTCTCATGGATCACAATCATTTACCCACAAACAATAGGCAAATATGGGCATTGCTGGGTTTTCAGGAGTTTTTTTTTTCCCCTCCATGAGGGTGGTTGTGGTGTGCTTTGTCTGTAAAGGACACCTGAGCCACCTAGAGGGCTGAGGGTAAGGAGTCTTCCCTAGGGGAAGGTCAGTGAAGGAGTGAGAAAGAAGTTTTTCTGACAAATGTGAGTGCCCCAGGGGCTCGTGGGTTCTCCCTGGTTCAAGGGACACACAGAGACCCGGCAGGAGTCTCAAGAGCCAGCTTGAGTAATGTCTTCCTCTCAGTTTTGAGTGTATAACAAAATGAGGAAGAAAATTCCTAATTAAATCACATTGAAAAAGCCTGGGGAGAATAACAGCCTTTTTTGCCACCATATTTTTTTTAAAACAAAAATGTTATATTTGCTATATAATTAATATGCACTTTTTGGCTGTCAGTGTCAAAAGTGGCATATGCAGGTCTCAGGCCCCAGTTTAAGAGAAGATAGTGACAAACACTGCACTTCTGCTAGCTTCAGTGGAACGAGTTCTCAAAATTAAATGCATGCTGGAGATTTGGAGGTTTAAGCACTTTCTATACAGTGGGGTCTCAGCTTAAGTATTTTGCTGAGTCGAGGCCTGGGACACACGTGGACCTGGACTTGCATGTAAGGCAAGGACACCCACTACAGTACAAGCATGACTAGGAATGTATTCCCTTGAAAACACTTGGAACAGATACTTGTGCCTGCAGTAGATTGTCTGATGCTTCCCAGTGAGAAAATGGGGGTAGAGTAAGTGGGAACAGATGTGGGGATGGAGAAAGAAGCCAGGGAGAACAAGAACAGTAGAGTTTTCCAAAAAGAAAATACATTTTTCTTCTGTGATTGAACTATGCTTTCCCAACTTTCATCTTTCATTTGCTCTCTAACAAATAGCTTTGAAATGTACTCAGTAAAGATCTGTCTCATCTCCCTCCCGTGGATGGTCATAGACAATAGTCTTCTACTGTGTCACCAAAGGCTCAAGCAGATTAGGACAATTATAGGCTGTGCTGTGGATCTAAGTTTTTGGGACCTGATGACTACTCATGAAGTTTTCCAGTACTCTCTCCCTAATTTTTTTTCTTTAATGGAATTGCATGTAAAAATTACATTATTTAGCTTGAAGTCAAGCACTGCAAAGTAACAAAATATCAGAAATAAGTTGTCTGTGTTATATTAATTTGTCTCTTCCTTCTGTGTCCATGACATTTACATGATTTTTTCCCACAGGGTCCTTAACTGTATAGGATGGTCTGTATTCTCAGAACAAATCAAGTTTCTGTTAGTCTCATCTCTGGGAAAATGCGGAGGATGGACCCAAAACTACAGTCTGAGCCACTAAAAGGTTGCAGTTTGCTATTGTAGTTCTGTTAAAACCCAGCTACAAGATAAATTAATATATGCTAAAAGCAAAAGCAATCAAATGCTTTTTGAAACCTATAAAACAATGTGGTTTCACTTATGCTTTTTGAACCAGGCAGGTGGTGAATTCCCAAGTGGATTGTGTGTTGCCTGAACCCTTTGCTATTTGATTTGACTGGTAATTAAAATCTCAGGTAAATTGCATTGAAAATATGCGCTGACTGATTCCTCTCATGGCTTGGGTAGTCCAGGTGGGTCAAGCGGGGGAGAAGAGATAGGAACTTCCAGTTAGAAGAGAACCATCAAAGCCTATGGAGGTTGGCACTGGTACTTGCTGGTTCTTTGCAGACAGCACATGAAAAGCAGAGCCCTTCAGGTGCTCATTTCCAATGACTAGTTTCAAAACCTCAATGGGAACTATGTGAAAGGTTTAATTTTTATTCATGACCTTTCTGGGACAGTGGGGCCAAGTAGGTTTAAGTAGGTGATATTTAAAAGATCCTATTTGATCTTCCCTGATGGAGATACCAGAAGACATGGTTATCGCAGAAAGGATCAAATGCCATAACAGACGTTCTTTAGAGGTTCCTGAATGGAAACCCAACCGGCACCTGAGATTCCTTGGAGAGAGGATTGGCATGCCTAAATGCAAATGATTCTCATACTCAGGAAGAGAGTCTGGCTTTGGGACCCTGGCTTTCAAACTTGTTGTGGCAGACTTTCCTTAACTCATTTGATGCCTTCTTCTCAAAGAAAGCTGGATGGAAAAGTGTTGTCTACAGAGTTGAGCTGATGAGTAGAGTTTTTTATGTCTGCTGGGCTACTTCTGCATCCCTGTGTAAGGTAATTCTGACTTAAAGATTCATCTTAAGGACTTTCAAATGTATCCCTGGATCCCAGCCAGATGCCATGAGCCAATGGTCCAAGAAGAAATGGTCTCACTAGGAAAAAATGAAGAGAGGGATGTTAAGGATAATTGGTTTTACTGGCTGAGGTAAACCATAGTTGCAATACACATGACCTCTAGTACTTTTTGTGGGGAACATAGCCAAAATCTGTTAGACGCAGTTAATTGTGGAAACTCTTGTGGCAAAGAGATATTCTTACAGGTTTGCTAATCCTTCCCTGTCGTGAAAGTTTGTCTCACGAGATGAAATACATCTTTATATTAATCAGATGACTTTAATTTTTAAAGCATACACTAAATCATTGTTTGAGTAGGCAAATAAGACCCTGGTGTTGCTTTGTCTTGTCATGGAAGGTCTTTGAGGCCTCATCCACACTCAACAGTAAATTCATATTCACCCTTGGGGTCATCTGGCAGACAGAAGAGCAGGAGGGGCAGTGCTGCTGCTGCCCTGCAATAGCAGAGGAGCTGCTGGCAAGGTTTGGCTGTACAGCCTTTACCTCTGCTGTGGAGATGTTTTATTAATGCACTTGTAGAAGCAAATATAGCCATTTGTCTTTCTGCATGCTCTTCTTGATAGTGGATGTAACTACATTTCAGGCAAAAGCTGAGCAAGGAGAAATTTTTTTCCAAGACAAAAATGCTGAAGTGATGACTGTCCACTTGAATATAGACATAATAAAAGGTTGAAGCAGAAGATCTGTCCTCCTTTATCCTTTCTGGCATTGCCCAAGAAACCTTGTTCTCCACATAAAGAAACAGAGTTCACATAAAGCAGGAGGGAGCCCCTGAAGAGTGTGGAATTAAGATTTATTTATTTGAGTCCTTATTTTTGCTGATGTAGGTTATCCCAGGATATTCAGTGGATAGTAGGCTAAAAACTTGATACAATGATGGTTGGCTCAGAGTTAGGCCTCAATGTTCATATAGGGAAAACACAAGCTTTTCATATTATGCATAAACCATCAACCCACTACTCCTCTACTCCTGTCAGAACATTGGTTTCCTGCTGCCAGTAAAGAACACCAGCATGTCTTATAAAAAATGCTGCTTAACCTCATTACCAGAATTATCTGCACCCCGTGTAGCAGTTCCACAGCTCTTTACTCTCCTCTCTTGACCTGCCTGTTCTGGATTCCTTTCCCCACTGTTGTTACTACAGTTTTTCTTACTTATAAAAAGAATACACATCTTGTCTATACACATCTCATATGCAATCGGCACGTGAGGGAAAACTTGGTCTTTAGAGACAGAAAAACTTGGTCTGAGACAGAAGGAGTGCACTCAAGATAGTTGCACTTTTAACCTGCTTTCATACAGAAATACATATTATCTTCATGCTGCCTGTGTGCCTATCTTTCAGTCCTCTATAACTTTTGAATTTGCTGACTGATTTCTGTCTACTTGATGAAGGAAATTTGACATTAATTTCTTCTGTGTTCAGTGAAAATTAGTAGCCAAGCAGAGTTGAGGGGCCTGACTTATTTTTCTGCTGAGGGAAAGACTTTATTATGAGTAAAACATTATTTCTGGGCATCAGAAGATCTGCATGGGAGAGAAAAAGAGCTGATAGATGCCTCAACCACAGGAAAAGTTTCAATCAGAGTTTGCATTTTATTAGACACAGGATAGTTCAACCACAAGACACAAAGCCACAGGAAACTGGACTTCATTTTCTGTAGCTACTTGTTTTCTTAAATCAAAATGTTTGGGGTTTTCCTCTCTCGTCACTTGCAGAGAATTATTACTGTGCTGTGATCCTGGTCTTTGAACTTACAGCATCTTTATTTTTTAACTGTAGCTCCCTCTCTATTAATTTGTAATACCCCGTCAATGTAAAAGTTAGATGTGTACATGGATAGCAAGTCTGAGTATTAAAAATGTATTTGTGATGTCTGTGTACTGATTAGAGTTTCATTATGTTTAAAAATAGTAAGTAAAAGTACTTTTCCAAGGACTGATTTCATTTTCCGAACAATAATGTGTGCAACTTAGTAGATATTATGGTTACGATTACATCGAGATTTCACTATAGCTCTCAGCTTACAATTCCTTGAGAAAAAAATTACACTTTTGACTTAAATTGTCTCTATTCATTTAAAGCCTTGAGGATTAATTTACTTTGAGGGCATTGCTATTGTTTATTAAATTATTTCTTTGGTTAGTATATTATTTATTTAGTGAGATCTGTTTTCACTGTTGGCTTACATATGGGAGGAAAAGTGTCATTTCAAAAGCAGAAACAAGTGAGATTAAATATTATTTGTATATATTTCTTCTTTTCAGTGTCTGTGTTACTTCCTAAAAGATGCCAGAAGGAAAAGGGTAAGACTTCTTTCCAAGCTACTACCTGTGGGAATCACTCAATTTACTGTCTCTCTTTTCTTTTTTTTAATTCCTTGTAGCCAGTAGGCTGGTGCACGGCATGCTTCTTTGTATGGCAAATCCAATTCAGTCCAGTTCAAATCACTATCCTGTTCGGTACTGCCGTTTAACACTTAAATAACAAGTTCCTCGTCATCCCCAGAGGAAGCAATGTAGTTAAATTAAGCTGTCCCCAGCCTGAAGAGTTATTGTGAAATAATGAATATTCCATGATCAGGAAATGGCAGAGTGGAGCAGGCAAGTCTTTGAAGCCTCATGAAGTTTTGGAATTAGCATCTGTATCAAAGTCTAATTAATGTTTCCTTTCTAAATTCATTTTCCATCTAATTGGCCAAGCTTTGATTGGGAACTGGAAATGTCATCCAAAAATATTTCCTCTTACAAGACTACTCTAAGCAGAGTGTTTGTAGTCTGTCATTATATTCCCTGTTCTGCGCTTTCCTCCTTCAAGGATTTTCAGCCATAGTCATTGTATTGAAATAGCTTCCTCTGGCCAAATTTTCAGTCTGAACTCAATTGTAAACCAGACTTTATTTTGGGTCAACATAACTCAGATAAAATAATGGCGCCCTGTGCTCAGTGTCAGTGCTACGTGTCCACGTGAAGGATTTAGATCGGTGGAGTTGAGCTCCCTGCCCACCACGCAGACAAAGCCACTGTTCAACTCCCAGCTTTGGTGAACCATAAATGAGGGACAACCTTGTTTAACATATCACTGAATCTGATTGATATGTTAATATCATCCAAGTTCAAAGAAACACGTCCTGGCAAGATAAATGCTATTTTTTTCCTTGTAATTTACCATTTCCTTCTTCCGTAAATCCAGCAGACAAAATAACAATGGAGAGGGGGAAGGGGGCTGGGTTGGACCGATCATTTTAAAACTAAGAATGCTTTGGCAAAGTCTCTCTAACCTGTTACTGTAAACATCAGCAGTCCTGTCACTGTCTCGGCCCGTATAAATACGTTCATGGCGCCCCACCTAAATCAGTGAAATATGTACATAGTTCAGACATACAAGTTAAATCCCACCAGCAACAATAAAGAGTAGGAACCCGAGGTCTTTTCCCAGGTTTTATCTTTCGCAGGCATCAGTGCTGAGAGCGTAGTAATGCAGTTACTAAATCCTTCTCAGCCCGAATCCTGCTTCCTCTGTTTGTGTGGCACTTCCTCCAAGTGTTGTGGTTGGGGCAGTGGAGCTAGGCCGAACACAATAGGCCTGGGCCGAGATTGTTGTCACCTGTCCTTTTTTGTCTCTTGGTTTTCGACCTACTACACCTAAGCTTGAATAGGAAACCCCGTGGGCAACTGCTTCTTTTTAAAAAAAAAAAAGAAAAGATAAGCTGCATTTACTTGACATAAAAAAACAAAGTCCAGCTCCATGCAGTCATGCCTATACACTTTCTCCCATTGAAATCAAACTTCTTCTCCGAAGCATGTGTTGCCAGAGACATGACCAATGTACACCGTGCTGCTCGAGAAACTCCGTGGTCATTTGTTGCTTATTGTATCAATGGCTATTTTAGAACTGTGGGAGAGAAGTATTCAAAATGAAGTCCTCCATGACTTCAAAGGCAGTGCTGGCGTGACTAAGAGCTAGCACACATTTAAAGCCTCCTCCTGGAACTGCCTTGGCAGTGTGAGGGATGAGAACCGGGATGACAAACCAGGCTGAAGCCTGGTCCTCTTGGGCTGCTTGAGGGGGCTGAAAAAGAGCTTTTACTCAGCCAGAATAAGTTGACAGGCCTGCATAAGTTATAAAGTGGTGCCAAAGTGGTACCTTGGACAATATTACAGGACTGGCCCCATCACGATAAGCCGTATTAATTGGTGTGGGAAGTCACGAGGGTGCGGGATCGCTCTGCTAACATCTATGCTTGGGAAGGAGTGTAGGTGTCCCACAGTACCGGCTGGCTGGGCTCCCCTGGACACTGAGAGCCCCATCATGCCATGGCTCTCGCCCCAGCTCAGGCCAAGCGCCTGCAGAGGGGGATCTTTGTTAGAAGGAGAGTGATGGAGGAGGCTGGTTCCCTACAGCACTTCCAGCATCTTCTCTTGCCCTGGGCTGGCACCAGGGAAACTGGGGAAAGGCTTCCTTTTGCGCTTGGTACAGGGTTGCTGCTGAAGCACTGCTGACAGCTGAGCTGGTGGCATCTCTTGAGCTTTCATGGGGCCTTCTTCCAGACACAGAAATGGGTGGGGGATTTGGATTTACTGGCTGTGTCCTGGGCTGAACCCAGAGTAGGCACCCAGGGTACTGACCGATGCCTCATCCACTTGCTTAGGAGAAGGAGGTTTGTTGCAGGGGAACTGACCGGCAGCGCTGCTGAGTGATCATCTTTATTAATGCTCAGATGATTGTTTATGTTCCTTACAGCGGGAGGGGGCACAGTTCCTTCTTGGAGAGAAACACTGGCAATTTATGTTGCTTGGGGAAAATGTAAATAATTACAAATTTCCATCCTACCGTCCAAGAAAGACAGCATCATTTTATACATTTGTTTTGGTGTGTTATAATTATAATCACTATTCTGGAACGTTATTGGAAAAGTTATTGTTCTTTCTAAAATGTTAAGTCAGTTTAATGACTAAAAAGTTAATAAGGCTCTTGTTGTTCTCATTATTTATTTATTATCCAATTACTTCACAAAATTGGATCTGAAAATGTAAAATGTATTTTTATGGAATAACAAACGCTACAACTAAGTATTAAAGGCAGATTGTTTTTAAATTCCTGTGGAGGACATTAAAACTGAATTAAAATATTAAAAATGAAATCTGAAAATGAACAACAGCATGAGAAGGGAATGAAAACAAAGAAAAAAAAGGAATGAAAACAAGTTAATAAAATTGTTGATAGTAGATGGGCAGGCAAACATTAACCCTTTCACCTCCTGAGCTGTCTAGCTCACCTCTTGCTCCCGGTTACCCACTTAAGGACTGTATGACACTCTGCAGAATTAAACCAGCCCAGGCCTGGTTCTGATCCCTCACGGCTGTAAAACTGAAGCAACTATTGTCATCAGTGGAGTTGCACTGGTGAAGATCTGGGTTTAGTGCATGTAATCATTCCTTTGAAATTTAATGCACTTTACAGTTACTTGCCTGTCTTTGATGCATGCAATAAATTTCTAGTTAAATGGGTCCAATTCTATATACAGACGAAATCTTGTTGAATTGCCAGTCTGTAAAAAATGAAATAAAATAAACATACTGATATTTCTATGATGAAGTGGAGTCAGTTCCTCTTTCCTGAACTGACTGGGAACCAAAGTCAAAATCCTGCTGTGAGAAGCCTGGTGTCTTTTATATCTTGTACAACCAGACTGTGTCCTGTTGGGCTCCATCAGCCACTGTATCTTTTGCAGTTGAGAGTTCTGTCATCTTGATAATCAAAGCAGAAAAAGGCAGTAAGAAACCTGATATGGGAAGCATAGTACTCAATTTTAATAATCTGAAATCTCCCCTATGTATTTGAGCAAATCATTTGAGAAAACTTATTTGTTGACATTGGCATCTCCCTACTAGGAAATATTTGTGAAAAGGAGTAGTAATTTTTTTCCATCATTTGAAATTATTTGTTGAACTTCGTCATGAAACTGCCTGCTTAATAGGTAGTTTGCAAACAATAAGTGGTCCATATTCGACAGTGAAACTCTGCATGCAATCAATGTCAGTTAACTATGTAAGTTAGGTTGGTAGAAGGGATGCAAAAACCACAAAAGAAAGCATGGCTTTGGAATTGTGAATTTTAGCTGGTAGTCTGTGTCCCTTGTTTGCATATTCAAATGTAACACTTGTTTTTTATAGTATTCAGAAAAGGAGAAAAAAGAAGGTAGTATTATTGGAAATGAAATGCAACACATAGCTATGAAAATACTTAAAATGAAATTTGACTTTGGATTCAAATATGAGTATTTTTTCTGAGCCCATTCTCATAATAGGATTTCTAAGACTTCTCAAAATAGTTCAAATTAAGGGAGTCAAACTCACTGATGAGCCTGTTCATGACCTTACATTCTTGAAATATTTGCATTGAAGGGGAAGGTGATTTCTTTCTGCATAAGATTATGTTTATTAAATCTTTTAATATTAATGGCGATTCATAGTCATAGAGTACCCAGATTTGCACATGTAAAAGTCCTTTTTATTCCAAATGCATTGCTTTTACAATTACAATTTTTAGTAACATTTTATTTTCTCTCAAATATTACTGGCACATGAATGAATGCAAAACTGTTCATAAGTTAAACTTTCATGTGATTAAGTCCACGTCTGGCTAAAAGCTGCTTTGTTGTACATAATATATGATAATTCTTTATTGTTTCATGCTCTGGTGGCATCTGAGTAATTGTATGTCAAAAAATATGGCCCTATCTTCTGCAGAGGCCACCAGCACTGTAACATTGTCCGCATGAACAAAAACTTTCCATTGGCACACTGGTATTTCATTCTCTCAGCATATGGGCATATAAACTTAGACATTTCCTAATAGGACAGGAGATGAAGAGTCACAAGGAAAAAAGGACAAGGAACTCAAGAGAAAAATCTCATTTTGTGTCTTATTTTAAATTCTTTATTACAAAGATGCCTTGCACACTGATTTATTAAAAACCATTGCCAGCTAATAAATTTGGAATAGCATACAATATTGTGACAGAACTAGCTATAAAAGGGGTAGGTAGTTTTTTTTTGTTCAAAATTCTGAGCTCAATCCAAAGTTAAAACATAATTTATCCATTCTCTCTACAGCTGTTTTCACATACTTCTGGTAAACTACACGAAAAATGTGCCATTCTCTGACCTTTAGCTGCTTTTCCCTGGTATTTCCTCTTGTCTCTTGGTGAAAATGGAGGCTAATGTTTTGCAGTCTGTGTTCAGAAGGACAACTTGCTTCTAGTTCCTCTTATCCTGCCCTCCTCTCTCCCTGATTAAAAAGACTTGGTGAAATAATGATCCAAATAAGCCTGTATGTAAGGGGTCACTGAACTATTAGAAAAACACCACAGGAAGGATGGAGAGAACAAGAAAGGAATTAGTGAAGGGTTTAAAACCCCTTTACTCACCCTGGGTGAATCCAGAAATGTCACTGTACTTACTCATCAAGGAATAACCTCAATTTCCAGTAGTGCTAAATACAAGTTGCTCTCCTTTACTTATGGGACTTTAACTATGCCTGAACCAGGGAGACCAGGTTACCCACTCGGCTTATTATATTGAGTTTCCCATATGTCCTTGCTGAGCAGATGTCCAATATTCTCCTAGATAATTAGTTCTATGACTTTCTTTCAAAAACAATGCAGAAAAACATTCCGCAATTTCCTAGCATCACACAGGAAGAAATAGCTTCAAATTATTCAACTCTGTTTTCATTAGTGCTTCATCAGCTGGCTTTGGTGGTTGCTGCAACTCTGTGAAATAGATATCAAAATGCTAACAAATACCTGTACCTGGAAAAACCTCTTTCCTCAGCTCTTTGTCCACCCACTAGAAGAACACAAACCGGCTACAATACAGGTTGTACTGCCTTGCACACCGATAACTAATGTGTATAGTACACAAACCTCACTACCTGAAAATAGTTCAGCCTGGTGAACAAAAATAAACTTTCCATTGCTCTGAGATCCCCAAGTGCCATCTCAAAGACACAGACCTGTCTCCCAGATACCTGCTAGCCCTCGCTAGCACAGTTTTCCACCCGCTGTCAACATTTGCTCAGGAAGGACAGACAGTGTAATTTAGCTTTATACAAACTTATTCAGACTTACACAAACCCCTCTCACTTACCACAGCTCAATTGTTTTCCTTTAAAACTTTCTTTCCCTTGGTGCTTTCAAAAAAACCTGAATTTGGGCATGTTAAAACCTTTCTTCCGCTGGGGTGTCTGCCTTATCCTCAGCCTGACCTCCTGTGTCAGACGATCCTGCGTAACCTACTGGACATGCCCATTATCCTTCTCCTTTCAGTTCTTTCCCACTTCCTAAATTGATCCCCCCAAAACGTAACACCGCAGCACACGACCTTCAAGATTTTCTCTCCTGACCCATTTGTAACTCCATAACTCAGAAAGGATCTGTCTTCCATCCGTATGGCAGAAAATGTGACTGTCTGTTACTTGTTACAGCATCCCTGACGTATGGATTTTCCTCAACTCACAGCTAACTCTGAAGTGCTTGGAAGGAACATGGCAAAATAACTGAGTTGCTTCGACTATGAGGACAGGACGTCCCTAAATACTGTGAAAAGAAGTTGCAGTAGGTACCTGGAAATTTTTAATGGTAAGTTTAAATACATTGCGTACCTAATACTACCATAAACTTTAACAACCAGCTGCAAAGCTAGTACAACCCCATCTAGAACCAAATGCAGTTTGCTGCTGCCTTTCATGCAGAGTCAAAATGTTCTGAAGTCTGAAGGAAAGAAATGGCTGCAATATAGTCCTTCCTGTGGTTGGTGTCTTCATTCGAACTATTTTCATAGAAAAAATCCATTTTCACAATAGAAATTGATGCTCAGCCAGTAATACCATTTTGGGACACTTTCCCATGTCTCCTGCCTGTAAACTTAATCCTGCCCATCTATGAGGCTGTATTGCATTTTTTTACCTTGATAATTCTTTGGGAAACCTGCTGGAAAGAAGCAGCTCAAGCTCTTCCATAGCACAGATGCTCACCACCTTAGGGGTCTCCACTCCCACAACAGCAGAGAGGTTTTGTGTTATCTTGTTGTGAACTGAAGGTTGAGTAGAAGTCCACATCAGAGACAAATACAAGAACTGGGATTAAGTAAGTATAGTTTCTCCTCAGTTTCATCCTGGGATGACTGCACTGGTTGGTTGAAGGCCCAGGTTTGAGACGAAACAGTAGAACAGATGTAAGGTGTTTTTGCTGGGCAGACCCTCTGGCTTCTAACAAGGCTAAGATCACAGTCCCATCTCAGTGGGAACCCTAATTTGGCTGTTTGTATTATCCCTCCTTGCTCTCCTCCTTGCCATGAAACTTCTGGGAACTGAAGGTGTTAGTCATCTCTAACCTTGCTAGTCAACGTATTCAAGACTTACATGGAAGGGATACAGGCTATGTATAAAACGTGAACTTCTCTTGGAAGTGAGGCTAAACTGCTCATTTTGGGCCACTTTCCTCATGTATCTTGTACATCAGTCATCATGGATGGCATCTGTTAGATTACATCTAGTAAAATGAACAGAGTCTGCGCAGAAGTGCAGCACTGGCACATCCCTGCCTATAGTCTTCAGCTAGTACCATAGTCCCTGTTGCGGTTTTGGCCATGATGGTTGTGCAGACAACATGCAGACCTCATTCAGGAACGTGGCCCAAGACCATTACCATCAGAATACGTGTGGACAAAGCCACACTTTCCTGAAATCGGGTGGGAGTGTGAGGAGCAGACACTTTGACTAAAAGCCTGGGCCAGATGACCACTGTGGGCCTACTTTACTGCCTAGTAAAGACATAGCCTGCAGTCCTCATGGTACTGGAGTTCCAATAAAACCTTCCTCATCACTTACAGTGGAAGGACAATCCACAAACTGGAAACTAAGCTTCCTTTTGGCTTTGCATTTCTCTTGCTTGGGGTGAAACTGTATTTCTGCTCTTCCTCAAGATCTGTGTGAAGTCCAAAATGAAGGACATACCTGCAAACCACTCCCCAGACTGAGAGACTCCGTTCCACTGTGTCCATGCTGCAAAATGCTTTCTGACACTGCAAGCTTAACCACAGGGCAGCACAGGACTTCATGTCAGCTGCAGTTCCCTTCATCCCCAAGTTCTAGCATCACCTCAAGCTCATCTTCTTCATTCAAACTACCCTTTGGTCTGAGGGTTCAAACCAACAGCAAATTGGTTGCAGCAGTCAGTAAAGCAGCTGAGTGCTGTCAGAGGTCCCAACATCTTTTCAGAATAACTTTTGTATCACAGTTTAAACAAACTCCCTGGAGGAATTTGGTCTCCTCCAGTCTCACCATCAGCTCGACAGGAGATAGAAGAGAGCATTTTCTGCCACTCCCACTCTCTCTTTCATACACTCATTTTAGTTTCTACAGTATTACTCAGTCCCTGATGCAACTATTTACCCATGTTGTTCAGCAGGTCTGTTTTCATCCAACAAACAAGAGGGAAGGGGTATAAACACACTCTCTTAATCAAATGGCCAAAATTGAAGCACAACATCATTTAGCTCCAAACAACACACTATGATTCAAGAAATCTCCAGCCCAGACTTGACCAGGACTATGCTTTTAAAGCAAGCTGAAGACAGCATATGCTGTATTTTGCTATAAAACATACCCTGCTCAGGAAGGCACTGATTAAGTAAGATTTACTCTGTCTTACCCAATTAACATATTGAAGACAGTTCATGTTCAGACAAACCAGCAAACCTGGATCAAAAAGAGGTCTACACTGGATTTTTTAAGTGGCAAAAGGTTAAACAATTTGAATGCCAGGTGAGGGGAATGATTGCTGTCCAGCTTCCCCCAGCTTTATATGCTGAGCATGACATCGTATGGTATGGAATATCCCTTTGGTCAGTTGGGGTCAGCTGTCGCGACTGTGTCCCTTCCCAACTCCTTGTGCACCCCCCAGCCTGCTTGCTGGTGGGGTGGGGTGAGGAACAGAAAAGGCCTTGGCTCTGTGTGAGCACTGCTCAGCAGTAATGAAAACATCTCTGTATTATCAACACTGTTTTCAGCAGAAATCCAAAACACGGCCTCGTACTAGCTACTATGAAGAAAATTAACTCCATCCGAGAAAAAAACAGCACATTCTCCAACCCTTATTCCATACCATTTACATCATGCTCTGGTCCCACACTATCCAATACATCCTCATCACCCCTCTTCCCATCCTTTGATACAATACATAGATATAATTTCCTTAGTCTATGGACCACACCTGTAAATCAAATGCCCACAAAAGCCCACAAAGTGTCCATTGAGTTCATTTAGCCCATGCCTCTGGGCTCCATCTGTTATTGTGGTCAGGACAGG
>VXBL01007716.1:540031-559180 GCA_013400195.1 Aramus guarauna
CCATGGGCCACAATGCCTTCAGAGATACACCTGCTCCAGCTGTGGCCTTAGCCACAGCCACAGTCCCTTCAGAAGTAAACCTGCTCCAACATGGCCTTACCCATTGTCATGGTTTAACCCGGCAGGCAGCTACAACAACCCCACAGCCCTTTGCTCACTCCCACTCTCCCCCACAGTGGGATAGGAGGGAGAATAAAAAAGAAAAAAAGGTAAAACTCATGGGTTGGGATAAAGACAGTTTAATAGGACAGAAAAGGAAGATAATGATAATGATAATGATAATAACAGCAACAATAATAAATATACAAAACAAGTGATGCACAGCACAATTGCTCACCACCTGAAGACAATGCTCAGCTAGTTCCTGAGTTGTGCTGCCTCCCAGCCGACCCCCAGTTATATACTGAGCATGATGTCATATGGTATGGAATATCCCTTTGTCCAATTGGGGTCAGCCATTGCAGCTGTGTCCCCTCCCAGGTTCTTGTGCACCCCTAGCCTGCTCACTGGTGGGGTGGTGTGAGAAGTAGACAAGGCCTTGGCTCTGTGTGAGCACTGCTCAGCAGTAACGAAAACATCTCTGTATCACAGAATCACGGAATTACAGATTGGTAGGGCTTGGAAGGGACCTCTGGCGATCATCTACTCCAACCCCCCTGCTAGAGCAGGATCACCTAGAACAGGTTGCACAGGATTGCCTCCAGGCAGGTTTTGACTATCTCCAGAGAAGGAGACTCCACAATCTCTCTGGGCAGCCTGTTCCAGTGCTGGGTTCCCCTCACAGCGAAGTTTTTCCTCATGTTCCAGTTTGCGCCTGTTGCCCTTCCGGTCTATCAGCCACTCCTCCCAGTTTTGTATCATCAGCAAACTTGCTGAGGGTACACTCTGTCGCTTCATCCAGGGATGTATTACCAACACTGTTTTCAGCACAAATCCAAAACACAGCCCCATACCAGCTACTATGAAGAAAATTAACTCTATCCCAGCCAAACCCAGCACCTCTTTTGAGACTTCTAAAAATACTGTCAACTAAAATATTTGACTTTTTTCCTGTAGTATCATTATTAATTCTCAGAAACTGAGCCAGAGTTAAAGCATTTAGTTTTAAATAAACAAATATAAAGGAAGTTGTAGTCCCAGTTCTGTAGAATTTGCAGAAAAATAATTACTAATACTCCTGCTTTCCTACCAGAACAGCTGGTGGCTTTGAAACACAATAGATTACTGGCCACATAGATAGCTGTTGAGTAGTCAAATATCCAGCTTCGCCTTTGTCATCCTCTGAGAACACTGCTTTGTGTTACCAATTGTTCATGCTTACAGGTTTTGTAAGCTGTGGTGGTGATGCTATGATGATGGCAAACGGTAGGAAGAAGTACACACATTCACACTATCTACTTAACAACTATATGGCTGTGTGATCATTAGAAAGAGCTGAGCTGGCCAGAAGGTACTTCTTCTATACTTTGTTAAAGATAACATGAAATAAGCTGTTTATACACACTTTGCTAGGAGAGGATTTCGGATCTCTGGGAGATGACGTGTACACACAGAAAAATATTGTGGGACCTGATTAGTTTCCATTTTGACTGACTAGTAGTAATTTCCATGATTTTACTATAGTGTTTTTATGCTGTTCTTAAGTAGAAGTGGGTTTGCCTCAACTGCTGTTTGCTGACAGTAACTGTAGCTGGAGGTGTCCCTAATAATGGAGCTTACTGAATCAAAATCTGGGTGAGGGTCTTACAGAAGTACAGACTGAAAGGCAGAGAAGCTTGACATGTGAAGACTATAAAGAACAGCCAGTGAACCTTCCAAAATGCACAGATATCAGTCAATATATTACATTCTTTGTCCTTGAGGTTCTAGTTCTTCGTAGTTACCAGGGCAGACAGATGTCCGTTCTCAACAGAGATAGGATAAGCTGCTTTTAAGTGCTATTATTTTTGGCTATATGGAGCTCCGTTAATTAATTGGCAGGTTTTTATGGTAATCCAGCTAGCAGTCTCTATTTCAATGACACAACCATCCCTGATGATTAAAAAACAGCTGCTTTGTACTGAAGTTGAGAAAAGTTGGAATGAATCACCTTCTCCTTTCTTAACACAGTTAATGGATTTGAATGAATAATAGTGCTTTTTTTTCCTCTGGAATATGCTATTACCCAACTTGCTACTTTTTGCTTATTCAGCATTTCCATAGTAAGAGAAGTTGGAGACATCACTAGTGCATTTCATATAATAATCCTCCCAGGTGGGAGTCAGTTATATGATGTTTTAAATTACTGATGCTCCTCAACTGCATACATCTCTGTTTACACTAGCACTAAAATTGACCCTGTCTTCCTCGGGAGATAAGGGAAGGACAAGAAAGCTTCTTACCTTTGGGTCCTTCAGTGAACACCCGGCTCTAAAGTGCACTGATGTCACCGGAAAACTCCCATTGGCCTCAGCAGGTTTTAGGAACCTCTTGGATGGCTGAAATACAGAGGCTGCACATTAAATTGACTTGGGTACTGACTGACTTCGAGACCATATCTTAGGTCTCTACACACACATTTCCAAAATGGACCGATTTGCTTGGACCTTTCTCTTTGGAAAGACATCTTTAGAGTCCAAAGTTCTGATCCTGTGAGGGGATTTACTAATGATGTCTTCTCAATCTGCAGAAATTCCTGATTTGAAAATCATATTGAAAGACGGAGCCCAAGCAATTTATTTTGTTAAATCTGAGTCCTGCCAAAGGAGACAGGACAAGGTATCTCCAGAGACTCTGAGGACAACACTTCTCTCTTCAAGATTTCTGATCTTGGGTGTGTTTTGGTTTAGGTGAGACTTATTTAAATAAAGAATATCACCTAGCTGCAAATTCTAAGGTCAAGATTTGCAAAATCAGGCTGCAGCATGAAGGTATTTTACATGGAATTGCCTCCTAAAATCAGTGGGGACCCATCTAGATGCAAGGACCTACCTCACACCTGGTGTTGTAGGGACAAAAAGTACATTTTGAACACATAGGTACTTTTCAATGTATAAAATGGAAATAATACCTTCCCATCTTTCCTCCTCCCTTAGATAGCTTATTTTACATTATTAGACTGTGGACCCCCCTAACCTCCCCAGCAACCATAACTTGTACTACTCACGAATGACATTTCAGGAAACATTACATTAAATAGAGCAAAGCAGCATGGTTGTGCAATTCACTTGATTGAATGCACAAGGATAGGAAGCCAAGCCAACACCCCCCCTCGGTCTGAAACCCGCAGAGCAGACAGAACTCCCTCTTCATGCAGCGTCTCCAGATTCCCAGGCCTGGTTGAAAGCTGCCTTCTGATTTATGAGTAATGAGCCTGCTGGTGATTTCTAAGAAGCGAGCTTCCAAACAGAAGTGCTGATGGGCACTGCACTGTATCATATCAGCTAGACAACACCTAGGCAGACTCTCAAAGGATGCTTTCATGAGATGAGTGTTCTCCTGTCACTGTCTTTGCTCGCTTTGCACAGTATTTAACCTTCAGATGCTGTTAAATTTAGATTTTTTTTTAAAGTTTTTGTTTTAAAGAACTTGTATGCAATCACAGCATAGAAATGTATGAAGCCTAGTGGTGAAGGTGCCAGTGAGACTGATTGATGCAAAAGTCTGGTTTTGAGGAGGGGAGGAGGGAGAGTGGATTCCTTTAGTTGTGCTTAAAAGAAACAAACTTGAAAATAAGACAAGAAAGTTGAGTGGAGGCTGAGAGGTTGAATGCAAGCTCTGCCAAGATTTGAAAAGTTACAAGCTAATGCTGGTACTGCATGTTTTCTTAATGATTGAGGAGTCAATCAGTTTTGTACATGGAGCTCCCAGCACAGAGACAGTGTGAGTTAACAGCGTATTATAAAGTCAGAGAAGTGATTAAAAAAAGTATTTTCTCTTGGTATTTCAACTGAAGAAGTAGAGCAAAAAAAAAAAAAAAGTCTTAAGGCGTGTCTTTACTGAAGCATTCATTGCCAAAAGTCTTTCTTAATTGAACTCCAGAAGACATCTGGCCAAGTTCTGCCTCCTATACTCTGATTTTTATTTCTGAGTGTAAGACTGAGATTTAGGTTGTGCTTCTACTACCTAGGTGCATCCTGCACTTGCATGTACATGTGTGCATCTTCTAACAAACCTCCCTGGATACACACTCTTAGAGTTTGCTCCTGAAAAAATGTTCATCTCAATGGGCTTTCACGCTTGTACCCGCTTGGATGTTAAAGCAGCTCTCACAAAATCTTGCCC
Source organism: Aramus guarauna (assembly GCA_013400195.1). Classification (NCBI taxonomy): domain Eukaryota; kingdom Metazoa; phylum Chordata; class Aves; order Gruiformes; family Aramidae; genus Aramus; species Aramus guarauna. The sequence continues at coordinate 544,295 of VXBL01007716.1, forward strand.
ATCCAAAAGGAAACAAGAGACTTAGGGTTAAATAATTACCAGTCTGACTCTTAATGTGAAGTAAGTTTAGGCCAAAATCTATATTTTGAAAGCATTTGAAGCTTTGTCCAGATCTTGAGTAAGACCTGAAGTACAGTTTAGCCCTATCTTCTACAAGTAACAAATATAAACTGTAACAGGAAATAGCAAATGGGACTTCTTGTTATCCTTGTGAAAAAAGGGAAAAAAAGGAAAACAAAACACCAGGACTGGAAGAAAGGAACATCTGTGAAGTAGGGAGATAAAAAAATTACTTCCAGAAAAGACATCCAGAAACTGAGATCTTCTTGGAGGCCTTCAAGGATGTGCCTAGCCCCCCGTGGCCACTCTGGGAATCTCACTGTGGCTTTAACCTGAATTGCTGTGGCCTGTTACGAGGAAGAGATGTTGGACTCCTTTTCCCCCCCTTTATTCTGTTGGAGCTATAGCTCTCTTACCTGCACACTTCCTAAGTGTGAGCCCTTGCTCACTGAAGCCATGACTCACATTTCCATGGGGTCACCAGAGGGCCCCTGCAAGGTTGGCTTAATGGTGACGGCTTCGGCCTTGGGAACAGAAAAACAGACAAAATTAAGACAAAATTCTTTGCCTCTTCCCATGGCCCAAGTGGCCAGATGACAGGACTCTGGGCACACGCGCACCTCCCCGAATATCACCGCTCAGAGACAAGGCGGTGGCTGTGACAAAGCTGAGATGCCTCACTTTGGAGACGTACCCCACGGAGATGCTAGCTGATGGCCGGGATTGCTCCGTTCTCCAGCAGGAGCGTGGTGGGGGCTGACGCCTCTGCCTGCGCCACAGGGCTCAGAGCAGGCGCTGACCCGAGCGCCTTTTGCAGCAGTTTCAGATACCTCTGCTGGGCACTCTATTTTTTGGTGCAGAGTGCTGTGCCGTCCCGAGCCGTGCTTGTCCAAACAGCACTAGAGCGGTTAACTTGAGATGTCAAAGCAGCAATATTTTTAAGAAAAAGGAATTAAATTTTATGCCAGACTTGGGGGACAGTTCCATTTTTGTGCTCCTAATGGAGTATCAGGGTTGCCTTTCGGTATGCTTTATTCACAAGCTAGTCTGGAGACAATTTTTTTCTTCAAAGTATTTTTTTTTTAAATGAATTGTTTGTAGTTCGGATGAAGTTGTTCCTCCTCCAGGCTATACATCAGTGCCTCACTATGCACGAGTTACTCCCTTAATTTACAAGCTGTGGTGGTCATTGTGTGTTACTATGTTTTTAATTTATTTATCTGGGAAAGATCCACTCAGAGTCAGTGTCTTTCCTCCCTCGCTTCTCACTAAGATCCTGCTTTTTGTACAGATTATGACCGGAGTATAGAGCAGTCAAAAGTGAGATGCCCACTTTTTTGAAGCACTTGTTTTCCACTGAAAATTCACCTAGCAGGGGGACCGAAGGAGTCATGTGAAACACCACGTTGCTGAACTTTTGCAGTTAGCACTTTTGCAGGAACACTCTGTACTTAGCTTCATGTTGGCTGATCCAGGTTAACCCTGTGATTTCTACAGAATTTCATACTCTCCATCTAACTTCTTTTGAATGTGTCTTATCTCCATTTACACTGCTCGTGTAGGGGCATTTTAATGTCATATTTAATACTGCTCCTCACAGCTGTGTTCTAAAATGGGCTTAATTTCTAATGAAGGCCCACCGCTGTCTGTTGTAAGATCAAACTCAGGTTTCAAACAGCTTTGTGAAACCTGCTGTGTTAGTTGCTAGTGCTAACCCAAACCCTGACTCCTTCTAAACCTTCAACTGGCTGATTAATTCTGGCAGATTTTTTTTTTTCTAAAGTTGTTAGGGTGGAGGGTTTTTTTGTGCCCAAGAAAAGCAGCATTTCTGCGTGGAGGGGGTGACCCATGCCAGGACTCCTCATTCTCGTTCCAGGAACACAATATGCCCTTTGATGTGCACTTACTCGGCAGCACATGAGGTACAGCTGACCGACCTCTTGTTTTGTGCATAGGTAATTTATGCACTGCCTCTGGGAGCACACAAATGACAGGACTTACATGTGTGAACCCTATTTGTGCATGAAATCAAGTGCAAATTTAGAGCAGATGGGGTTTTGACTCATAAGTGATAGAATTTATGGCCAAGATTAAAAAAAAATTAAAAAAAATCCTGAAGTTAATTTCCCAAATATATTCTTAGGTACCCAAGGACCTGATTTGCAAAAGTGAGGAGCAACCGACAGCTCCCCTGAAATTAGTCAGGATATACATGGGGTGTATACATATATATAAGTATATATTGGATAAATACAGGACATATACAGGGTGCTTAGTAGCTCTTGAAAAGCAGGCTGCTTGTTCAGATACTAGTTACGTGCTTAACTCAGTGGCTTGCTTTAAAAAAGATGACTAAGCTGCGTCGTAATACAAGCCATTTGCTTATCAGTGAGCTGATGCTGCTCATGTGAGAGGAGGGATCAGCTGTGGAGAGAGGTGGGCACCAACCCTTACCCAAAGGGAACAGCGGGGAGCCCCGAGGGGCAAAGTGGGGAGGCAGTCAGAGGAAGGGGCTGCCACAAGCATTCTTCCCCACCTGGAAAGGCTGTTGTACTTGATGAGTTGGGCTTCATGGTTCAGGGCAGCACATTTCCACTGTAAATTTAGTCTGTATGGAGGCACAGTTCCTCTCTTCTTTTGAGACTTGTCTCTGCTGGGCTCCTGATACATATGTATGTATATGTGTGTATATATATAAATATATATATAACCAAAAAAAAGCTACTTCCAAAATCAGAGAGGCAGACTAGTCAGTCTTAAAAGTTGAGGCTGCCCCAGTCTAGATCAGTTCTTGTATTGTACCCCCTGTTGAGCCCTTGGCCAACCTTTGGCACGTGCCACTGCTGATGGTGGGGTGCACTCACCAACAGCATAGCACTATTGGTAAGAGAGGTTAAATGCCTTTAACTGGTGCAGCTCCCCAGCAGAGGCTCTGCACAGCTGCAGGTTTGTTCTTTTTTTGAAATTTCATTCAATTTATTTGGTGACTGCCTCTATAAGCTTTGGACACAAATACTGTTATATAGTAAGCAATATATGTACATAGGGTGTATTCCCAAAGCCGGTGTTTAGAGAACATGAGGAGTTTTAGCTCCTCCACTCTTCCCCTTTATCTTCTAATTCCTTCCTCTCTGTCTCCCATCTGTTTACAACTGGGCAAGGTGCTCTGCTGCCGCCTTTCCTTGGTGGGCTCTTGTGTCGCTAGCTGTCCTCCAGGACCTGCTCACAAGCAGCAATGCAGCTGGCTGGGAGAGCTTTGTGAATCCCATTCCTCCTAAGTAGTTTATTATTTCCCTCAAGCCTCTGAAAATGCTTCTCGGGAGAGACAACTTCATGGCGTGCTGGGATGTCCATCCACTGAGGGAACCCTGTCATGGTTATTGATGATTCTTTATTTAAAAAAATCCACCATAAGGGTGGAAAAAAGATCTGCTGGAACTAGGCAGTCCTGCTTGTGTTGCTGACTGAAGAACATTTGGTATGCATAAACTTAAATTGGTACATAATAAAGTCTTCATAACTGAACGCTGTGTGAACAAGTATGTTTGGTATCCCTAAAGGCCAGTTTTTTCTTTGAGCTCCAATCCATCAGTCTTTTTGTTTGACTGTTGCCTCTCTCTATCAGCAACTAAGAAGATTTTATGCTGTTTTGAAAGTAAACCACACATCTTAAAACAAGCAGGCTTCTTTTTGCAGCACACAACATGACTCCCTGTTGGACTAAGCACTCATGGATGTGAGTAAAGGGTTTGGAAGGCTAAGGATATTTGTGGTGGATTGACCTTGGCTGGATGCCAGGTGACCACCAAGCTGCTCTGTCACTCCCCTCTTCAGCAGAACAGGACAGGGGAGAAAATAAGATGGAAAAATTTGTGGGTCAAGATAAAGGCAGTTTAATAAAGCAAAAGCAAAGGCCGCACATGGAAGCAAAGGAAACCAAAAGATTTATTCTCTACTTCCCATCAGCAGGAGATGTCCAGCCACTTCCCGGGAAGCAGGGCTTTAGTATGTGAGTGGTTACTCTGGAAGACAAACATTGTAATAAGAAATGCCCCTTTCCCCCCTCCTTTCTCTTAGCTTTTATTGCTGAGCAGATGTCATATGGCATGGAGTATCTCTTTGGTCAGTTGGGGTCAGCTCTCCTGGTTGCGTCCTCTCCCAGATCTTGCCCACACCCAGCCTACTGGAGGTGGGAAATGTTGGAGAGACAGCCTGGGTGCTGCGCCAGCAATGCTCAGCAGCAGCCAAACCACTGGTGTGTTACCAACACCTTGCTGGCTACCGATAACACGGCACAGCACTGTGAGGGCTGCTACGGGGAAAATTAACTCCATCGCAGCCAGACCCAATACAATATTGTACAAATGCTAAAGGAAAAGCAGTGTAATACCTTTTCTTTGTCCTCCATTCTTTTGTCAGTCTAACTGCCTAAGGCCGCTTGAAAATCCCAGCCTGAAGGTTTCACAGTCATGAAGCTCAAGACATAACTAGCCAAAGTGTGATCCTGTTATCTCTGCTGTTCCCTCCCTTTGCGTGTAACACCAATTTGTTACATCTTGCATTAAATTACAGCAAGCGCTTTGGGCCAAAGGCTGCGTCCTCCTAGGCACTGCTCTCAAAGAACTTTTTGCTCTAACAAAAGCACTCCTAGCACTCGTGGCACTGCTATGAGTATTTTGGAAAGACACCAGTCACAGATAGGGTGCCCTTCCCAAAACTGACATGTGGTTTGTGCCTTTCTCCTGAGCACTTGGTTGACTCGCATTGTCCTCGCAAGCTGCTTGCTGTGCTTAAATGAACCCCACCTTATGGAGAGCAAATTCGTGGTGAGGTGTGATGCTGCACTCACCATGCACATGCAGGGAAAGCACAGCCTGCCTACCCGGTGGGTGCCTTTGGCAGGAACACCCTGGTGCGGACCAGCCCCTGGTGCGAGTGGGGAAGGGAAAGGTGGTGATGGGATCCCCTTCTCCTTCGCTGGCTAAATGTGAGGATGTCCTCTTCACTGGGACATGCGGTGGAGTAGACCTGGGGCTTCAATGAGGGCAAAGCATGAGACCTCCTGCTGTGTCTTGTCCCCTGCACCATGGCTACTGCTCACAACTCCCCACATCTGTCCCCAAGTGTCAGGAGCCAGAGGGTCTCTGGTGCCAGTGTGATTGACATCCAGCACGGTGTTTTTGGGGCAGAAACAGCGATAGGGTTGAAAGCCTTCATAGTCAAGTTCCAAAAACTGTCCTGGGGCCACAGTACTCTCTGTGCCTTGAGTGCAGCCATCTGCATAAATCATTCAGGCTCTTCTTTTCCAAAGAACGAAAAAATGTCAACCTTGATCCCAAGGCTTATTGTCACTTGACTACGGCTGCTCTGGCAGCACATTGCGGTGAGGGCAGAATAACTGGCTTTGCTGACATCTGCCTTTGTAGGGTTGAGTCTGAAGGGAAAAAATTAGGCCAAACTTGCTGACCACCGCCTGTTTTCAGCTGGTGTGCTAAGCTGCCTCAAGGCTATAGCAAACAGAGGGACATAGAGCTGTAAATGATTCCTTGTCCCCCTCCTCTTTCTTGCAGAAAGCCACCTTCACCAGCACTCAGAGATTCAGGAATCATCAGCCAAAATCAGTGGTGTAAAAATGTCCTGAAACTTAAAGAAAAAATCTAGCTTTTCTTTGCCATCTGGCATGTGAGCAACTCTATAGTTCATCTTTTGTTGCTGTTCTTCACAACTACAAGGGAAAGAGGTATTTTTTTTTTGTTTCTTAATAAAGCTGAGGTTATCAGGTAGCTCCAAGATCTGGAGCTTTAAGGAAGCCACCAAATATTAGGGAAGCTTGTAATAAAATTGCAAGACTTGGAAGTCTCACGGAGTCTCAGCCCAGGACAGAGCTGGACTTAAAAACTGAATAAATGACAAAGGCCTAGATTACCTACTGCATATGAAAAAGTGCAATAAAATTGTGAGCCATTTCTGTTCTTTTGTTAGTGACAGAGTCACATAGCAATTTCCGGGACTGTAAAAACATCCTAATAAATTTCCAGTGTTTCCTTAAGTTGAATGAATCACAGAAATGCTGCTAGCCTTGAATAGGTTTAGCGTTCACATCAACTGCCCAATAGAAAAGTCAGCTGAATCATGGTGCAGCTAGAAGCGGGTTGTAAATCACAGTTACAGGCCATATGGTACGGAGAGCTATTTAACAGCGTCACCAACAATAAGTTTCCTTCAAGATGGAGGCAAAGCCTTCATCCACAATGCAAAATGAATGGGTCAACCAGAGGAAAGACGGCACCCTCTCACTGGACATGATTTGAGTGAAAGAAGTTTAGGAAAGCTTTGGTGGGACAAGAAATAACCCTTGGTAGCTGTTTCTGTTGCCCCTTGTTGAATTTAGAAGTAAAACTGCAGTGTGCAATGCCATGCACAGGAGGCATGTCGTCAGGCTGTCTGGTGATGAGAACCTCTCCTGTAGGACTGACAGCTACCCTCAACCACCCATTGCCCAGGTTCTTGCTGAAGCAGCTGAGCTTGCTCAGGTCGGTACTGAAAGTACTGACTTGCAGCAGCCTTAACTGCTGTGATATAAGCCAGGGCTCTGTGGGACTACAGCAAGAGAAACAAACTGGAGCAGTGATTTATCTAACTGTAATCACTAAGATTGTACTGGTATCACTGGGCCACCCAGGAGATCTAATTTGGATCACAGTATTTGAGACCAACCTTGGAGGCTCCTTGGGAGAATTGTCCTTTTTGTATAGATGGTAAGAAGAAGATAAATGCTTTTTGGCAAGAACGTCACATCTTTTCAGTGTTTCCTCTCAAATGCTGTAATGACACTGGCTGGACCTTGGAAGAAGTGGTAGGTTGAGCCTTTTGCTGTTTCAGCTAAAACGGGACAATTGTGGGACATGAGATTGTTGAGGGCGGTGGGAATTGGTGGAGGAAGTCCTTCACCGGGTAAGAGGCAACCCTTTCCTCCGAGGCCAAAGCGGGAGCACGAGCTACAAGGCAGGAAGCAACACCAGTGGTCGGCTTCTTTCCTGAGAGACCTGTCAGCCCCAGGTCAAGGCAGGGGGACCCAGAGGAGGAAACACGGATGGGTTGCTGCAGGGGGATCCAGCAGGAAAATGCAGGAGGAGGGGATCACAGGTACGGATCCCAGCTCATACAGAGGAGGGTACGGACCAAGAGGATGGGAGCACGGGCAAGGAGCGGAGAGCTTGGCGTGGCCGAGGCTTTCCAGCAAGAGGGATGGGAGCCGTGGTGGGAGCTCCTGCCTGACAGACGGGGGAAGGCTGAGGGAGCAGCAGCGAGCATGAAGCCTGCTAAAACTGCACTAATCCCGCAGGGCTTTCAAAGAACCAGGAAAAAAAAAAAAAAAAAGTGGCCAAGGTAGTTCGTGGGGTGAGCGTGTGTTTCTGTGCAGCCTGTGCTCTTCATCTGCCCATCTCCCGCGCACTCCCCACTAGGTGCCAGTATAGGAGCACATCACCGCCCGTACGCACCCAGGAGGCAGAAAACGCAGCGCATTTAAGACTGTTCAAATATATATATATGTGTGTGTATGTGTAGTGTTCTCAGTTTACACTTAATTCTGATTATACAATATACAATCCTCACGGGATCACCACTAGTGTCTAAAGGCGTACCCATGGGCAATATTGCTGTTAAATGGTTAGATGCAGCAGGACACGGGGCACCAAGCTGCCATAGCCTTCAGGAGGTCCCCACGGCCCCCGGGCACTGCGAGCCCCAAACAGCCTGACATGGGCAGAGCCTGCCTGCTCCCATCTAGCTGGAAAGCAACCGCATCGCCTGCTGGTACTTGCTGCTGGAAGAATATTTGATTGTCAGATCACGGGTTTTATCAGAAAACAACAAACGGGTTTGGGATCTTTTTGTAAAATCCACCTGGCAACAGGCATAGGCAAACTCCTACTGAGTATAAATAATTTTATAAATTGCTTCTGCCAGATATAAAGCCAGATGACACCCGGGATGGAAGATGTCTGGTGGGTACCTGACTGAGCCTCAGAGCTGAGATGCAGGGACACAAAACCCCCACATTTCAAGTATTTTGCAAGTCTTTCTGAAGAAAACTGATGCTGTATATCCTGCACATACTCTGTACTGTAGATTTAGATATAAAATCAAGGGAATGAATAGTGAATAAAGTAATAAGCAGGACAATACTCTGTTACAGACCACCATGGGAACAGTTTGACAAAGCTCTGATGCCTGTCAAGTCTTAAATCTTTCTGAAAAGAGGTTAAATCTCTTGCCTTGGTTTCTCTGTTACCTGTGCCAAAATAAATAGAATGTGCTCAACTGAAGAAAACAAATACTTGAAAATAACGAAAAATCAATAGTGCCCTTGTTATTCGGTAGCAGGTATACAGATCTAATCTGACAGACTGTATTGAAAGTGCAAACTGAATGCTCACACACATGTATTAGTAATGTCAAGATGAAATGTTAGCTTAATCTTATCAATTTGGTTTGTAGGACAGGGAGGAATTACCCAAGTGTATTTTACCTGCAACCCCCACCCCCATTTTGGTAAGGGGGGGGGCTCTCAATACAGTATGTATTTGTGTGTGTTTAAAAACATTTGGATTTCAGGTACCCTTCTTCATTACCGTGAAGGTTTTAGTATTACTTCAACCTGTCAACCTCTCCAGTCAGGAAGAAATACTAACAGCGAACCTATTTGCATGGAGAAATTTAAAGGAGTCTTTCATTCTTGGCCTGATATCATTATTCCCATGGGCAGAGGACAAAGAAATATACAGCTAAGGAACAATTTCACATAAAAAATACATCCCTTTGTCCAAAAGCCCTGTGATGTGTCATGCTGTTATGGAGTACATACAGGAACTGCCTCTGCCCTTTTGTACAGAGCTGGCCTTTAGGCTCCATGCAGTCTGCAGCCACCGGCCCCGCTCATCTGAGGGAACTATGAATTTAAAGAGATTCCCAGCTTTCATTTTCCAAATATGTGTATTTCTAGCCCTTTTCCAGCAAATGGAAATATCTTAGGGAAGGCTTTTTTTTTTTTTTTNAATAAAATGCAGTCCTCCATGGATGCAGCATGGGTAAGGAAGCACATAGTGATCGAGGGATGGAGAGAAATGTTACCCTGGTAGGTCTGATATGCCCTCTGGCAGCCCAGGACACCTCCAGCAGTGGTCAGTACAAGCTGCTTTGCGGGAAAGTACAAGATGAACACGTTTTGATTGCTCCACTGTTTAAACTGAGGAAATGGCTTGCAAGACTGCAAATATTAGAGGACAAATCTGTCCTATTATTTTTGGAGCAGCATCCTCTCTGAAGTGTCTAAGTCATCAGAACAGAATGAATCCAGTGATGAGTATTTTCAGCAATGAAAAAAAATGAGTCACCAGGAGATTTGGTTTGGGGGGAGTCACAAGAAGGAACAGGATCTTATTTTTGAGTGTGTAGGCTGTGTCCTGTACTCTCTTCTGGTAGCTGATCATGGCGGAGGCTGGGTTGTCACCTGGGAAGAGGTTGTGCAATATGGTGTGCCAACGGAGAGAAAGCCAGAGACACTTGAATGTGTCATCTCCATTTCCAAGATGCTCCTCTGGGATGTCCAAAAATGACCTAGTGGAGCAGATGTTCTTGCTGTGGGACACAGAACTGATGAGTGTCTGGGTGTGGCTCAGGGTGGTGTTGGTGAGGGGGCAGAGCTCTCCCCAGGGTCTCTCTGCTCTTTGGGGAACATGGAAATGTCCAGGCCATGCCTCAGCTTTGTGCAGGACAGTTCTTCTCCTGTGCCTCTTGAGCAAGAGTGGCCCAAGCCCATCAGTGATCTGGTCATCCCAGAACCAGCACTGGCAAAACTTCAGAGAGCCCTGGCTTACCTGGGAAGGTGCAGATGGCAGGACATTGCTTAACTGCAGGCACTTCATTTGAGTGGCTAATTTAGAACGACTGTGTTCCCTGATTAAGGAAGACTTTTCGCCTAAGGCTCCCTATCTCATCTCGCTGGGGGTTTAAGTTATAGGGACGCTCCCTGTCTTGAGTACTCAGGGAGCATCAGGAGTGTGACCATCACAGTTATCTCTTCTTCTAGACCTCCACCGAAGTGGGGGATCACAGGGTGTACTTCCCACTTTATAAACAGCACAGGAAAGTCTCTGAACTTTTTGTAACCAGGCTTATCTGATTTGGAGCCCTTTGTTTCAGTGAAGCTTAGCAAACCGCTAATCTTACTTGTAGCAATTATTTCCCAATGGAGAGCTGTTTCGAGTGCCAGGGAGTCATCCTTTTTTGTGAAGAGGATGACTAGGTTATTGGAGGCTATTGGAGTCTCTCCAGCCTTGCTTAGTGGAAACAAAGCGTGCCGTGGAAGCAGCTTAGCTCAAGATACCTACAACCAGCTGTTGATTCATGGAAGCACCTAAGTGAGATGTGAATACTAGCATTACCATATCCATTGCTGTTTATAATGGACGGCACTGCCTTTGTCACTGCCTTTGCCACTTTTTTCCATCTCCTTTGGTGTTTCCTGTCCTCCTTGGGAACACGCTCTGCTCTTTGCGGCTGACTTGATTTTGTGCTCCTGTGGTGGGCTAGGCATAGGTTCTCCCTCTAATCCACTCTTGAGAAATGGCATTACCCTTTGTGTGTGTGTGTGTGCATGTGTGTGTGTGTGAACACCCTACCCTGGAATTTTCATAGAATAGAAAACGGGCTAAATCAATTAGAGCAACACAAACTGCAATCAGTTTTGCATGAATCTATTTGCAAGATAAGAATTATCTTCACTCCTCCTGTGAACAATAACTGACAACATTACACTCCTTCTCAAATCCTTTTTGATAGGTTAATGGGCCCATTTCGAGACCATATAATTGCAGCAGTTTTGGCTCAAGAGCTGATGTGATGGATTACGTCCCTCTTGATGCTTGGGGTTGGGATACAATACAGAGAGACTGCCTGGACCCTCTGGTGCCAGAGGGCTTAACACGGTATTGACAGGGCTGTGCATATTAAATCCAGATCAACCTTCTGAATGAACGCAGGCACATCTGAACTTACACGGCTGGAAATCTCCTTCCATGGTCTTAAAGGAGTTATTTTTAGTAAAGGTTGTTGAAAAAAAGAAAGAAAAAAGCTCATACCCCTACTTACTGCTGAGATATGAGCTGAAGGAAACTCTCCTGTCAGATCTGTTTCATATATGTTACAAGAACAGCAAAACAGAAAAGTTCAGCAGGGCATTATTTTATTTTCCTTTTCTTTTAAAAAAAATTCTTTTAAATTTATGAGATCTGACAAACCAGTCTGGAGGGTGCCAAGTCCAAAGGAGTCTAGAGGTATCCCTCGACATCGAGTGATAGCTGCTTATTAGTTTGGCAGAAATGGTTTCCCGATGCTCTGCAAATGAAAATTAACAAACTCTGCAGCTGTTTTGAAAAAAAAAAAATAAAAAAAAAATGCAGCAGCATTCTTGCTTTAGAGGTCCACACTGGGCAGCACTGCTCTGGGTAACTCTGCGCTTGCTGACTCTTCCCTTTGGAATGAGCCAGGCTCTTCCCAGAGCCAGGTACAAAGCAACGCAAGGTGGGGTGGGCGATGCGTTCTCCTTCTTGCACAGCTGTCGGTTTTCAAAGAAATTAACTTTTTTCCTTTCCATTAGTTGTAAAATGTGATTTTAAAATGCACTGTAAAATTAAAAGCAATTGAAAGCATATAAATGAGAAAGTACCTAAGACAGTCTTTCATCTTGCAAGTCCACATGGCATTGAGCACGTTTGTCATTTAGAGGCCTGGTATCACATCCTACTGCTCCTGGTACAAAGCTCTCCAAATCTGTCAGCAAAGTTTTCATTCCTGCCTGACCCCTTCCTAAGTGGCCCTTCATGAACACACCAGAGAGCTCGATGCAAGTCCAGCTTGTGTTAAGGGAATTGTTTTAATGGTTTTCCAATAGGTGTTGAGTGATATTTTCCCATTTCATGAAGTCTCCAGACAATTTGGTTTGCTTGTCTTTTTGTAGCGAAGAGATTCCCACTGGAACCAAATTCATTTTCTAATGACACAGTTTCCCACTGAAAAAAAAAAAAAGTCTTGTTTCAGATAACCAAAAATATTTTGCAGACATGTGTCTGTTTCAAGAACTTTTTCATCAAGAGTACAGCTCAAGTCTTCCTTAGGGCCTTCTCCTAGCAGTTGAGAGAAACAGGTTCAAGACCTCAAGAAACTTGGTGCAGGTAAGGTTTTAGAATGTCTCTCACATCCCAGTCTAGTTCCCTTGACTTGGCAATTTTGGGGTCCGTGACTGTCTCTTGGCATATCTTCAAGGCCCTCCTTGTATTCCATGCCAGAAGCCCAAATTTCAGAACTTCAGAATTATTAGTAAAATTAAATTGGTGTTTTTCAGTTATGTCTCATATGTATCATTAATCAGTATCGAGATAGAAAATATGCTGGGACTTTGCAGTGTGCTAGCCCAACCCATGATTCTATTAATGATTTATAATTTTTTTATAGCAAATATACAGAAGTGTTTCTGAAGAAAAGAAAGGTCCATTTTAGGGAGGGAAGAACACTGAGGCCAGTTATTTCTGGGCTACAAAACCAAAATTGTACACAATTCCCCTGAAAAATTATTTTCAGAAGCTGTGAATCAGTTTTTCAGTAGAAACATATAAAATAGTAGAAGACAATTCCCTCCTCTCCCCCCTCCCTCCCCCCCCAATTTCCTTTAATGTGGGTTGTTTGAATCTCTGTTTGCCTAGTGGGACTTTCCAGCTTACAAAATGCTGGAGAGTACATACCCAAGGGAGCCATGCCACTTCTTGCTCTCTAGTATTTCTAGGAGTAGTCAAGCGTTGGAAATTCAGAAAGTGTTTATGAAAAGTTTTGTTTCAGTTTTGTATGATCCTTCTCCATCTAGACTTTCTGATGTTAACACAGGTGCTTCACTTCTCTCTAACCTGTTCTGTTGCTGCTTGTGATCTCCAAAGTCACACTTGAAGAAATTACTCATACCACAGATGCCAGCTGTGTGAACTAGGATAGCGCAAAGGTTTGTTTGACTGTTTGCACTGACATTAAGGGATGCAAGTCATCTTTGGAGGACATGGGAAATGGTCCTCTGCAATGGAGAGTCATTGGTCTTGCTCACATGCAATAAGATAGTCTTACCTGCTGTTTGGTTTGAAGAAATAAAATGCTCCTTTTTACCCATAGCCAGTAATAGGCAGTAATGGCTCTTACTGTAGCTTAATGGTTCAGATCTGCAAGATACATATGCTTGAGTCTGATGTATTAAACCAACATTCTCCTTAACATGTCCCTGAATGACTCCTGACCTTGTGGAATGGGACATATAAGGCTATTCTGATGGGTGAAGTACTATATGGTGTACAACTAATTAAAAATGTGCTTTTTGGGTAAAGTCTGCCTTGCTTTCCTGTTAAGGTGGGAGCAGTTGAGAGAATCTGCTACTAATTGATGCTTTGCTGCTCTCTGTGCCATCCTCCTCTCCAGGATCTTGCAGTAGCTCTGCTGTGTGCTATTTTATTTTGATTGAAAACTAAAGTTGTCACCTGAAAGCTTGGCTGATGGTACACTGCTGCTCTTTTGCAGACTTGTGAAGTTTGTTGACAGATGTTGTCTAACTTGAGAGATCTCTAATGACTCTAATGACTCATTCTCATTGTCACCATCCTACCTCATGTCCAGTTTGAATCTTCTTGGTGACAGTTTAAGCCCATTACTTGAATATAATAACATAATATTCCCTTCCTCTTTGCAGCTTCTTTTTTAAGTATGTATTTGAAGATCATTGCCCCTTTTTCTCTCTTCCCCGACCTTCTTTCCCCCCCCTCCCTGTTCACGCAGCTTTCCTTCACTGATCCATGTTTTCAGCATCTCTGACCATTCTTGCTCCCGCATTCTCTGGAGTTGTTGCACATTTTTCTTATGTGTAACACCCCAACCTCAACATACTACTCCTGGCAAGCACTTCCTATGTCTTTTAGGCTACAATTCTCTATATATCATGGAGCAGTACTTGGACTTTGTTGTGACAGACCTACCCTTTAGTCTCCCAAGTTTGTGGCCAGGGTAATTCTTTTAAACATACAGCATTTATTTCCTAGCATGGGTTTTACTAAATACCTAGTTTCAGTTCTGGTAACCATAAGCTGACAGAACATAGTTGCTAGCTCTTTGATTCTGTATCTAAAGAAAGCAGGGATGATAAAGGGCCACTGCTCTGGAGATTTTAGTATTTGTTGAGTTAAACATTGCTGAGCAGTCTAGCATCCCCACCCTTGTCATGAATGAATCTGGAAGGAATGAGTTTGAAGTCTTGCTCTGGTTGACCATAAACCTTTATTATACGTGGGATGTTCCTTGTGGAGAGGCAGTTGCCTCCCAGATGAAATAAGTAGAATTCATCAGCTTACTCACTGCCCCACCGAGCAGGGCGTGATGGGAGTAATTCAGGGTGCCTGGCACCTGCTGGAGCAGGAGGCTGGCTGGCAACCATAAACCCACAATCAACCTTGATGACTGCCCTCAGTGCAGACTGTAAATAACACAGGCATTTATTTTACTTTTTCTATGGGGATGGGAACAGTGGTGAGAGTAAACAGAAGGAATTAAAACCACCACCTTGCTGCAAACAGGTGGTGGCATGCCCTTGACTGTCACCACTGCTGGTCTGTTTCTGACTTTTTTGTAACAATTTGTGCTCAAGGAAAGTTGCCTTATGTCTTCTCCTCTCACCTTGTCCTCACTGCAAGAAGCAATGGGTATATGAGCAAATCTTTACAGGAAAAAAAAAAAAAA
>VXBL01007716.1:559201-632664 GCA_013400195.1 Aramus guarauna
AAAAAAAAAGAAGCAGAAAATTGCAGAGACTGAGGATAATCACTTAAATGCTATTGAGTGCATAAGACTACCTCTTGCTGCCCCTCTTTCCATTTTTAGACCCCTTTCAGAGCTATATCAAAGGATACAACCATGGACATCTTCACAACTTTATTGAAACTTTACCTTTAACTTTGTTTTTATGACATGTTCCTGTAACTGGTGCTATGTTCCCAGTTCAGCCCATTAGACAGGATCCACAGTGCCTTTTTTTTCAGACATAAGGGGTGTGTACTTGAGCTATGGAAAATAATCCAGGTCATTTCTGACTACAGAGGATATCATAAAATGCTCACCAAAGAAGTCACCCATGCAGTGTCATCATTGCAGTCAGAAATTCCTGGTCCTTACAGAAATTACTGGAGTCCCACAGCTGCAAGAGGGAGGGCAAGAGTGGCTACCCCTGTTGCTGTGACCTAGTGCCTTGTCTTGTGAGAGATTGGGTCACCTGGCCATACTGGGCTGAATCCCCTCATCTTTTCTGAACTTGGAAAGCAGGTTGAGTGGTCCTTTTTGGTCCTTGCATGGAAAGCGATTAGAAATCCCAGCTGCTGTAGATACAAGCTAAAGAGTCAAGGACACCAACTCTGTAAGTGCTGGAACATGGAAACCCAGGGGCTGCCAGCTCCGACACCAGGTTTCAAATTGTTTGTGTGTTTTATTTTCCAGAGCTGATATACTGCAACAATTCCAACACTGAGTTTAGTTCAAAGCCATTGGACGGACAAAGGAGGAGAGCCACTACCTCTAAGGCTTTTATATTTTTATATGCAGTACATTGTTTCTCAGTGGACAGTCACAGAACTGTAAATTGTCACATACAACTGTCCAAGTCCCAACAGGAATATCTGACAGCTAAATGACTTGTGAGATCGGGAGGACAGTGCCCAAGAGCAGAATATTAAACCTTCGGTTAATTGGAGTTGCTTTTCCTTGATTAGATTTTGAAGAGCTGTGATTTCTATCTTTCTGCTTACTTGCCTGGGTGTGACCAGCCCTGCACTGCAAACTCAGCTTTTCTGGTTAAATGCTCCTGCTCCGACAGCGTTTGGAGTTTGTACTGTAGAACGCACTAAACGGCATGATTCATGTTACAATTAAAAAAAACCCAAAGCCAAACAACAAGGAAATTTATATAAAATGTGACTGTTTCTAATGGTAGAATTCAGGTTTACAAGTACTTTTATGGAGAAGTATTTATCCTCCCATAAAAGAAAGGTGCTAGATGGGTGTGCAATGAATTCTCAATTATCCACGAGCAGTTTATCCAGATTGCGGATTAACTGTGCCGCAGAGACCCTGACACTTTGCTGGCACTGTGCAGGGGGGTCCATCTGTACTCATGTGCTCAAGCACAGCATTCCAGGATTGAGTCCAAAGCTTTAGTGAATTCTGTGTGGCAACACCTAAGTATGCCCCGGCTCCAGCAAAATTTATCCTTGTGGTTGCAGTGTTGCAAACATACCTTGGGTGCACATTAGCTAATACACCCTCTTGGAGCAGAGTGCAGAAATACCTAAGAGATTGTGCAAACGGTAGGTTGTATCTGGCAAAGCCAGGGCTGAATTAGAGCTAATAAGTCTGGCTAAACTTAGGTTGACTCTATCTGGAGTCAATCACAAAGCTAACCAGTCTTTCACTTTCAATATATGCAATGTGCTAAAAGATATACAGGCTGTGTCTAAACTATGTTCCTGGAAATGACTCTATACTTCCAGCTCTGGATGCCTCCCAGGGTTAGTCCCAAGCATCTATTGACTTGAAACCTGGAGATGTTGCAGTCCATTTCTCCCTCATTTCTCTTCCTCTGTGCAGGAGAATGGCCCTGTTCCCCAGGTGAGGTCCAGGAACAACTCAAAATACTAGTGTGGCTTTACTTGTGACACTACAAGAATTAAAACTATGCTAGAGACACAGCGGATGACATGGTGCATTTGAAGTGTGCTTGTCACACATGAATAGTTCTCTGGAAATTGCTTCTATGTGGATGGCCTGGAAATGACCACCTAGACAAGCGTCATCCATTCTGCCAGCACAATCCAGCATATACCACCATGAAGTCCATGACATTGGGGAAGTCCATGAGTGCGGGTGGATTTGATCCAGCAGTTTGCTAAAGCTAAAAACATTTGTGTTTATCCAACTGCCTTAACTTAGCACTTTTCCACCTTTTCTGCTTAAATTCCCCATCTTTATATGGTAATGAAGGAAGTGAATATGTCATAAAAACCTCAGAGGGGAAAAAGCCATAGATGAGTCACTGAAAATATTGATAAGATCCCTGATATGGAGCTAATACATAGCTTCCAGGCTTCCTGTTTTTCCATGCCCACTTCTCTTGCAGCTTCTCAGGCCCAGCCAGGCCCCTCCTTGGTGTTCAGAGAGGGACCAGAGGGATTTCTTCACCTCCCTGTAGCGAGGACATATGCCAGAGTCGCACAATCCCTTCCTCGCTGTGCCAGGATGTCACAAAGTCTTTAGCACCTACAACAACCCCTGACAATCCTCAGAGCTACTTATAGCAGCAACCAAAATGTCTTATCACACCCCTGTCTTGGTGACAAATTAAAACTGCAATTTGATTATTAACATCTTTCCAAATAAAGGCTGGATCTCGCATCCTCTGTTACAGATTGCAAAACTGGACTTGACTTCAGTGGAAGCAGATCTGGCCTTGGGGTATATTTAGAGAAAGTAAGTAGTGGCTATTTTCCCAGTGTTTATTTTACATTTCAGGTTGAGGCATTTGCAAGTGTGGTTTCTGTTGGACTTCGTATAGCTGGGGTTGTGACTAACAATAATAACAGGCGAAGCTGTGACTTTGCCCCAGCTCTGGAACAAGAGGCCGCCCTGTCCCCAGAGTCATGCAGAAGGCACACGGTGACTCATGCCCTCGTAATCCCTCTGCTGGGTTTCCCCTGGCCCTGCAGGAAACAAACATTTTTTTTCTCCTTCTGTATTTGGCGCTGCACATGGCCCCAGCCATGCTGATCCCATAGCCGTGAAGGGTGCCGAGAGTCTGACTGCGCTGAAACCCACAGGTCAGAGGGTTTAGCACCCAAGGAAAGGTAAGCACTGGTATTTAGTGGGAAACTAGGCTCCATTTTATTCTGCCTGGTGCACAAACCAGATGTGCTTCATGGTAGAAGGCAGCACGTTGGGGTAAAGGCTCCATCCTGCCACATCCCCCAGCACAGCTCCCCACAAAAGGTGTATTCTGAGCAATGACTTCAAGGTACACTGTGATTTCCATCCACTCCCTTAGTTTCCATGTGGTGGTGCAAGTTCTGTACATTGGTCAACTGACTACACAAGATGTCACTGGGCCTTTCTTCAGTGGCAGTCTCACTCACCAGCTTTATTTGTTCATTAATTAAGCCATCTCTTTCACTGAAGAGGTACCATCCTCGGGTAATGCTGTCCATCAGATCTTAGCAGAGGCATGTGTTGGCTTCTCGTGAGATTATGGCTCTGGAGCATTCATCCAGGGGCAATCTGGAGAGTATCTGTGTGACTAGTGATGGTGAGAGGCTTGGAAAACTGGATATTTTGAAAGCTTCTGTCAAGGAAGCCTGGCTGTGTCATGTTCAGAGCACCTGAACTTAGTTATAGTTGTCTGGACAACAGACAAAATGGAGTTTCTTGGACACTACTTTCTTCCAAGCAAGGAGATGGTAGCGGAGCTTCCCCTTCTTTCATATCTTCCATTGCTTATCAGCTGCACTTTTTTTCCCCAATGGATTAATATTTAGGGAACTGCCTTTGCCAGTGATGTGATTCCTTCCAAAGCTCTGGGATCTCTGTGCTAATGGATAGCTAGATTTGGGGGGCACCTGTATTTTGCTCACGTTGAAGTTCCATGTTTTCTCACCAAAACGTACATGGGCTCATCAACTGACACAGTCTGTCTTGAAGGGCCAGCTACATGGAGGTCTTTTGCCAGGCAAACTTGTGCTTCAAGATGGCACGTCACTTCGAGGAGATCAGCTTCTCTTACGACTGAAGATCAATCAAGGCTGGAGCCAAATCTAATCAAGGAAGATGTGGCTTTTTGAAAATGTTCAGCTATGGTCCCCCGAGATGAAAATTTTGACTGTTTTGTCCATTTTGGTTTAGATTCTTAGAATTCTTACTTATGCTCACCATTGCAACGCTCAGAAATAATGCCTCTGCTGTTGCCGGTCAGCTAGGAAGCATAACCTGTCGGACAGAGGATATCTCTGCCACACTGTGGCATGAGTATACCTGAGATAGCTACTATAGCCCTGAAACTGCTGTGCGTTTTGACACCTGCATGAAAGAAGGAAAAGCAGCCCTTACATGGCTGGCAAACCCCTCACCCCCTACTTACGCTGCTCCCAGGATCCAAGTAAGCAAAACTACCTCGGGCAGCCCTACTCTTTACCTCACTGACTAAGGAACTGCAGGGTTCATTTACTGGTGGTCTGTGCTACAACTCAGCAGTGGGTAACTAGTGATTATGGTTTCAGCATGTATGGTTCACGCGCTAGCACATGGTCATCTTTCCTCAGCCATGCTGTCAACCTACAAATGCATGGTCCCTGTCCTTCACGGCCGTTGCTGGCTTCCCACACAGCTTCAGCTCGGTCTCGGAAACAAAGCTTGCTGACTCCGCTCTTAGAGCCAACGGGTACTTCTTTAATCTTCTCTCTGAAAAAGGTAACAATGTACATGTTTGGGAAAATACCTATAATCTTAATCCCTAGGACTAACTAATTCAGCGTAGTGGATCATACCGACATACCTTGAAAGTCCTCAAACACCACTTACATGGGAGTTGACTGGGGGATCAGTCTTGTGCTGACACTCTGAGTAGGTGTAGGCTTTTTTCCCATCCAGAAAATTTGACTCTCAGAACTGGGATTAGACTGCAAGTAAAAAAAATTCCCAAGGTTTGTGGCTAACTCTCAGGGGAAGTCAATGGTGCTCTGTACTTAAACTAATTTTGAAAAAAAAAAAAAAAAAAAAAAAGTCCCAAATAAATGTCCCCAAAGTCCACAAATTCAAAGTGACTTTATGTGAAACCGTTTCACCATCCAGGTGTTCTTGGCTTCCCATTCCGTGCTCAGCCTGCATCTTCCCCCACCGCAAGAATCACCCTCTGGTCCCCGCTGCTCGGCGGGAGCTGGGGGGGACGTCCGTGGTGGGGACAGCTGATGGAGGGGGTGCAGCTCTACACCAGCACCGGCGCTGCGAGAGCCGCCCCAGCTCTGCTGCTGAGGGCAGTGTTGGCTCGCGGCGCATGTTATCTTCTTGCGGAGCTCCTTCTCCCAGTACATAAACAAATTTGTTTTTGTTTAAAGACTTTCCCACACGAGTGTCTGCCAAGTTCAGAGGACTGCTCTTTGAGATTGATCTTGAATTTTTTGGAATGGGAGATGAGATTATATAATAAATTCAGTTAGTCTCAGTGAGGCAGTTGGGAGATGCTGTTTCAGACTACAACGTCACAGCCAAAGGGATTAAGAAGAATAAAAGAGTCTGCAGAGAGTGTAAGTGGGGAAGGAATTCAATTTTCAATTTAGTAAGTCTAATTTGGAAACAGATTCACAAAGGAATCATCCACATACCAGAGGATGGATGAAACATTCTCAAAATAGTAAACCTGAATAGATTAATTTCTCCTCGAATAACCAGCATGCTTTTTTTTACTACACAGCTCGTTGTACATCTTGTGTGTCTATGATAGGGTGGTTTTCAAATAATAGTTGACTGGTGATTTAGAGAATCATCACTGGTCTTATTGCTGTGACAATGTTGAAATTCCTGTTGTTTGCCAACAGGAATGTAGCTAGGCATCCTGATACTTGTTGTCCAGTTCAGGTCTTGCTCTTCTCAGTTATTAAACACCCCCAATACAATAGCTAGAAATAGAAATGTAAGAAAAAGATTCCTTTACCCCGTTGAAAATTTTGTATTTCCACTTGGTGCGGGACTTTTTCAATTTTAGCTCAGTAATGCAAAATTGCCAGAGGAACTGAAGTTTAAAAGCACTGTGCAACCAAGGAGCTGGCGTGGGGCTGGGACTGCACGGAGGCAGGCAGGCTGCGTGCCGGCAGGGCTGGCTGCCCACCATGGTTTCTCTCGGCAGTTTCAGTGGAATTGATGCAGTCGTCCGAACTAGTGTTTTCTCATGGAAATGCTGCTGGCAGTGAGATTGCAAGGGGAGGGAGAGCTGTCAGAGCAGCATCCCCAAGAGACAGGGAACCGCTCACGTACTCGCCATCTCTAACCCTCCTGAGTAATGTCTGTGGCAGCCAGTGAGGGTAGGTATTGCTCTGCAGTGGGAGAAACTATGACGAAATGTACAGACACTATCAAACTGCAACATTTCTTGGGTGTCCTCCTGTCTTCTTCATGCTGCCTTAGTGTTTGTCCCATAATTGGTTCTTCCTCTCATCCAATTAATACAGCAGCAGTGATGATGCGAGGGGGTTTTGGTCTTAGGAAGTAGTCCTCTATAAATAAATATAATTTAAAAAAAATAATAATAATTATGGTACCATCTAAGTGACCCACAGGAAAATAGATTCATGTTATATTTTGAGAATTTAGTCAACTGTATTTGTGTACTGATCAGAGAACTATACCAGTTTTACAGTTGCCTCATAGTTATTTCTTAAAATAGCACTCAATTCTGACTACAGAAGCTGTAGAGACTCTTGGGAGTTAAGAGATCTTACAAAAACAATTTACGGACCATACAACAAGTGGTCTTTGTTGAATGTGTAGCCCAAGTTTTTAGAGAGATAATTTCAAGTTTTCTCCTCTTCCCTGTAAAACTGAGCTTTTTTAAATTTATGTAAGATCTTTAATTCTTACTGCTGGTACATACAGGCTAGAAAGTGTTCAGAGCATATTTCTTTAATTATTTAACTTTTTTCCATTAGATTATAAATTTTCCATATAAACCTAAAAAAAAAAAAAAAAAAAAAAAAAAGCAGCTGTATTCTGAAAGATAAAAATGAAGATATGTTCATTATATGAAATTCCCATTTACTATGTTTTCCCTTAGTGGGAACAGTGGTCTGACATGAATGTGATGGTGACACCTGTCCTTTTTATCTGAAAAAAAAACAAAAAAAAAAAACAAAGCAAACCAAAAGATTGATTAAAACCCAATCAGAAAAAGAAGACATTTATTGCGCAAGGTGGATGGGAAGGTGTTTTCTGGCCACCAAGTATCCTAATAGTGACAAGATGACTGGAGAGGCAGGAAGGGGGGAGGAAGGACAAGGAAGGCAGTCCACCTGAGAAGAAGATGCCAACATCTATGCCATCACTGTAGCAAATTGTCTTTCCTCAGACCTCTTTTTCCCCAGGGTCGTGGTGGGTCTCTCCTCTTCCACACTTAAATATCCCAACTTCAGAGCATGCTAGCCACCTTCAGCATGGATACCTCAGGACTTACTAAAGCTTAAAGAAACTTTACGTTCTCCTTTGAGCATCTGCAGTCCCATCTGTAGGCCAGGAAGTTTTGGCCACTCTGCCTGCCTCCCCTTACCCACTTCTGTGCTCACACTGAGGCAACCCTCAGAGGATTTATACATTTACATCCCTCAGGATGTGGAGTTGATTACTCAGGAGGTGGTTTTTACTTTCTTCTGAGTCAGTGCTGAACAAGTAACTGGTCCGGCACATCATTAGGAGGGACTGTGGTGCTCTGATGCTGCCTTTCACATGGTCCTTAAACTGGAAGTCCTGAACATGTTTTCTCAGGCAAAACAAGTCTGGTCCTGAGAAACTTGCTGAGCAGCAAATGCAGCCAGCCATGCTTATCTTCCACAGCTTTGCTTGGTTATGTTAGCCATACCTTCTTGTCTTCAGCTGCTCTGTGGTATCACCAAGCATTTTAAATGGAGGGTCAAAGTTCATTTGGCAGGAGGGTGCCCCTGTGCTATATAGTCCACAGCTACCTTGTATGGATGTTTTCAAGTTGACTTAAATCAGTCAGCTTCCATGAAACTCTTAGATGAGGGCTCATACCAGATGAGAGCAATGCCAAAACTAGGGTTAGTGTTAGGGAGAACGGGTGTGTGCCGTTCTGTTAAAAAAGGGGAACAACTTCTGCTCTGTCACTTCATAGAAGGAGAGGAAAACCACTTTCTGCAGTTATTAGGTATGATTTATACCTAATGGCCAAGGCAGGTAGCCCTGTGATTACTTCTTTTTGTACTGAGACACTCCTGCATCCTTTAGATACATTGATTTATCTGGAGACTGCTAACAAATACATAGAAAATCTGAAAAGCAAGACAGGCGATGAACATTTTTCCACTTTTCCCCTTTTTTGTGTGGTTAGAGGAAATATTTTAGAGCATCTGTTTCCCAAATTTCAAGCCAATCTCCTCCAGTTGTAAAAACTTACTGTGTTATGCATCATCCCCTGGAATCAGAGCTAATGAAACTTGACACAATAATACAATCAAAGACAGACCCAATGAATAAAACTGTTGCTTTTCTTAGAATGGCTACTCCAAGAAAACAAAGCCTAAAAGTTCATCTCCTAGTTTTCTTCTGGACCCTATATAACAGGAATGTTTGGAAGATGCTTTTAAAGATTGTTCCTGCTTCCTGAACAGCACTTCTACTGCAGAGACCCACAGAGAGGACCAGACTATACTGCAGTGTCATGAAAAGGTGCCTGAATGCTTTTAACTACCCCCAGAATTTGTTAATTAAGAGATCATCACTTCCTACTGTCACTTCTGGAAGTCTCGGCGCTTTGATCAGGCCATCATGTTTCTGAAATGAGTAAGAAAGTGGAAGCTCTGCGTGCCTGCTTGGTTTGATGAGCACAACAGTCCTGAAGCCATCCAATCCAAACCATCCATTGTTTTTGGTCTGCTCACAGTGAAACAGGCTTGTTTTTCAGTCAAATGTTATCTGTACTAGATTTCAGGACACCAGGTCTACCTCTGAGACCCCAGCAATGTATCTCAGAAGTGACATGATGGAAGTCAATGGGGCTGATCCTCCTGCTTCACTGATGTCCTGGTTCCCAGGGTCTACTGAATTACATGGAATTACTTCTGATCTGCATGAACAAAAAATGAAGGATGCATCTTTGCTTTGACTTGAGGCTATTAAGTGAAACTGGAATGACACATGCTAGCAATGGTGCCACAGCTGGGTATCTCACACAAGAATTTAGTTCTGAGAAATACAAATTTAGGTAGCAGTAAGTATTCATTGATTAAAATAGTGATTGATTGATTGATTGATTGATTGATTAAAAAAAAATTATTTAAGAGCAGCCTTGTGGAGGAGGACTTGGGGATACTGGTGGATGAAAAACTAGACACGAGCCAGCAATGCACACTTGCAGCCTGGAAAACCAACTGTATCACGGGCTGCATAAAGTATGACCAGCAGGTTGAGGGAGGTGGTTCTCCCCCTCTATTCCGCTCTTGTGAGACCCCAACTGGAGTACTGTGTCCAGTTCTGGGGTCCCCAGTACAAGACAGACATGGACCTGTCAGAGCGAGTCCAGAGGAGGGGCACAAAGATGACAGGAGGGCTGGAGCACCTCTCCTATGCGGAAAAACTAAGAGAGTTGGGGTTGTTCAGCATGGAGAACAGAAGGCTCCAGGGAGACCTTATTGCAGCCTTTCAGTACTTAAAGCAGTCTTATAAGAAAGATAAAGAAACACTTTTTTACCAGGGCCTGTAGTGACAGGACAAGGGGTAATGGTTTTAAACTGAAAGAGGGTAGGTTTAGATTGGATATAAGGAAGAAACTTTTTACGATGAGGGTGGTGAGGCACTGGAAGAGGTTGCCCAGAGAGGCTGTGGATGCCCCAGTGTTGGAAGTGATCAAAGTCAGGTCAGATGGGGCTTTGAACAGCCTGATCTAGTGAAAGATGTCCCTGCCTATGGCAGAGTGGTTGGACTAGATGATCTCTGAAGGTCCCTCCCAATCCAAACCATTTTGTGATTCCATGATTGTAAGTATCCTGCTTCCTCAGATCGGGCTTGCTTACTTGTTGGTGATGCAATCTGTGGACCTATGGGCCAGAGAAGTGAGTGTTAAAGGTACAGTTGCTGAAGAGCTCCCCGGATGACTCCCTGTGTCCTCAAGATATTGAGAAGAATCAAGACTGAAAAGAAAAAGTTGTTTCTCTTGAAAAATTCTAAAGTGCTCGTGACTTGCCAAAAAAAGGAAGAAAACGTTGCCAATGCAATAAATGTCTTTCTAATATATTGTGACCTAGTCAGAGGTCTTGCATCACAGTCCCTGTCAGAGCGTATAAATCTGCAGTTCCTCCCAAAATCCTACCACTGCCACAGCATCGTCAACCAGATTTCTCCTCGGCACCAGGCTTAATATAAACAATTACAAGGAGAAGTTTAAGATGGAGTGAAAGGGAGAGAAGTTTTCTTCTATTGTTTGAATCAGTATTATTGTGTTTTGCTATTTGGAGTATATAAGCTTTTTGGATTAGGAATAGAAAATGCAGTTTTATATGTTGGGATGTATTCCTGGTTTGTACAGAGGTACTGGGATGTTTTCAGTGTTGTTTCCTAGACTTTTTCATATGCAGTGTAATTTTTTATTTGCTTTTCTATCCAATTCCCACTGAACTGAAGGTTTTACATGCTGTTGCCCCTCCTCCACTCCACTCCTCCAGTTCATGAGCAAGTTTACTGAACTCCCCAGCAGCTCGTGTTTATTTTCTTATCTTAAGTTAGAGTGCGAAATTAAAACACTTGATTTGTCCTTGGCAAGTTAAAATGCGTATTCTTTATACAGCGCTGTAGGGGTCTGTAGCTCTTTGCGAACGAAAAGAAACTGAAATGCCATGGGATGGGGCAATGCCCTGCTAAGGACACGATGGAGCGCATAGAGGCATAGCTTGCTTAGCTTCCTTCACTGGGTGCTTTGTGGCCGTGTGCTCTGCTCCCCATAGCTGGTCTGTCTAACCAGGACGTTTCACTGGAAGGACATCAGTACCGTTCTGCTGCTTGGGCACGGCCCCTGAGGAGACTTTGCAGAGCACATTGGTGCTGAGTATATTTCCGGCACCAGGTCACACAAATGTTGCCAGCCAAGTTTTATGACGCCTCATTTGGGTATTGCTAGCAGTCAGCTTACAATGTCATTGACCTCCTGGTGGAAAATCTGCTTTTATTCACCTTTGCAGGTTGGCTTTCCAATCCCCATGGAACTCCAGTTATCTCTACCTGTATTTGCAGCCGAGGTAAATAGCACCAGGGTAGTTCACCACACCAATGATTCAGTGTGATTATCATAAAGCTGCAATATGTTATTTAAAATGCTGCTACATATTTTTAAACATTTTCATATAGCTTAGTTACTAGTTAAAAACCTAAATCAATTTTAAAAAAATATTTATGTATACAACTGTAATTAGTTTTAACCTGAAGTTCAGGCTAAAAGCACATATTCAACAGGCTTCTGCAGTCTCTCCTAGTCTGTTAACATAAAAAAAAAAAAAATTTGCCACTGCTGAATTTGAGGTGGGAATGGTCATAATATATAGTGTAAGTTTTAAGAAATGAGAGAAGTAGTAAGTGGAAATAGAACATTGCATCATTTCTTTGTGCACAACTCTTAGAGTACGTACACACATACTCATGAATGTCTCAATACAAAGTATTTCTCATAAAAACAGTCTGTAGCCAGCCTCTTGTTAAGTGTTACCCCTTTATCAGTGAAAAATCAGCACTGTTTCCAAAGAATCAAGTCTAAATCAAGATAGAGCAATTTTGTGAAGGTGGAGCGTAACTTCAGGCATTTTAAGCTGAAGCACTACCGTGAATGAATTTCTTTCCCATTTTTCCTCCTTTGCTATGATGCCAGATAAGAGTTATATTTATGAACAAGTAATTTACCATCGATTGTTATAACTCACCCTTTAGTTTTATGCCATAAACCTTAGCATGTCCAAAATCAGATTGTTCCAGTTTTAAGCCTGTCACAAAACCATTAAGCGTGTTTTGCAGGAGAGATAGAAGAAGTTCAGTCAATTAACCATCTCTCTGTTCCCCACAAACATAAAAAAGTGCAAGTGGGAAATGCTCACCTAATATACAAAAGTAATGTCTAATAGCTGGAAAAGGTCTGAAGATCCTTTCAACTGCAGGTTATAGAGATGGTTATCTCTGGGAGGACATTCCTCATCTTTTCCATATGTTCAAAATAAACTCTCTTCTGTGATTTTGAAGCTCCCTTGGCAGGAGAGGAGAAGTGTTGAAATACTGAGTTTCACAATTTTCCAGCCCAAATGCAAACTTATCTGAACGGTACATTTCTGCATTATGCAGTGCATAAACTCACCAGTTCTCTGGAAGTCGATAATAATTTTCATTGTTCATTACTTTATAGTCAAAGAGCTATCTTGCAGAGTTATCATAAGCATTATCAGTGCAAACAGTGATACAGAGGCAAAGACCTGTGTGACTATTGCACATTTTTGCTTGTATGGAATATTTTAATGTGGTCTCAGTACCTCATTGAAAGCAGGCCAGGAGACAACAGATTATTCCCCTCTCATCTGTTTAGTGAACAACAGCTATTTGAAACTTTTTGATATTACACTAGCAGAGGCGTCATTGGCCACAAAGTAAAAACTGTTCTATTATTCAAAGCTTTAATTTTTATATTATTTGGAAAAAAAAAATGACGTGATTGGCAGCATTTGGTGTTGGCAACACACAGAAGCTTTTGTCCTACCAAGATATGTGATTTTAGCTCTGAGTAAATCTTGGGAAATCACATCATCTAATTTTCACCCTTTCTTTGTGCACAAGTCTTACAGTATGTAAACAAATAGTCATGAATGCCTCAGTATGAAATATTCCTCAAAAAAGTAAATTGGTCACAATCAATTCACCTCCGTAAGTGAGCACGGGTAGCATTTTGGTACAAATTCGTTGCTTCCTTAGCAGACATCTTCTTGTCTTCAGTGATTTCACATGTGTTAGCTATGAAAAACATTTCAAGAGCTTTGTTCTTAGAAACCGTGGTAGATCTTTTTCATGATTCATGCTCTTTGCATGCTGTCTTATGAGCAATTCAGAAACTTCTGCATAAATGACCATAAGCTGTCTGACACTTACCGCCTTCTTTAATGCTCCAAACCAGATCATTTCTACACTTATTTGGGAAAACTAACAAACTCCTCTTTTTTACTTTTTTTTTTCCTTTTCCTTTGAGGGAGTGGATTTCTTGACATCTTGATGGAACAGTATCAGCTTAGTTGTTGTCACAGTCCTGATCCGTGGAGGGGTGTAACCTGAGCAAATAAAAGTATGTAAGTAAAACTTAAACTAGCCTTTAAATCACAATGGTTTTGTCAGCTTTGAAAACCTTGTGTACTAGGCTGACTGATCCCACACTCTGCACACAGTACATACAATATTTGGTCCATGACATATATACAAGATAAAATCACCATACGTACCAAATTTTTTTCCTATCTAGATTCACCATAGCAGCAGCTCTTTTGGTAGGTAGATGACTTTGGAAATTATTTTCACGCACCTTCTAGCTTTTCATTCACAATGGAATTTATTGTTGTGCAAATTTTTAAACAAAATTTAGGACCCTTTGTTGCTAAAAGCACTGCATAAGTATTATATATTATTGTTTAAGATCAGGAATGCAAGACTTCATCTGAAAAAGAAGGTGTGGAAAAGTCTAGGGAGGTTCCCACACTGGGACCTTAATTTATGAGGGACTCACTGGAGGACCTGTCTCTAAGTGAAGTGCTGATGGAAGAGGTTATGGGCTCCGTATGCACAACGAACAATGCCAAATCATCAGGACCTGATGGTATTTACCCAACCGCTAGTAGAGGAATCCAAGGATGAAATAACTGAACTGTGATGTTTAAACTAACTCTTAAAACTAGTGTGGCAACTGAAGATTTGTAGTTGGCAAACTAACACTAATTTTTTATTGTGTTAACCGAAAAACAAAGGTCTTTGTTTAAATGTCTGTTTTGGTTAACACAATAAAAAATTTTGGGAGAACTACAAGCCAATGATGTTTATGCTTGGGCAAAGCAGTAGAAACACTAATGAAGAACATAATTGATAAACATGGATAAATATGCTGTACTGTGGAAAAGTCAACATGATGTCTGTAAAGGGAGGTCTAGCATTAAAATTCTATTAAAAACTTATTTATTAAATCCTATTTCTCTGAAGGAGTCAGCCAGTATGTAGGGATATTCCACTGATTCAGTCTACTGAATTCTTAAAAGTCTTTCAGCAAGACCACAAAAGTCACTCTTAGAGAATCCGAAAAAAAACATTGGATAGAAGGTCCTTGTATGCATAAATAATTGCTTAGAAAATGGGAAGCAGAGAGTAGAAAGTATGATCTATTTTCATGGTGGATTGTCATCAGTGGAGTTCCAGAAGGTCTGTGCTAAAACCTTTGATCAAAATATTTATATCAGATCTGGAAAGGGGCTGAATAGTGAGATAACATTGGGGATGTTATTAGATTATTCAGGATAGTAAGATGATGGCTGACTCTGAACAATTGCAGAGGAGTTTGCAAGACTGAGTGACTAGTTGGTAAAATGGCAGATGAAATTCTGTGTAAATAAACATTAGGTGATGCACATGGGAGAAAACTATCTGGAAATTAAATGTAAAATGCTAAGATCTTGGGGTTCTAATAGTTGTATGAAAAAGTCAGTCCAGTGTTCAGCAGCAATCAAAAAAGTAAAACAGATGTTAGGGAGTATTAATAAAAACATACAGAATGAAAGACTGACTATCACAATGCCACCACGTACAAGCCCATGGTTTCCTTGCGCCTGGAGTAATGTGCAGGTCTGCATCCTCCCTCCATCTCTGTAGTAGAAGAAGAGCAGGTTCCAAGAAGGGCGGTGAAGGTGACCAAAGGGGTGGAAGAGGCTTCCACATATGCAGTCAGTGTGTGAGCAAGGTTTTTCAGCTTGGAAAGGAAACCACCAAAGGAGAGCTGGAGCAGGAGTCTATGGGGAAAAGGGGAAACAGAGGGGAAAGGGGAACAGAGACAGACTGATCATTGCCCTCCCAGCCTGAGACCTAGCATGCAACCGATCTATCGACTACTAGCTTCAAACAAAAGAAGATGGGTTTTAGCACACTCTCTTCATTTTGTTTCTTAGCCCCAGTCATTGGTCTGACACTCTGTTACCCTGAAACCCAGCGTAGCATCTCAGAGGATAGCAGTGGTATGGTATGGGGATGCCTCCCAGGTCTCAGCTCCTCCTCTAACAACAGGCTGTTGAGCCTGGATAAAAATTCCCAGCATGAGATTTCCCCTTAAAAACTTCTAAGCTTTGCCAGAAAGATATGACTTGATACAGTGCTTCAAAGCAGTATCACTCACAAAGCGCCTACTGAACCTTTTCCAAAAACATATGATGGCCTATATGTAGGAAGAGTTTGCTGTTTACACAACCGCTAGTTAACATTTTCTGATCATTGCATATTTATTTACCAGGGTTACAAATGCAAAAAAAAACAGAGGCCTGAGGTAATTTCATGTTTAACAGAAAATGTCTCAAGCACAAAGACATTGTGATGTCTTTTTTTTTTTTTTTCAGATGTGTGAAACCTTTTCCTCCCCACATCTGATTTAGTATTTACTTAAAGGTAAGGATGAATCCTATGAGGAAATATGTCTGACTGACAGACCCATTCACTCATTCATTGAGTCTTCCACTTCCTTGTGTGAATGAAAGAAGGTGTAGTTGAGGCACCCCAAGCCAACAGGCAAAGAAGAGATGGCTGAGAGTGCAGAAAGGACAAAGAGGAGACAGTACCCCTGGAGAAAAAGGCAAGAAGTAGTGCATGGGGAGAAAAACCCTCTAAGGGAACTAAAGCAGGAGAGCACAGCAGTAGCTGTATTTCTACACAACATGCCCGCCTGGGTCTCAGGTCTGATTTATACTGGCATACTGAACTTGAATGCTGCGTGAGTTCTAGTTTTGCTCTTTTCTTTTTTTATTTTTTTCATTTTTATTCTCCTATCCAAACCAGACATTGTGAACTCTCTGGGGCAAAGACATTATGCTGTGCAGTTTAAACAGTGCCTAGCACAGTGCCCCTGACCCCATCACCAGGATGTGCTTTTGCAAATAAAACCCAATAGGAGAGGGTAGTTGGAGATGAAACCCTGAAATCAGGCCTTGATGGTCAGAAAAGATGCTTCTTTGGTATTTGTTCCTGTTATTATTATTATTCATTTCAGTAAACAAAAGCATTAGTTCACCTCATTAAAATCAAAGAGAAAAATCTGAGAAATGTAGTTCAGCAGCCAAAGTCTCAAAATCCACCTTGAAATCTTATTGGCTATCTTCTCGAGGGAGGTGTAAATCTTCCTTTAGTTGGCTTTTATTTCTGAATTTGGCTCTGCTCCTGGAAATCTTCCCTGAGAGGCCTCCACTTGCTATAAATGTTGCAAAAGAAGCCTTGCTATTTGCAATGCCGTTCTAATTATTTTTTTGATGGGCCAAGAGTTGCCTTGTGGCCATCTCGAGAGAGCCTTGGTTCTGTATTTCTAATTCATCATTTGGAGTCTTTCTGGACATCAAGATCTCACTGCCAATCAAAACAATGTGTATCTCAGGGTTGGGCCTTTAGTCTGTCCGTGTCCCTGCAAGCTGAACTGAAGATTTCCATCTGATGGTTGTGATGCAACGCAGCAGATTCCTTGCTGGAAAGGCAACAGGAAAAAGAGGCTAAAAAAAAAGAGAAACGGAGACAAAGGGAGGCTTGGCCATTGGAACCCAGAAGAGTGGTTGTAACTAATCTTTTCCTTGTGCTCTTCTTCTGGTCTAAGAGGGGTCTGCACCCTAATTTTGGAAGAAGACCCAGGTGTCCACTCTTTTCCACACAACAAGGGAAGGATCCTGAAGGAAATGTAGTGACTTTTTAAATGGGTGTCTAGTTTTGCTTGGAAAAGTGGATGGCCTGGGGGTGCTCTTGAGAAAGAAATGCTGTCAGGAAAACACACTGAGGGCTCAGTGTCTCACAGCGGATCAGATCGGTTTGCAGTAACAAGGCAGGAAGTTCAAGCTAGACAGCTAGAAGTCATCTAGAAAAAAAAAAAAAAGAAACCCTGTGGAGCTCAAATACAATTGTTTGTATTGCTCCGAGGTTTGTGCTGAGCACAATCCAGTTTGCAGGCACCGTAGAGGTGCTCAAAGCAAGGAGCCAGATAAATGAATGAATTTCAGGGGGCAGGAAATGCTGATGCCAACTTTACTGGGTGCAGCTGTAAGACTCCACTGTAACCTTTGAGCTCTGACTACAAAGAAATGTGCAGCCCTGTGCGACACTATCACAAGGCTGGGGGCAAAGAGGAGGGAAGGGAGGAGAAAAGGGGCAAATCACATCATGACTGACTTGGGTTTTAATTCAACATTTATCTTTAAATATTTTTTTCCCTCTGAATTAGTTTCAATAAAACCTGCATCGCTCGTGGAGCTCCTTCAATAAAAAAGTCACTGTTTGTTATATGATAACACTGAACAGACTCCAGGCACTCCATTTTCTTATCTTAGATATACAGTGGAGCATAACTCAAGCAAAGGGGAGAAGTTAATGCATCTGTAACACTAGGTAACAGAAGCAACAGTAGCATGTTAGTGTAGTAATAACTCTCACATGTGGAATATCTGAAGATGGGTTTTATTGAATTCAGTTTATTTAACCAGGATAAACCCTTGAGATATGGATCTCATTTACAAGATGGTGTTGGCAAGAAGGCAGATTATTACAAGCACATGTGGAAGATAAGTATAAAACAAAAAGTGAAAGACCTGTTTATATTTTTAATTAGAATCCTTTTATCACAAAAAATGTTAAGTGAGAAGGAAGGCATTAGATATAACTATTACTCGTTGATATTAATAGCAGTGGGCCTTCCTACTTACATAGCACATTTCTTTCCTGGGTATCTTAATGATGTACAAAATAAAGGGGAAATGTCCTCCCTCGGCATGCGTCAGGCCTGGCTAAGACCATTTTATTCAGGGACTTTTCACAGGTCCCGGTGAGATGGTCCACAAGGACCCGGTACGTGAGTCAGAAGAGGGAAAAGGAGCGGTGCAGAGCCGCGTGGTGCGGAGAGGGCTGGGGCAGAGAGCCCTGCGACCCACCGTGCTACTAAAATGCAGTCATAACTAGGTAACGCTGACACGTTAGGGCAGAAGCCAATGAGAACACAATGTACAGCTGAAATTTCAGGAGAATTAAAGTAGGCAAAGTGTAAGTATTCAAAGTGGAATTTGACCAGGATTAACCCCTTTAATCTTGCTAAAAATACTACATGATCTTTCACGAGCGCAGACATTCAAGACTCGACTTTTGCATTTCACACAAAAGGCACTAAAACTTGTGTTTATATGAATGCATTTCTTGAAATAGTTACCTTTTAAGTGACCTCTAAACAGATACCGACCACATTAAAGTTATACGTGGTATGCTGGCACTCGAGGCTGCGAGGTGATGGAGTGCTTTTCTTTTCACAAGGCAATTTTGCTTGATAATCAAATGTCTCTAGTAGGTAAATAAAAAACCTCTCTCCTCTAATAGAGAGTTATTATGTTGTGTTTACAATGTATTCTTTGGTCTGTAGTTAACATACTTTAAATACTCTTAAAGGTAAACGGCTGCCTTCCAGCCAATGACATTTTCAGGCTATCAAGTTGCATATTTTGCTCAGAAGTGTGGTGCTGAGTCTGCTTCTCTGCTTTCCCTCTGCACTGGCAGATTTTCCCCTCCCTGTGCAGAGAGCTCCAAGCAGCAAAATCTGACGTCTTTTTAATCTCTGGGACAGAAAGAAGATCAGGCTTGTCCATCCATGCTGGGGTATGCCAACTGCTGGGATAAATATAAGAGGACATGACACTATTATGAAAGAATGTGGGCCAATGAAAAAAAAAAAGTAGCCTTTTTTGAATGGAAGCCTCCAAGATTTGCTGATAAATATGCATCTAAGCAGTAGGATGCTCAGCTGGGGCCTCCATAGCAAAACTGCGCCTTTTAGTTTAGTAGCACATCCACAATGGAAACTATCTGTTGGATTACCATTGCAAAAGCATCTACAGGTTACAAAGGATTCATGGACCATCCTTTGCTAATCAATTTTATGCAGCAGCAGCAGTAGAAGCTCAGGCCCCTACTTGTCAGCTGGTATTGGCCTCTGCTTTTCTGTCGGTGGCCCAGCTACACAAACAAGGATGTCTACAGGACCTCTACCTACCTACCGTGCACCCATAAGCAAGACCCACCTGACTGCAGGAGAGATTTAACTGGGGGTGGCAAATGTCACGGGTGTGCTGGTTGCCTCTGCGAAGGCTCCCAGCTCCTCAGCTCTTGGAAATTTTCATGCCATTTAACTTGCACAGCGGGCTCCCTTCCAGTCACTGCCTGCAGCCATTTGGTGGCAGAGCAAAATGTTGCCCTGGGGTATCTGCTTGAATTAATTTGCTTTGGCTGTATTTGTACCGTTGTGTATTTGTTTCCCATTTGAGCAGTGACATTTATTGGCACAAATGTGCGATGGAAAGCTGATTTGGGGAGAAATGTCAATATTTGCTCTGAAGACAAGCAGACCCCAATTCAAAAACATACTTACTAACTTTAAGTACATGGATGTGTCTCATTGACTTTGTTGAATGAAACCTGATGCTGGGAACAGAAGCAATGCCGTGAGCTTTCACTGACCAGTTAAGACAAATTGGTCATTGCCCAGCTTGAGTCAAGATTGCTCAGGATCTATCCTCACTGTACTGAATTTGAAGAGATAAAGCCTAAATCCCATGCTGGGGATATACACACATTTGAGGAAAACCTAGCTTGATCATGACTGCACAGAAGAAGAAAGAGGCAATTTGGTTGGTATGAGTGACTGTTGCAGCATTAAGTCTCTACAAAGGCTACAGTGAAAAGAGAGTGCAAAAAGAACACAACTGTAGAAAATATGCTAAGAATAATGCTGAAAAGTCATGCTTGGGGGTCATCCCGTGATAGATCATCACAGGTGTGTGGGTAAAACAGAACAGGACTGTCAGGACAAAAGCACGGCTTTTATATAATCTGTGACTTTCTAAACATATTCCCTTTGGTCAATTTTGGCTGCAGAAGTGATGGGGGCCTTGTAGTCCTTCTGTAAGTAATGATTTTTTTTTTTTTTTCTGATACTTACTGTGTGAATTATAACATCTGTGGGGAAATGTGGTTGCTTGTGGCTCCTGTCTTATTAGAACAGCTTCAAGGAAATAGTATGAGGCTCAAGGCTGAAACCATTGTGTCAAATTAAGCCACAGAAATAAAGAGTTAATATAGGAGCACCAAAAGTTCCTATATTAAAGTTGCCTAACATTTCCCATTATAAAAAAATTCCAATAATTTTTCTTTTGCAGAGCTTTAACATAGCTTGCAGCAAGAAAATTATGAAATTTGGCAAGAGGCAGATTTGCAGTTAAAAGGGAGCTGTTTGCTGTCTCAAAAAAAAAAAAAAAAAAAGTTCAGAATTGCTTCGGCCCTGTAATGTAAAAAAACCCAAACCCATTCTTTGCATTTTATTATAATACGTAGAGCTTGTCTAAAGTTTCTGAATGTGTGATGCCAGCTGAGCACACCCCAGCCCCTTCAAGGGCTCTGCCAGAGGGAACGGGCTGTCCAGGTCTCTTTACTAAGGACAAATCCTGGAAAAATATGGTACGGAGATTGATACGTCTACCCCCAGAAGCCCCTGTGAGATATCCTGTGTGATGAATCGGGGCTCAGGTGGTAGTTTTATTCATGGAGACGGAGAAGTTCCTGATCCAACCCACTGATGTCCCTTGCTGAATTCAGCCTTAGCTGCAGACTGTCCCTAAACTGCCTCTGGCACGGTTTTACAGCTGTGCTGCGGGAAACAGGCGCTGCATCTTACAGGGGTGCTTGCAGTGACTTCATGCCTTGGTTTGGTCACATTGAGCCCCATTTGTGTGGGGGCTGCTCCAAGGAGGACAACCTGCCCAAGCTCAGTTAGCCTCTTGTTTTGGACACGGCTGAATCATATTCTCCATCTTGATTTTCAGCTGAAATGTGACTTCCTTGCTGTTTCGTGAAATACGACATCCCCCTTCTCTTCTCCCCTTACTCCTGAGCACGTAGAATTGAATATCATGTAATTCAAATTTACCCCTACGGCCAAGTTCAACAAATCAGCGGCCAGAAATTTTAATCAGATATTTAATCTTTCAACCATGTAAGTGAGATTTTGTGTTTACAGTGGCAGTAGGCCAGCTTAACCTCGGAGAAGAAAGACTGTTAGTAGTGTCCTTGAAGCTGGGGAGCCAGAGAGCAATGACTCCTCTGAGCAGGTCCTTCTGACCTGCAGCTCAAAGGCAGCCATAAACACCACATCGGTATCTACAGCTTTGTATGCTTTTTAAGCATTGGAAAGCCAAGGGAGATATTATCACCTTCGGAATATTGCTCGTAACTGCTCTCTGCATTCAAAATTATTTAGAGTAGTAAGGAAGAGAACAAAGCTTTGGTGTTAGGAGGCCGCTGCAGGTGAACTTGTAACACACCCTGCTCCTGAATTTGCCAAATCCTGGAGCAATGGGCAGCATCTTCCCAGATCAGACAAATGCCAGTAGCAAAGTTAATGAATCTTCCTGTCTCAGAAGTGACTTGCACAGATGCACACCTAAGTGTAGGCATATGCACATGATTCTTCCCCATGCCCTGTTTGAAAAGATCTCACCTGGTGTTCGAAGCAGTACATGAACACGCTGTTATCCCTGGAAACTATGAATAGAATATGAGAAGCACTTTTCGGTCATAACTGGTGATCACCTTCATGGCTGGAAGCTAGAGGTGTAATAGTTTGATAATAATTTTGCTGTATGTAGTCACTGAAACTTTATATTAAAAATGTTCTTATGTTAGAGCCAAGGGCTGAATAGTAGTCTAGGAGCATTTGGTTGTCATCAGGGTCTAGGTGGGGTGGCATAGTATCATTTTCTGACTTGCCCTAAGTACAAACCTGAGCTCTCTAGAGCTCCTAAGCAACCTGAGATTAGGATAGGAATCTTGACTTCACCATTCAGACTTCTCATGTAGAAATATGAAACTCTTTGAGTGGAAAAAAGTCTATTTCTTCAGTGCAGATGTGTTTACAATCAGCGATTCATGTCAGCCCATCAGTATTCCCAGTGGTGAAATAGCAGTTTGGGAGGCATTATAGTTCTGTACAGGGAGTCTAAAAATTATTTCACTTGGCTATTTGGTGGGCGTTTTTCTGGTGGCCATATGAGAAGTGGATGCTAGGAGATACGTTTGGACTGTTTATACTTCATTTAAGTCTGAAGATGGTATACCACTGTGTAGTAGGGTCAAGTTTTTAGTACCTTGTGAACTCTCTGACTCTTTGCTGGAGATGCAGACAAATTCTGCCTGAGATAGGGCTACTTTTTAGGAAGGATATGTATATAGTTCCTGTCTTACAGATTGACACAACCTTTGTGATTTCTAAGTAAAACATACTACTTTATGGTCTTCCAAAATGTAAATGCTTCCTATGTCTTTGATTGCTACAGTTTAATTGCAGTTGTTGTTCACATGCCTTGTTTAATATGATTAATGTCATAACAAGTCTGCGGACATTCCTCAGTTCTTTACCTTGACAGTGGAACAA
Source organism: Aramus guarauna (assembly GCA_013400195.1). Classification (NCBI taxonomy): domain Eukaryota; kingdom Metazoa; phylum Chordata; class Aves; order Gruiformes; family Aramidae; genus Aramus; species Aramus guarauna. The sequence continues at coordinate 581,931 of VXBL01007716.1, forward strand.
CACTGGTGACAAAGTGCAGGTTAGGGCATAATGGATCTCTTTTTTTAAGGAATTACCTAGGAGTGCTTACAAAGATTTCAGCTTTGGTATTCACTTATTGGGTAATTTTATTCATCTTTACTTCCAACAGGGCATTTCAGTTTCATTCTAGAACTGTGAGAAATGTTGCTTCTGAATTAAGCTGTGTTAGCACATCTGCTATATAAAAAATTAGCCATCCAATGGGGAGGAAGAAGTATAGAGTATATATTGACTGCAGGCATACTATAGATCAGAATAAATGTCCTTTCTCTCAGGCCAGTATCTGATGGGAATAAGTACGGCCTGTACATTTATATGTAGCAGGGATATTAATTGGTATGAAAGATGGCATAATTTGGATGAAGGCCAGGACGCTGAACTGAAGCCACTTTAGTGGCATTGATGGACGAACTCTCCTTGTCAATAGATAGAAAACAGCCATCTGTTTTCACCCTCCTGGAACTTTCTTCAACATTTTACACTCTTGACCTGAAGATACTCCTATTTCACTTGAGGGTGCTAACAGGGGCCAGGGTAATGTACTAAATGGCCAGGTCCCTCTTGGATGTCAGCAACTACTAGAGGCAGAAAGCTATGTTTCTGTGTTGGACTTTGCATTTATCATGTCCCTCAATGATCAATCAATTCTCTCTCCTCTGCTGTTCAATATCTTCCTACCAATCATAACATGCACTCTTGGCAGATAGTTCTGATCATCCTTCTTGCTGTATGGTTCTACTGCTTGGCTAATGTGAACAAAATGAATTTATCTGGATGAGAGCAATGCATAGATTATGGCTATTAGCTGAAAGGTAAAGCCAGTGATGACCCAGGAGATAAAGAAGAAAGGATTTTTTAAGACCTGGCATCAGATGTGCTCCCCTTGATGGGAGGCACACAGTGGAGTCAGTCAGTCAATCCTGTGGATTAAGGGTGCTCTTGCGTTCCTCACTGTTTGCAGAACCGTAGGGACCACTGGACCGAAAGGTATCAACTTTGTGGTTTGCCTGCAAGAGAGGAACACCCAAATTATTCCTGACTGTCAGTAGTCCACAGTAGTTTTAATGATCTGTGCCAGCATTTAACTGCCCTTGCCATTAGAAAATTTTCATTTTATGTTTGAAAGAAATAGCCCACATTGCAATTTCAGCTCACGTTTTCTTGTTCTATGTGCAATGGACAAAAAGAACTTTCTTTTTTACTCTTTTCTTTGCAGCTGCATTTTATATATTTGAAAAGCATTATCACATCTCCCCTCTGGACTGAACAATTCTGTTTTCCTCATTCTTTCTCTGTAAGTCATGTTGTCTAAAACTCTAGTTATTCTTGACTTTCCTCAGTTAGTTGAAGTCTTTTATGAAATATCTGTTCAGTATAGACACAGCTTTTTGGAAGATGCATCCTAGGTGCTGAGCAGAGCAGAAGGATTTCTTTGAGTCTTAAATAAAATGTTCCCTTTTAAAAATCCTCGTAATGTAGAGGGGTTTTTTTGCATTAGTATCATAAAATTGACTCACCCTCAATGTGTGGTCCTCCACATCCTCTAGTTCATTTTTGGAGGAACTGTTGCCTATTCAGTTCTTCCTCTGACTTGCATTTCAACAGCTGAGAATGTCTTTCTAGCTGTAGTACTTTAATCCTTACCGATAATATTATTTTAAATACTGTTTCTTCAATGTGTGAAGATCTTTGGATTTCTAATCTACCCTCCCAAAATGTTTTCAGCCTCTTCCAAGAAGAGAGAAATCCCTTCTGACATTTTCCAAGTTTTTAATGAAAAAGTTGACCCAAGATGGACCCCTGTGTAACTGCAGTCAAAGAAACTTTCCAATCTGGCAATGACCTATTTCCAGCTACTTTCTGAGAAGAGTTTTCCAAGTGGCTGAGCACCTGCCTTACAATAGTTTTGACTAGCTCATGCTTTCTTATAATTTGCTTAGGAAACTGTCGCACAAGACAGTGTCAAAAGCCTTGCTAGCATCCAGATAGGTGACATCAACTCACAAAGACCCATATTCTGCTAGAGAGGAAAAGCTGGGCTTAGCAGAGCTAGTGTTTGACAAAGATGTGTTCCTCTGCAGCTGTTATCTCCCAAGTAGTTTGATTGTCATCTAATGGTCTGGCTATAGTATTTAGTTCTATTATTTTTCTGGAAATAAAAATTAAGAAGACAGGCTATGGTTCATGGACTTCTCCTTATATATGTGTAAAAAAGTACTATATTTGCTCTTTTCTGGTACTCTACAACTTCTTCCATTTATCAGGTGTTTTCAGATCACTGCAATTGACTCTCTAAATTTGTTGGAGGCAATTTGATCAGGTGAAATCCATTTGACAATATCAAACTGCATAGCAGGTAACAATCTGCCATTTTATACTTTACCCCTTGCAAATGGGGTACTAAAGACTTTTGACCAGTGAGTTTTTTGCCATCAGCGTTAACTGCATTTAATATTTGATCACAGTTGATTCTTTTAGTGAAGACTTAAGTAAAAAAAGTTTGGATCAACATACTTGCAGAAGAATGACTTGCTATTATTTTACATCCCTTCGAATTTGTGCTATGCCTTAACATTTTTGACTTTCTGTCTATGGCATGTGATGCTCCTTATAGTTATCCTCAGTGCCATGTTTTTCACTTTCTTTTTTTTTTTTTTAAATTCTTGCATTTAGGGTTATTGAAGAGGTTTAGCAAGAGTAATGCCCACTTCTATCTGGAGCTGATAAAGATATTTTCTCTCATTCTGGCACTCAGTGGTCTGGCTCCAGTTATTCATGCCTGTGCCATTTCCTGGCCAGGCTACAGCAATGCAATATGTAGAAAACCCTGTCTACGTGTTCTCCTGGCCTGACTGGAGAATCTAACAAGCTTGCATTTAGGCTCTGGGATGAAAGCTGTGGTCAAAGGTTCTCTACTCTAACAGAACCCTTGATAAGAAAAGGAAAATTGTCTCCACATAAAGTGGGGGCTTTTCAGGCCTTGACCAGTGGCAGGGAATGAAATGACCTCTCCAAAGCTGAGTTTACTGCTCTCCACAGTTGGTACTGGTGAGACTTTCTGTACCGTGTCTGCCTTTTTGTGTCTAATTCTAGATTACCTTCTCCTGCACACTTTCTGCTGCTGGAGGAGGGACACATTTCTTAATGCATCACTCCAAGAAGCTCAGATGCTCTCATGACAAATGTGATTTTGGAGTGCATACAGAAACAAATAGGATAAATAAACCATAACCCAAGCATTTTAGCACGACCATGATTTTGTTTTGTTATATGTGGCAATTGTCACATTGTGAATAATTTGGGAAAAGTGGAAAAATTCTCTGATTATTAGTTTGATCTTGGTACTTTGCCACAAGACTGCTGGGAATTTGGGGGTTTTGTTCTGGGAACAGGAATGGTGGGCGGGCGTAGGAGGGTATTATGAGGAATCAAGGACTTACTGGGTGAAAAGACAGAGATTAAGATTAGAGGCTTATGATACATGATGATTCTCAGACACATTTCAATTTCTTTCCTTTTTGTCACTATCAAAATGGCAAGAACACCAACAGCTTCCTTATGTGACTGTCAAAGTCATCCAACCCCTGCAGCAGGGCTTCTGCACCTCTATGGACCTTCACTGGCTTCTGTGCCTGCACGGATCCAGCTGCCTGAGATCCTGGGGGAAAGCATATAGCACCACTGCCATTCCTGAATGTGCATGGCAGCTGCAGCAGCTACAAAGCCCAGCCAGGAGCCTGGCCAGCTCCATCTGGGCAACAGCCCCGAGGACCACCGACACCTCAGGGAGTGCACTGAATTCACAGTGTCAGACCAAGACAAACTGCACACTACGTTATCTAGATCTTGCGTAGTCCACCAAGCTGGCACTTCTATCTGAAGACCTCCCCAGAAAAAAGAGAGGACAAATTGTACTGAGGACAAGAAAACATCATAGGGAACTTATCCTTAGCATAATGTCTGTCCTTTGATTCAGTTGCTCTGCAACCAGTAACATCTCCCTTGTTTTCATTCCTGCCAGACAAAAGAGCAGCAGCTCTAAAGATTTTCAAGGCATTTTTTTGAGAATAAGACGGATGCAGGACCCAAGTAATCATCCTTAGAGGTTTATGTCATCCTCTGGTGTTTTGCCCATCAAAATATAGCCTGCTTCAAAGAAATGACATAGCCCCCTTGATGGCAAAGTGCACGCACTAGGAGAGAGCTCTTGGATTTCTGGCTGCTTCACAGCACAAGTCCTTGCCTCAGAGAAATTCAAGTTTACCAGAAGTCCTTCAATTATTTTTTGTTTCGTTTCCCCAATGCCCACCAGATTAGAACACAGCTTGGCAATGTCACTCGAAGAAAGAAAGAGAGAAAAGAAAACAACAAAAACCCAGCTGCCAGTGTTTCGACTACAAATGTGATTGGGAGAGTTTGTGAAACTTGCCATAAAAGTACTTTAGACAGAAATGTTATTTTCTTTCTATGATTTTTGGAAAGTTTCGAATTTCAGCTGGTACTGTGCACAAAATCAACAAGTCTATGCAAATACATCTGGGTAAGATTGAAGGGTGGGGAAAGCTGACAAGACCCTGTCAGAGCCAAAGAGATCTCTGCTGCAATGTGTGCCAATGGAAGAACTGCTCTTGCTTGACAAAGATAAGAGTCTTTTACAGTAAAATGAAAACAAGGAATCAAAGGGTGAGAATCAGTCTTCTAGTATCTCATCCTGTGTGTGACTTGATCAAGGGATATTCATGACTCTCAGCATCACAGGCAGGGTGGAAGGGAACGTGCAGGTTGCTCAGTTTATTCCCTTGCAGTTGCCTGTAACTGTAAGGAGATGAATTTTCATGGACATTCATGGTTTAACAGAAATGGTGCTAGGTACCATGATATTTCTAACCTCAAATTGTGATATTCTCTTAAACATCAAGAGATTTTTAAGTATTGTTAGAATGGGCCTGTTCCCCTGCATCTTGATGTCATGGCTCACAGGCACATATTTTCAAGATTCCCATCGCAAACATGAAGATGGAAAAGTTGAGATTGCCATATAAACACATGATTCTGGGAGGCAAGGTTGTAAGAATTAAAAATAGAGTCTAACTGGAGTTTTATTGTAACTGGAAGAATAGACAGTGTTGGGACTGTACATTTGCAGTAACGTTTATACTTGCTCTATCTTGAACATACAGTTATCTAGATACACACATTCCTGTATTTTAACTATGCCACTAACCCTAATTGTTATTCTTCTAAGGCTCATTGTAAAAAATACATGGAAACAGCTATGTAAAACAGGTTGTTCGCTCTTTGCTGCTGCTCTTTCTTAATGATAATTATTGGTTGTAAAGTTATGTCCTATGCATAACAATGTGCCTATGACTTGGCAGTGATTTTTGGCTTAAGAAAGACTGGCAGAAGGACTGTGTGATGTTCAGTGAGAAAACAAAGAACTGTTTTGAAATCTTTTCTGGAGTTTCAGGAGAGGAGCACCCAAGTGACGCTTGTTCAAACTCAGTTGTATCTGATTAAATCTGTGCTTTGGTGCATTCTAGTGGTTTCCAGAGAGAGAAACACGTATCCATGTCTGCTTGAGCTCCAAGGTGATAATTTCCTTCTATTCCTGTTCTGGCTCTGGGTGTCCATCGCCCTCCACCTCCTGTTCCTGCCCATCTGTAAAACTCATAAAGCCAGATTTAAACACAGCAACGTACACAGGCAAATGATGACTTGGAAGTGCTTGAAGGAAGGGTTGTGCTTCATGACTCAAGCATTTGTGTTGTCCCCAGCAGAAAACACCGACAATGAGAGTCCTTCACATGGAAAAAAGTTGTCAGCTTTTCCACAGAAAATCCCAGCCTCTCGTGTTATCACCTTTAGAACAAAATGCAGAAAAGCCTGGGGAGGTGTGTTGACTGAGCCATATTTTTGAACTACAGTCTATAAGCAGAGCCTGAATTTGTAACAGATTCACGAGTTTTCAGTCAAAATGGGGCAAACAGCACAGTGAACTTCACAAATATCACATCAAGCCTTAGGATCTTCACTAAGCATGTAGTAGTTCTGGAGAATAAAAGCCTTCCCGCTATGATTCAGCCAAGTTTTTTCCCCATAGGAATTCCACAAAATTACAGAAAAAAAATGATGAAGGATATCCTTGGTGAATGCTTGTTGTCCTGTGCAGGTACCTATGCGGAAGCCGAGTGCCTAGGACAGGTGCTACAATACGCTGCAAAGGGAAATGCAGCACCTGAAAGAAAACCTTTGTGAGGAAGTACAGTCAATTAGAGATGCAGGGCTATGCAAGTCACACAGTTTTCTAATTCAGATTTCTGCATGCTTATACCTAAAAAGACCAGAGATTAATGTATTCCATCCTAATTTATTCATTTACACTTATGGTATTTATTACCAATGCAAACGCCAAGGGGTAATGCAGCTTTTCTGGGAATAGTGAAAGGAATTCTTCCCTGTCTATGCAATTGGCTGAGTTACCTGTTCACTCCAGCAGGACTGAGACCAAACCAGCATGGGAGGTGGAAAAAAATATTGCTGGGAGAGAAAAGGCAGTAGTTGGAGAAATGGAAACATGAGAAATTTTCATTTGATGTTTAACAAAACATCTATTGGTGAATATTTTGATAATTTTTATTTGTATAACCAGTGAGAGATCAATCAGGAGGAAAACTGAGCTACTTTCACAGCATAGAGTTGAAGAGAAAGAGGATATGCCTACCCAGTGGTTAGGGAGCTGGCCTGAAGGAGCAAAACCAGAGTCCAGAGCTTGATACAAGAAATATTCACATGAAAGTGCCTAAATATCCGGACTGAAGGCTCCAAAAATGTTTCTCCTGCTGTTTGCACTGCCAGCATGCTTTCTAAAAAAGGACTATCTTCAGGAAATGTCTTTCATCTTTCAGATGAACGTAGGATCTTTCCTCCAAACATGGCATAATGTCTCTAAGTCCTTAACGTGTAGAGCTTAGGTTGAAGCCTTTTCCCGGCAATTTTTTTGAAATAGCTGAGGTAGCTTCCCCTCCATGCACTCATGGTGGGGACCCCACAACTGAGCTACTTAACTCTCCACACACCTCATACAGGTGCTGTAGACACTTAGCTTTGGGCTACAGATCCTCCTGAATAGCAGAATGCCTAGAAAGTCAGTGGATCTTAGCCACCAGCCATTGGTGTCTCACAATGAGGGTGGAGTCTCCTTTAAAATGAAATTGGTATTCCCAGATAGAGCATGCAAAAAAGCTTGAAATTTGGCCCCAAAATTCTTCAGTACATAAAGACTGCCTTCATCTGCAGACAGCCGTAGACATTAGCTCTGAAATGAGATCTCCATGTTCCTCTTACATGTGAAAGCTGCTGCCAACCTGTTATCTGGCAGCCACTATTAGGGGCCAGGATGGGAGCTCACCGGTGGGATCTCCTGAGGCCAACAGTTTGGCCCTGAACACCAGGGAAAGATGTGTGAATATATTTTCTAATAACGACTGGAGATGCTGCAATATCCCTTGCTACACATCCCATATGCTTCATTGGCAGGCATCTTAAAACATTAGAAACTAAACTTGCAAGGATAGACCAGCAAGACATTTTCCTTTCCCACAGGCAAAGAGGTACAGTCACCCATCTTATCTGCAAGGTAACCACGCGACGTGACAACGCTGACTTGCTCAGTCTGCTCGTGATGGCTACAGAAACAGCCTGTGCAAGTCCTCTGTGGAGAGGAGCACTTGAGGTGTCACAGAACTGCTGCTTCAGGAGCAGGTTGCAGTTAGAAGAGGCGGCTCTGCTGCGACTCTCCTGTCTTGCCAAAGGACGCAAATTTCCCACATACCCTGCTCATATCTGCTTCTTTCAAAAGCCTGGTGGAAGGTGTGGAGTCTTGTATTAAAGACTCATGAGCATGGCAAGGATGGAAACACAGACTTCAAAGTTAACTTGCAAGCCCTCTCTCAAGCTTGGAGCACTGAGCTCCCTTCGCTCCACAGCGTTTGACTGTTCAGCAGGAAATACAGCTCTTGTATTTCAGTTACTGCTGTGAGTTCTGTCCCTTGATTTGGGGTTGTTCATCTTGTGTCAGCTTCAAGTAGGTAAAAGATGACCTGCAGCTTCTGGGGACAACAAGAGCAGGGATATACAGCATGTAACCACAACAGTGATCCTTTTTTTATATTATTTTGAGTAGCTTAATTCTTGCTAAGAGCTTTGGGAGCATAACAAAACTACCCATCATTTTCCTCACAGTCAGTATCATACCTACTAGCTACACCAGGCATTACTTGGCTGAGATGTACGTGTGAAACATGCTGCGGGGGATTAAGCCAATAGCTACTAAGACGACACAGTTTTCAATGCTTGTGAAGAAGAAAGGTAATTTGTAGTTGTTAGCATTCCTGTGGTGGTTTGAGAGTTTGTCGATGGCTTTCTGATACAACCTGATACAACAGCGGTTCTTTGCAGGCACCAAAGCAAACCATCTGATGGGGGTCATTCAGGAAAGACTGAAAGACTGGGGAGAGGCCACATTTTCTGATATTGTTACACATATCAACTCTTTTTCCCCCTTCTCTTTCCTAATAGTTATTTGGTTAGCAGATCAACTCTTTCTAGGTGAGCTGGCATGGGTTCAGGCTGCCAAGCCACATGGTCTTTGCCACTGCTGCTTTCTGCTTTCAGTAGTTATGTGGGCTTCGTAATGGTAATGGGCAACCTTGCCTAACCTAGTTGAAGACAAGTAGGGCATAATAGCAAATTTGAAAAGGAGTATAGAGGGCAGAGTTTACTTCATTTTTTTCTGATTTCCAATAAGGACTCAGTGATTCACAAAAGGATAATCACATAAAAAGTGAGTCTGAATTCAATGACCCCCAAAATTTCAAAATCTGGGAAATCTCCTTAGAGTTGCTGGATGATTAAATGTGTTCAGTTGTGCATGTTGGGATGATAGAGAAATTCATCATGTGGATGTGAGGGGAATATCCTGCTTTATGGGAAAAAGTGTCACCCAGAGGAACACTCAGATGGTGCCTCCACACTTGCCTGTCACCACCAGTGGATACTTGTTTCCTCAGGCTAAGAGTAAATTTGCTATTGATAACAGCGTACCTGTACGTTAACATCCCTTCAAGCCAACATGTAAGGATAGTCACCCCAGCCAGGCCACCAAAATTTGCAGCCCACTGGGAAGTATCTGCCTGCTGCATGAGAAGGCTGCTTCCTTCCACAGGGAGCAGGGGAGGAGGGATGGGAAAAGAGCCCCAGGGAATCCACAAATAATAAATAACCATTTGAGCTGTCGCAGCAACAGCAGAATAAAACCAGGGAGGAGAGGCAGGGTGGGGGGCTTACGACAAAGCGCCTGGTTTCCAGCAGCTCCCCAGGGCATGCGGGGCTGTAGGGGACATGGGGCCCATGGGGTCTGTGGGGGTGCGGGCGATGCTGGCGGGGCTGGGCGAGCGGCCACCGGCTCCGTGGCGCTGCTTGTTGTTGTTGGTCCGGCGCAGGAACTTGGCAGGGGCGCACAGCCGGTCCCCGCTCCGGGTCCCACAGGCAGGAAAAGTCTCCCAGCCTGCGGAGGAGACAGCCTGGCTGAAAGAGCCCCGCCAGCTCCGCTGCAGATAAGTTAATGTACACAGAAGGGACGTAAATTACCACGACCCTCAGCAGCAGGACATTGGCCAGGGCCTGTCAGGAGGAGGACAAGCGTCGGCAGGCTCTGCGCCTCACTGACATTTACCTCCAGATAGAGCCGCCGCTGCCCAGCGAGGAAGGGCCTGGTGGAGCCAGGGCTTCCTTGAAAACAGCCGCCTGTCCCCGACACCTACAAACTAATGCGGTTTTAATCAGGAGAATTAACGGAGGGCGGTGTACTGTTTTCCCAAACGATTTGCATGGGGACCGCAGCCTTTTTTCCCCTCTCCTCCCCCATTGCCTCCTCTGTGGCTCCACTGCCATTTCCCTTATGTTTCTTTATCTGCACTGAATTTTTTTCCCGCTCCCAGCTCCGGGGAGCCAGACGTGCCTTCACCTCCACCCCCTGAGCCCTGACGACACTCACCTCCCTGTTTACACACTGACATCACGCTGCAGCCTCCCTCCAGCCCAGAAATAACCCCCTGGAATAAAGCAAACAGGAAAAGGCCCGTGACGCAGGCGCTGCCGTCGCCTCCTTCTCAGCTACAGCCACATCACCCCCCTTCAGGGGCTGTGCCTGCACAGAGCCACGCACGGGCGGTGGGATGCTGCGGGATCCCGTCCGGCCCCACGCCGCCGGGGCTGCACAAGTTGTGACATGAAGTCACACGGGACGCCCGGCTCACAAGCTCCATTTGGTGGATGGATGGAGCCGAGATGGGACAACTGCATCTGGACAACACTGGGAGAGCCAAGGCTGGAGACCAAGTTGCCCAGGCTTATACTTTAGCCATTACACCCTACTTCCCATATAAATATGTTTCCCTCTCTCTCTCTCCCTCCCTGCGTTTCACTTCCTTCATGGAGAGGCACAGTTAAACTGAAAGCCAGGTATACTGACCGGGCAGTGGGAACAACAATAGGAAAATGTCTGCGAGGTCGGCCTCAGTTATTCCAAATAGCATCTTGTAATCCACACGCAGCCCATTCGTTTCAGCAGGACTCCTTGTGTGGTAAGCTCCTAGCCGAGATGTGTGTGGGAGGCACATTTGAGCCCATGGAGATTTCATTATTATTGTAAGCTTCAGTGTTAGAAGGCTCCAGGGGACAGCACTGTGCTCTCCCTGTTAGGGAAAAGCCAGACTTAGTCAAGCTAACTTCTATGTCTCAACATATTTCTTGTCCTTATTACCACGAGCTGTGCTCTCTTGCGTTTGTTATGCACTCTGAATACCTGGCAGCAGACTGCTGCCATGGCTGTGCTCACTAGAATTATCCTGGATAATTTAGGTCGCATATGTCTCCTAAAATTCATAGATTATTTTCTCTGGCTTTGGAAAAGCAATTGCAGTTCAGCAAGGAATGGGCAACTTTACGGAGGCCAGAGAGCAGGTGCTGTGCCCAGAAGGCAGTTTTCCCCTGGAGATGCTGGGTACAGCGTGATGCCCTGGGACCAGACCTGTCTGAATCCGTGATGGGTTTTATGCAGTTGACTTCACAAGCATGGAGTACAATATGGAGTAGGAGAGGACAAGTACAGAGGGTTATTTATCTTGTCCAAAGCCTTTATGACCTACATTAGACACAACATGTACAAAGCTCACACAAAAACATGGTTATTCTGATTATTAGATTTTTTTAAAAAATGGATTTACTGTGGCCAGGATTTCCAGTGGTTTCCCATAAGTACCACCATTCCCATTCACTTTTTGAAAGACAGAGACCGTGCATGATCACAGCTTTCCTGTCTGTAAGGCTGTGTCCTGAGGGGCAACCCAGGAACATTTCTGGGACATCCGTTTCCCCAGAGCAAGAGCAGGTGCTGTCTCTGCCACTCAGCCACCCCAGCCCTCCCAACGACACAGCGTGGGGCACAGCCTCTCCAGGCTAAGGCAACGACCCCTTGTTGTGGCCCTCTGCCATTGCCTTTTCCCTTCTGGCAGCGGGTGATAGGAGAGCTGCAGCCCTCCCTGTTCGTTCTGCTTCCCACCCAAAAGAACTATGAAGAGAGTTAGAGAATAAAGGTTGTCTGAAGAAGGCCAATGGCAGACAAAATATATGGATAGTGAAACTCACTTTACTATATGAGTAGCTTTGGGATACTCTGGGATGAAAGGAGCTGTGTAAGTAGCATTATTACTAAAAGATGCAGGTGATGTGCCTACTATTCTGAGTCAAAATACCCTGTAAACTGGTAACTTACTGCCTTGGTGTCTTCATGGCTTAAAAAAAGTTCTGCCTTTTGAGTAGAGAACTGGTCAGATGACCGAAAAGATGGTATCTCCTGGAGAAGAAGTGTGGTCCAGTAACGAAGTGGATATACACTTCCAATTTTTTTCTGTTCTGCACTGTAAGAGGAAAGCTAGCAACAAGACAAAGAAGTAGGTTGATAACCAGATTTACATTTAACAGAGAGCAATGACCTCTTTTCCATTCTAACTTACACGTGCTGGGCAAGGCATATAAATATCCTTGGGCTTGGTGGAATTATTCCACCATCACATGTTATGTTTTTTCTAGGGAACCACAGTCAGCCCACGGGATTAATAGGTACCCTTTTCCTTTCATGTTGTTATAGGGTCAAAGTGTGACCAACATGTAGAGGTTTGGTTCTGGCAACACCCATTCTGCTCAGGAAAGAATGAGGGTGGATCTCCATGGGAGTCCAGGAGTGCAACATGGCCGGTGGCTGGATCCTCTCCTGCCCCCAGGAACTGTTCCACATCCATCTCTGCAAAGGAGCTGGAGCTGGGGGCTGTGTTGTTCTGATGCATTCCCTCAGCTCCTAGAGGACAGAGGAATACATCCCGCTCTGCTGCAAGACAAAGAAATGAATAATAGCAGCAGCCATTTGCTCTTCGTGTGTGCTAAGGACAGGACTCCCCAGTCCCTCCTTCTCTCCATCCGAAGACCTGGCTTCCCCAGGCAGCTGGCACGTGTGGGCTGCAGCACACTGGCAGGCTCCCTAGGCTGACGCAGATTTTCATCTCTTCCCGCACAGAATGCCCCGCATGTTTTTTTCCAAAATGCATTCATGTTCCTGGCACTGGAAATCTTTATCTTTATGTGTTGTTTTGAGCACACCCACTGCTTCCTGACTTAAAGCAGTTTTTGCATAGACAGAGATTTACTGATATCAGATAGCAGTTTTCTTAAAGCTGCTTTAAGTCAGATTGTTCTTTTGGTGGACAGGACACAACTGGGCTTCATTTGGATGGAAAATAAAGATCAGGTTTCCCAAAATGAACATGTTCAGAGAAGGAAACTGAACCATGAATGAACATACCTTGAATGCTGAGGGGCTAATGAGAAGGACTGGAGTAATTGTGGTTTGAGCAAATGCTAGTTTTGGTCCCAGAGGGGCTGAAACCTGCTTCTAATTTGGGTGCAGCCGAAATGTTGTAAAAATGCCTAATTTCACGGCAGGTGCCAGTGACGTCACACCAGGACCAGAACCACCCAAAACCTGCAGAAATAGCTCCAAGCAGCACTTTCTTGGTTCCTTCGTACCATCAGAAGTGAGGAGGACAGATGACACAGAAGAAGTTTCCTTCTGGTCCCAGCTCCTACAGCTGCTTCACCCTTCCTGTCCTCCCAGAGTCAGTGGCTGGCCACAACAGAGGACCCCCCACCCGGGCTGCTGCCCAGCAGGACTCCCACAGCATGGAGAATCCAGCGTCACCTTTTTTCATGATTTGTTGCTATGTTCACACCTCTGCAGTGCGTTTCATTTCAAAACGATGATCTTTCTTGGTTTCAAATGGGACTTCTGTAGTGAGTCACCCCTAAAATACCCAGTGGCATTTAAATATGCCTAAGCTCTCTTGAAAGAAGGAATCCCAGCTTTTAATTCTGCAGCAGACACCCTGACAAGATGCTGGCCTGTCTGAACATCTAAAGGTCCATGTATGTTGTTTAGGATGCTCAGGCCAGAGTTTGCATTTTTACTAATGTAAATACAGATTTTGACAGACAGGTGCTGAGGGATTTGGGGAGGTATCTCTGATAAAAAAAAAAACAAAAGTTGTTTGACTGTACATAGCTGGCCTCTGGCTTCCTTCAGGGATGCTCCCCCTTTCCCCAAGCCTCGCACTTTCAAGGCTTGGAAGCTTATTCAGATTTATCCAAATCTCTTTGAAGGGATGGATTAAGGCAGGAACACTGGGACCCAGGCCAAGAAACCTCAGCAGCACAACAAGTCAGTGAGAAACCAAAGGTCTGTCCAGGGGAGCTGGCTAAGGAAAAATGAAGAAGTCCATCCCAGGGAGGCGACAGGAATGGATCGTCCGTCTGGGGAAGGAGGGCTCTGCGGGGAGCTGAGTGAGGAGGATGAGAGAGGGGAGAGAGCACGGGCCAGACTGGGAGAGCTGGGAGAAGGCACACTGTGGTAGGCTCAGGCCCCAGTTGCCTTAAGCCAAGCCTGCCTTATGGGTCTGTGACCCTGGCTGCAAATTTTCTGCAAAGAAATTATGATGGGAGGCTTCTGGTTTTCTCTGGCACTGGCTGCATCAGCAACACTGGTGGAGCAGCCTGGTATCCTAGCATAGATTACCTTGTGGGAGACATAAATAAGGGGAGACATGAGGAAATCATATGAAATAGTAAATGGTCCCAAGGAAGAAGACCAGGAGGTTTCTATTCACCTTGTTCCATGGCAAAGGACAAAAGGACATTCAATAAAACACAGACATATGGCAAAATAAGAACTGATTAAAGGATATCCTTACTCATACAGCATAGTCTAACCTGGTGTCATTCTTTGGTATGAGACACCACTTAATCTACAAGTCTTTAGAGACTAAATCGAGAGCAAGATATACAGACAAGTAGCAGGGTTTTATCAATCCGTGGTATCAAAGATCAGTAAAGGTGTTGGGATGGTCTGTGGGTTTGTTATAGCTTTTGCTCGTTGCTTTTTTTTTTTTTTTTTTTTTCCTGAGTATATCAAAATGTTGCCAGCAGAGCAATATTTGCACTGGGAAGGGCACACTGAACAACCCCAAGATGTGTTGGGGGCCGTCAGTTACGCAGGAAGGGTAGAGGGGAGGCAGCAGGAGAGGGGGACGTCAGTCACCTCCACTGCCCCGCTGGTCTGGCAGCCCCATGTCCCGGGACCCCCCTGTCCTGCTGTGGGCTGAGACACAGCCTCGACCACGCAGAATGACTCCCAGAGCAGGAGTTACCCTTTTCCAGCCACCTAGTTTGTCGTTGTTGATGTCTGTTTGGCTTTGGTTTTATCTTAGCTGTTTCATTCATCTTTATTTTTGGTGGTTTATTTTTGCTACCCAAATTAACCAAACAACAGGCAATTAGGCTGGTTTACTGAATAAAACACATGCACATCCCATGTTCTGGGCTTCCAAAAATGGGTGGGAACAGAAGTAACATAATTGATTTACAGAATTTTTTTAATGATTGATATTGTTGTGACTGAGGTTGGAGACTGCCTTAAAGCAGAAAAGCTGAAGCAATTTCAGAGCAGAGTTGGATCCCAACAAACATGTCTCCACAGAAAAAGGATAAATTTATACACAGGTAAAATAGGCACTTAGCTTTGAAGGCAGAGACTATTTTTTTATTTTTCAGTCCTTTCTTAACTGATGTGAAGACTTTTAACCACCAAAGGTACACAACAACTTCCCCGCTGCCTGGGTTGACTCACAGTGTAGACTGAATTTCAAATTCTGGGGACAGTGGTTATGCCTGAGTGAAGCTTGTGGGTCATGGAGGAAAAAGACATCTGATAAAATCAGTGCTTCAAACTCATGCAGCGTTTTTGAAGCTCATTCCAGAGCTGAGCCCCTGTCTCAGAGTATGGTGTGCTTCTTGGGAGGCGAGAAAGCCCAGAAATTGTTAACAAAAAGCTAATCAGGCAAGAGCTTGCATCCAGCTCAAAGATCCAGCTGATTCATAGTAGGCGGAGGAGAGGAGCCCATCATGTGGTGGTACAAGAGGTTACTGCATCTACCAAGTATCATGAACAGCAGCACAACAGTAATATGAGGGAAGGGAGGGTAGTAAGAGGGGAAGTGACAAGTTACTTCCAAATATGAAGGGAAAAAACATTCAAAATGTTTGTCTTAGAACTATTTTTCTGGTTAATGTTTAACCTTTCACTTTTCCAAAGTAATGTTCTGTTATCAGCTCCATTGCTGAAGGTCACATATAGAATAAAAGTCATATCTTAAACGTGAATAAATAACACAAGCAGAAATTAATTGAGTGCAAGTGACTCATGCGACATTTAAGGTTTTCTTTACCTACCAATGTAAGCAAATGGTGTAAGCATGTCCCTTTTTGTCCCATGAGCTGAAAAGAAAGCAAGTGAGCCAGAAATGACCTATTGTGCCACAAATGCACTCGAGCTCCATTAGGAAGGCTCTCGTCCTCAAATCCAGCTATTCTAGGAAGCTAACAACTGTAGGAAGAAGGGATATCTGTGCCCTGGCAGGGGTAGGGGGGTAAGGGGGGAGGGGAAGGCTCCCTGCTAATGGGGAGCACTGGGAAAGCCTTTGACTTGCACTGCACTGTAGTGAATGACAGCCGTGATTTTGACTGATGTTGGGAGCTCTCTGATAAGAACCCAGGGGATGAAAACAAATGCTTTTGAGGAATTTGTGACCAATAAATCAATCATTTCATTAAAGCAAACAAATGCAATGCATATGTTTTAGCTCCTGTGTTTGGGGGTCTCAACAGCTTTAGATGCGCAGGGGTTCATCCAGTAAGGGGATTTGTTCATGCGAAGGGGAAGTTAACTGGACTCAGCACAGTGTCATTCCGATTTTCTTTATGGTAAATCCCTAACTGTGTTTGTTTATGGTTTAAAGTAGCCATACTGTTTCATAAGGGAGAAACCGGGATAGAAAATAAGCAATTGCTGCCACATGAGGATTTACAACAAAGACACCTGGGTCATTGATGTGGTTCATAAATACACATTTGTATTGCACACTCCAAAAATATCAAATATTGAACAACTTTTATTTCATTGCAAAGATCCTAATCTTTCATCCAAGATCCAGACACAAGGAAGAAAAGGCCCTGCTTTGTAATGCCTGAAGTGTAATTCTCCTGTTAGTCCCACTTATTTGTACATTCCAGGGGAAAACATGTTGCTGAGCAGATGGTTGTCTTCTGTAGAAGACATAGAAGCAATGACTGCTTGTGTAGCAGATTTAGGTGGATCTGAACCATTTATAAGATTACTGCTGAGACAATTCTTGTCAGTAATGAGGTAGGATTTGTTTATCCAGGTCCTTTGGTACTCTCTGCATTGTGCTCTACTCAGCTGGTAAGTCCAGACAGTGAAGACTGCTCTCACCTACATATTGCAGTTATGGCCCAGACCGCACATATCTCAGAAGGTACAAGTGGCTGAGCTTTAAGAGTTTCTAAAGGCCTTTCTAAGGGGCTTTGAAATAAAGTGTCAGAGCATTCAAATGGCCCATATGCTTCTTAATAGTGATTATCATTTTTCTAAAGGCGTCTCATTTTACTTGACCTTTTGCTCTGTGCGCTGCAAAGTTAAGTCAATAAATTAAAATCCAGCTTTGATGGATTTTAGTGAAGAGTCATGGTATACTCCTGGAAATGAAAGCACCTGTCACAAAAAGCATGTTTTCTTTTTTTTTTGGAAATAAACACTGGCAAATAGACAAATGAGTTGCTCCATTTCTCCTAATCTGAGTCAAGTTTAATTTTTAAGCTGATAATAGCAGTACTGGTGCAAAGTCTCAGAAACAACAGCCCTTTCTTCAATGATAGCTCTCACCGTGTCATGGCCAACACTTGGAACCCTGCAACAAGCTTATAAACTGGAGGAGTGGAGGGATGGGCTCCTTTGCATTTCTGAGACCACTACCAAACCCGTGCTAATGCACACCATGGAGAACCACCTTCACCAGCAGAGCAGTATTTCCCTTTCTGAGTAGGAAATTCAGTATTTTTTTGCCTACCCCAGCTCACAGACAAGCTCTATTTCCTCCCTCTTCCAAGAAGTTTGACTCTATTTTCTAGACCAGGATCTAGAAACACAACTTCTTCTGGCATGGCCTCTGATTTGTGAAGAGAAAGGGGCTGTTCAGAGTTGATGCTTTGGTCCAAGTCACTGTCTATCACACTTCCCTGCTCTATTTTCACTTTCCTCATGTAACATCACATCATCTCACTTGATACATTTGTTTCTGATTACAGGCTGTGTATAATGGCCCAGCACAATGCCTTACAGTATGCTATGGCTTCATGCCATGGGAAAACATATTCGTAATTTTTATGACCCCAGTGCAGCAATGATGCATTTTTTAAAAAACAGAAGAACATATAAAGGAATTATTTTGTAGCAGGATTAAGCATCATTACTCACAGCAGACATATACATTGGAACTCATTAAGCCTTTGCTTTGTTATTCTTGGTATTTCAGAACATGTGCTGTAAGTGTCTCTTGGTTCTTTCCAATTCTGCTACATAAAATCCCTTAAAATTAGGCAGGACTAGGCCATAAAGCTCTTGATCTCAGATGCTGGGGCCAGATTTTTCCCTCCCTGTCAATCTGGAGTGAATCTGCAGGCAAGGAATTTTTTTTTTTTTTTTTTCAGCTTTATATGGCCCAAAAAAATGCTGAAGAAATGATAAGAAAGGTGGCAAGGAACAGCAGAATGGGTGGGTTACAGCAAATTAATACAACAGTCTACAGTTCCCTTTTGCCATTCCATACTATTAAAAAAAAAAAATAAATAAAACTGAGAAGAGTCTGGGTGGACGGATGGATGGGGTGGAGAAGAAAATGTCAGAGCAAGCCCCTGGCTATTTCTCATTTCATTTCACTCAGTGGCAATATGTCAAAAACAGGGAGAAGAGAAGAAAAGAGAACATTGAAATTTGAGGGAGGGGGAGGATGTGTGTGAAAAAATCCATAAAATGTGGTTCCATTTTAAACTCTCTGTGCAGAAACAACTGCAACGTTTTCATGGGTTCTTCCTCTTCTTTTTTAATCCTTTCTGCAGGATGGTACTCTCAGAGGAGACAGGCTGAGTCCAAAACAGTGCAAGCGCCTCTCAGAGTTGTGCTACCCAAGGTCTAACTCCAGGAAACCTGCTGGCAATTAGACATGGGGATCAACCTCAGCTTTGGTGTAACTCCACTGACATCACCAGCGTTGCACTATGGCAGAAGTTGTTCCCCCAAGAGGAAGTTCTCTGTTTCAAGATGAAAAGGATACAGAAGCAAAAAGGAAAGCAGAATCCAGTGAATGGCTCCATTCATGAGGATGGAAAGTTTTGGTAGGGTGGACTAAACTCTGAACGGTCACTGCTGCTCTTTCTCCTTGGCCTCTGTCATGGAGAGGTTTTGGAAGAAGAGGTCATTACACACACACAAAACTAATTCCCCACTCAACATACCAGTGGCATTACCCGCCTCTGGCCTCCCACACGCTTTCATATCCTTATCGGGACACTCACACACATGCTAGCACCAGGACCCTTTGGTAGCTTCATAAAAAAGCAAAGTTAGTCTTATGAGTCAGGATCTGGTAACGCTAAATGTTGGAGAAAATGTGCACAGACAGATAAGCACAAGGCTAAGGATAGTGCTTGCCTTCTGGGACTGCCTCTGCTTTAATGTCATCCAGGAGACAAGTTGAAAACATGAACATCTCTGTGGGCTACTTTTACTGGGCTGGAAGTCCCTAGGGCTTTATAGGATGACTGGGATGGAAGCTTTGAACCCAATCTGTCCAGCAGATCTCCCACGTATTTCTTAAAACACCTCCATATTAAGAGTTTCAAATCTCTTTGCATATGAGTTGACTTCTGGTTGCTCAAAAAGCCATTCGGTGAAAGCCATGTTTCCCGTGTGGTGAGGGGAAATCAGATGTGCTCAACCACATTTCAGCTCCATCAGCCTTCTCTTTAGGTTCACCTTAACATTTTCACTGCTTCATACATGTGACTGAGCTGTTGAGCACTCAGCTTTTTCACATATCCAGATGCAATCTGCTTGTGTGTGTGTATTTTTAGGTAAAAATTGTAAATGCAAATTTGAAAGTTGCCTCTGGAAATTTAGCCTAGGAAAAGAGATTCTGTCCTAACTGAGCTGGCTTAACCAGGATGAGAAAGAGTTTTTCTTCTGCACTCTGTCTGACAGAACAGTTTTTCCCGAGAATGGAAGTCTTCTGTAGAAGTTCACACAGTGAATGTGGTTTGGGCAGACAAATAATGTTCTGATACAATCATTGCCTCTTGTGGGCTAAAAAATGAAAATACTGGATAAGATCCCACCTCCTGGCTTTGCGCTTGTCAAGAATAGGATCTATTAGTCTTTAAAAGAAATAATAATAATACATAGTAGCCAAGGAGAGCTATGTGAACTGGCATCTAATCAATGTTTCATGGAGGAGTTGGTTGGGGTTTTTTTTCCACTTCATTTTTTTAAAAAATTCTCAGAACTGTTATTAGCAAACAAGATTCTACTGTTCCAAGCTTTTCTCGCCTTCTCATGCAGGGACGCTCCAGTCCTCTGAATGGATTTTCTTTCTTCCTTTTAAGATAAAGGCCTGTGTCCTACTGAAGACAGACTCCCAGAGTGGCAGTGTGCAAGAAGACACAAGGCTTCCCAAGCCTTCTTGCCACGGAGCTCCTCTGAGTTTTTGTCTTTAAAATTGTCTCTCTGCATCCTTGAACTGCTCTTAGAAAGGTGAAACCAACTCCACCTTCAGCAGGACCAAAAGATACTATACCTCAGTGGCCCCAAAGCTTGTGCATTCATTTTACAACTCTGTCAGGTGTTTTACATCTGTTTTATCCTGTTTGCAGCAGTGTAAACTACTACATGAGGTCATGAGCAAGCTCTGACTTCTGGAGTTTTCAGAGATGGCATAAATAGGTTTAAACTATTCCTGAACTTCATAACTCAAGCCTCAGAAAATCATGTCCCCAGGTTTGTTTATTTTCAGCCCAAATTTTGGGTATGAGGCACTCCTGCATGACACACCTGGAACAGTGCTTAAATCATTTGCCTTTTTCATTTAACTAGTGTCACATGACAGCAAAGATGCTGCCGGAGTGTCCCGGGGAGGCACCAGCTGTCATGGGCTGACCCTAACAGCCTGGTCAGCGATGCCTTACCATGGGAGCAGGTATGGCTGGTACCTCACCCCCCTCTCTGTGTCCCCTGGCATTTCCCACATGGGGACAGGAGGTTTGCTAGGACTGCAGCCTCTTGCACCAGGGCTGGACCAACATCCTTCCAACCCAACATACCTGCAGCCGAACCCTGAAGACCTACTGTAGTTTGGAAAGTCACTTAGGGCTGGGGTTGTTTTATCATGTGCGAACTGACAGTGTCACTGTCTGTGCGTAACTCCTAAAAGAAGCAGAAGTCAGTTGTTGCCTGGGTCAGAGCCAGGTTTCTGGCTTTCTGGCTTGTTTTCATTTGTGTGTGCCTAATTTTCTTGCTGTTTCTGATGGTCATTTTTAGATTTTTGATAGATAATACTTCACCTTGGCTCCAAGAAAAAGTATGTTCCTTTAAGAGCCTGGAATGCCACCTACTCCTATGGCACAACATATATTCCAAGGAAAACATTACATTATAGCTACAAAAGTCTATTTTGTCTGTGCAGAAGCAGCTGGTGTAGCTATTTCCCCTCCATATGATCCAGGGGCATCTGCTGGATTATTGGAAATGAAAGCACATAAGACTACAGCAGAGAAGCAGACTGCCCTGTCAAATCTTCACATGCATTGGCACTGGAAAAGAGTATGAGGATTCATTTATGTGTCTCTCTATATATATGTATAGTATATGTATATATATAAATGAGTGTTCTAGATATATATGTGTTCTAGATATATATCTATATATAACACACACATATAGGGATGCTAATGTGTGCGTGTGCATGTATGAGAGGGAAGAGGAAAGAAAAGAGGAGCTCCAGTGTTTGTCCTCTATTAACCAGCTCATCTTTCAGACAAGAAAAAATGCTGTGACCAAGCCAAGGCTCCTGCTCAAGGAGTTAATGCAAAGCCAGAAAATTATGGCAGTAACTGCTGTCTGAGCATGACCAGAATTTGAACTGCTTAGTATGTGTGCATTGCTCTATACTCTATTTCCAATTAAGCTGTATTTATAGTTATGGGTATTGCTATGGGGAAGAGGGTTGCTTGAAATCCTGAGCCATCAGGTTACATTTTTTTCCCTAAAACAGTGATAAGTATCCGGAAGATAAAACCAGCAACCCACAAATGCCTTCATATTTTTTTCAGTGCAGAAAACTATCACGTGACATCAGAACGTAGTTCACATTGTGGTGAAGGGTAATAAAAGAGAAAGAAACCAGTAAGAAGATGGTAAAATGTTGCATTTAATCGAGGATTTCAAAAGGTTAGACCACAAATAGGTAAATCCTAAGCAGAGTCCTTTCATTAGTTGCTTGGAGGCAGCGGTTGCTTCTGGAGATGGCAGACTGAGATGATTCCTAATCCTTGCATGTCCAGTGGCTGAGCCCATATCTGGTCTCAGTGCAAGAAGATCCCTTTGCTAATAATAAGCAGGTCCTTCACAGCAGGTGACCAGCAGGTCCAGGGGGGTGATTCTCCCCCTCTACTCTGCTCTCATGAGACCCCACCTGGAGTACTGTGTCCAGCTCTGGGGTCCCCAGTACAAGGACATGGACCTGTTGGAACAAGTCCAGAGGAGCACCACAAATATGACCAGAAGACTGGGGCACCTCTCCTGTGAGGACAGGCTGAGAGAGTTGGCGTTGTTCAGCCTGGAACAGAGAAGGCTCCAGGGAGACCTTAGAGCAGCCTTCCAGTACCTGAAGGGGCCTACAGGAAAGCTGGAGAGGGACTGTTTACAAGGGCATGGAGTGATAGGATGAGGGGCAATAGCCTTAAGCTTAAGGAGGGGAGATTTAGATTAGGTATAAGGAAGATATTCTTTACCATGAGGGTGGTGAGGCACTGGAACAGGTTGCCCAGAGAAGCTGTGGATGCCCCATCCCTGGAAGTGTTCAAGGCCAGGTTGGATGGGGCTTTGGGCAGCCTGGTCTAGCGGAGGGTGTCCCTGCCCATGGAAGGGGGGTTGGAATTAGGTGATCTTTGAGATCCCTTCCAACCCAAACCATTCTCTGATTCTATGACTCTATGACTTGTGAAGGAGTTGTCATGTCATGCCATGTCAAACTCCTTGCTCAGATCCTGGTGTAGTGAAGGGACAGACAGTGCTTTTGAGAGAAGATCTCTCAGTTATAGCATTGAAGATATCACTGAAGCATTGAACAGACCTCTGGAAGAAAACAGGAACATGGGGCACCAAAGTGACAACTGCAGGGACTAAAATCTCAATATGCAGTTCTCAGGGCATTTGTATTTTGCCAATGAAATCCAGAAACTGTTCCCTGACATGCTTTATGAAGAACATCTTTTCTTGTTAGCTCAAAACTAACTTTACTTCAGAGCAGTTTTAGCAGAAAAACTTTTACCAGCCCTACAAAAGAGTGATGCTTCTCACCAAAATGTTTTTAAGAAAGCAGATATGTGTAAACTCAAGTATGAAGTATAATAGAAAGCAATAAATGGCCTGTAAGAGGTCCAGGACTTTTGGTTGAGTTTGCAGGCATGAATTGTATGCAGTAGAGTTTGGAAAGGATAAAGGAAAGGCAGAAAAGAGAGGCACAGATTTGGAAGGATTTTTTTAAAACACTGGGTCAAATGGAGAATGTGGAGATCTCAAGGCCATATTCTTGATCGATAAAAAAGCAGTGTAAACCACATGTCAGGCTCAAGCAGGTCAGAGAGTTGGCCTGGCTACTTTCCTTGCACTGCTATGAAGCAGGAATAACTACGCTAAAGCCGGTAAATAGGCTTCAGAAGAGTGTCAGAGCAGTGCCTGCGGATTTAAGATTGTTTGAGGTACAATGGATCTTGGAGCAATTTCAGCTCTGGTAGCTGTGGAGCATGATGGTAGCCTATGTCTCAAAAGGACAAAAGCAGGGGTGTATCAAGAAAGCAGTTAACAGCAGGGAATAAAATAAAGTAATGGGAGGACCAGCTTCATTCTGTAGTCCGCCCTTATGCACGTTTTGGATAAATTGCACTTGCTTTCCCTTTCCAGTGTCTACTGTGTTAATGTACGTAACATCAGCAGTGGTACATGAACTTGTAACATCAGTAGTGGTGTAAGCACTGTTTGATTTGGCCCAAATTACAGGACATTGAAAAGTAAAGTGAAAAAGAAGGACTCCTCTTTTTTTTTAATGCAGTATTAATTGCTTTCCCCCCCAGTATGTTCTAGACAGTCCCTCTTGCAAAGCCCAGGATTAAATTTCATGTTCACAGTTGTCCTAAACCAAGATACTACCCTTCGACTTTTATATTTTTTATTCTTGCTGGACATATCAAAGCATTTCGATCAGGCCAAGTCACTGAACAGAGGGGTGCCAAAATAAATAGAAAAGTTTAAATTACTACAGCAAAGGGACCAAAATTTCAGCCAGGACCCGACTTATGGGGATTTCCAAGCTATTCTATAGGGCTCCAGTATATAAATTTTCTAGATTTGACTTACCCATCAATTTTGATTATCCTGCTGATTTATTTCTGATTACCAAGGTCATCTCTGCATTTAAAATGCCATTTATCTTGTCAGAAATGTTACTGATGGGGTTTTTCAGAGACTCAGGCCAGCCTCCAGCTCTCGCTTGTTTTGGAGCTGCTGGCAGGGAGCCCGCTGGCCCCTGCCGCACCAGGCAAATCCCCGGGGATCTGCCAGGATACACGGATGCACACACAAACTCTGCTCTCTCAACCCACCCCACAGGCTGGTGGCTGCTAGAAATCAGTGGTAAGGGTTGGCCATAGCCCTTGGTTTGTCCCCCATAAGTCCCTCAAGTGAACCCTGGGGTGACAGCAAAGCTGAATCCAGCCTGGGGAGGTGACAATGCTTTTCCCATCCCAATGAAAAGGGCACACACGGAGCTGTGTGACACCAGCTTGCAGGTTATTCCCTCCTGACCAGTCAAGAGTTTTTGGTTTTGCACTGAAACATTCATTACATGATGTAAAAGTGACAAAGTTTAGATATTCGTTGCCTCACACCTCAGGCAACAGGCTTGTTATCTGAATGTGTTCATTACCCAAGCTAATAAATATTTTTACCATAAAGTATCCTTTGGATTTTTGGAAACCAACCAGAAAATAGACACATCCATTTCCTATTGTTGGTTTGGAGATATTTTATGGCCCCATCTTTATTGTTAAATCTGACTTTTCCCTTTATCCAGCAGTGGAAAAAAATTAGGAGTCAACAAGAAAGCACACGCAACAGTAGATATACCTCTACGGTTTGGAACTACGCATCTAACTTTTCTGTAGGTGGAAAATTGTAAACAAACAAACAACCCCACCCAAAAAAAAAAACCTCAGGCTGAAGATGAAAAAACAAACATTTACTTGTTTAAAAAAAATAATCTGAAACAAGCAAAGGGAAAAATCACATGGACATTTCAAAATCAAAGTGTTTTCTAGAAAATGTCAAGAAAGATTGAAAACCTTAGGGACAGAAGGGTGTAGAAAAAAAATGCCCCCAGAATCAGAAAAAAAAGTCTGGTTTTAGAGGTATTTACTGCCTGCATATGAGCAACCAGAGTTTTGCCAGCACATGGAGGTCCTGGAGACCCTTCCTTGGCTAGATGAACTAGCACATCTCCAATTCATACCTGTACCTGCAGGCACAGGTGTAGAGGTTGAGCTGGGCTTTCCACAAAACCCAGTCACTCACCAAAGAGTTGAGATCATTCCCAGAGGAGAGAAGAGAGACGTCTGAAGTGGGCAAACCAGGACATTGTCACCTGTGGTGGCAGGGAAAACTCCTGTATGTAATGTCTTACAAGACATGTTAGCAACAAGCTAACATGCAGGTGGGCATGAACAGGAGCAGGTGCTTGCTGAGTAAGTGGTGGTTACTGGCCAGACGCTGGGTAACAACTGTCCTGGTAGAAGAAGAGCATCAAACAGGAGCCACAGTCACTTACTCGTGATGTGGTCCTGATCCCTTGCACTGGGAGTGCAGCAGAGCCAGCAAACCCTGATCCCAACACTCCAAACGAGGGGGAACTTTGTATCCTTCTCTCACTTCTCAGGAGCAACATCCAGGGAAAAGCCAAACCCCTGCTTGATTGCAGAGATGGCTCATGACATGCTTGAAAATGTTCTTGGGAAATGCAGGGTAAGGAATGGACGGAATAAGGGGTGTTTGTTCTGATAATTGGTTGTGTTCCCAGTTGCCCACTTGCAGCCCAGTTTGTGGGTTTGCAAGATCGTCGTAGGGCTGGCTCTTACTCTGCCTGACTAAAGGGGATTTCCCCTGCTTTTAGCAAGAAGACTTGGATTTCAAAACTATTTGAATAGATAATACTTTAAAATAGGTTTGTTTGGTGGTTTGTTTGGTGGTTTGTTTGGTGGTTTGTTTGTTTGTTTGTTTGTTTGTTTGTTTGTTTGTTTTAATGGGACATGTGTTTCTTCCTTCCCTGTTTTCTATTCTTTGAATACCTGTGGAATAAGTGAGAGGAGGTTACTGGCAAACACACCCAGTAAAGGGTTAAGGGAACTGGTCCTGCAGTTTGCACAACTTCCCACTTTGTCTATAGAGAGGAGGGACTGATCTCTGAGCTCAGCTGCCTCCCCAGGAATCCCAATAACCTCTCAGGACCTTCACCCCCACAAGCGCTAAGAGTTTTGATACCTTTTCCCATTGCACAGCTCCTATTTTCCTTTCCTGAAGGAAAGTCCTATTTTCTAGTCCCCGAGTGCTTTTGTGTGGTATCATGAAATAGCCTGTCTTTGGCTCAACATGTACAAAGAACATGGAGGCTGATGAAGAGTTGGGAGTTGGACTTGATGGTCCTTATGGGTCCCTTCCAACTCAAGATATTCTATGATTCTGTTAAGAACTGAAAGGATAAAACTCAACTTTGTGTCACTGAGAAATTAGGATGCAATGCCTGTATCAATACAAAGCAATACTTCTTCATGCCTCTATTTACAGTGTCAAAGAGCAAGAGAGAGTAAGTGAGTAAGCAAGTGAGAGGGAGATTAACAAATACAATATACAGGAGCCTAAATTGAAACATCATTTTTCACAGGAAGAAGGCTTTGGCAGGGCTCATGCTGTTTCTGATGTAGTGTCTCCAGTCGGCCCCAGGAAAAGTTGGCTGCAGTTTCTCAGAACCTGCCTTTTGAGACTCAGCGACTGCTTTGCTTCCCACAGATCTGATTAAGCTAATTGCACATTTTCTTTAATTAGAAGAACAGAGGTCATTTATCTGCAAATGGCCTGAAAAAAAAGGATGTTGTTTTAATGTGACTTTTTTTTTTTTTAATCCTTTCTTTTACTAAGGTGTTTGGCTTCTTTTCACTCTGCTGCTTTCAGCTACCCTGTTTCATGAGGGCTAGGCATGCCAAACCTGGCATCCCGACAAATTCTTAGGGAGCTTATGAGACTGTTTTATGGGATCCAGTCATGGGGATTTATACTGTGAGGAAAACCTAGAGCTGAAGACATCCTCCTCCAGCTGTGGTCTGAACTGAAGTGTAAGTGAACTGAGACTTTGGGTATTTGTGCTTTTTTTTTAATTCTCCTCTAAGCCTGGCTTGCCAAACAAAGCACATGGTGCCACGTCAGAAAGGGCCTGTAGGATAAACATTGGGGTGGGGGGGACTCAGATTTGGGGTGCCCTCCAGGCTGCAGGGACTTTGAGGTGAAATGTGAACAATTGGCACTATCTTACTACCACAATTTGACATGGAAAAGCCTCTCTGAAACAAGGTATATGGCAGTACCTTTAAACTCTTGCAAATGCCTCACGGCAAAGGTAGAATTGTGTATGCTCTCAAATCTATCTTAAAGACAAACTTCTGGACAAAGACGTTTTGCAGATTTGGTGGATGTGGCAATCGCAGAGCTATGTGTGAGCCAGCACCAAGGGTACAGAAAAAAGAAAGTGCATTTCAGTGATTCCTCAACTTCTGTACTGCCAAAATATCAGTCTCAAGAAGGCTGTCAAGACCAGATCCTCCATCACATTATCCCTATTTGTTCTGTAAACCAAATAAAAAGGGTACGCTGGACATTCAGGGCAAAACGTCCCTCTCATCACTCAAGTCAGTGAAAAATGCTCAAAAAAGGCAAGGAATTAATGTGTGTGGGGTGATACGAGTGAGGAGAAGGGAAGCTGCTGGAGCTGTGGTTTAGGGGATTTCCTTGAGCAGTGGACAACTCATCCGGATCTCTGCAATGTCTGGTATGTACTCCATCTACTGCAAACTGCAGTGACTTTGAAGACCTGAACATGGGGGAGCAATCAGTACCACCATGCACTTGTGCCACCATAGCACTATACCTGCTGCTAATGAACACCACAGAATACTTATTTAGTGTTCAAACCACTATTTTATCCTGGATTCATTTGCTCTCCATCCCAGAGAAGTGTCAATGTGGCAAGAAACAACCACAATGAAGACTTTCCTTTTTGGCTTGGAAGGCAACAAGGACAATTTGTTAGTTGTTCCTCCCTCCCTGCCAGGAGATGGGCTCTTCAGGGTTATTACTGGCTAGTTGCCCAGCAAGTGACTGAGGTGACAACCTCACCAGGCTCAGGAACATTAAAAGAAAAGGGAAGCGGAAGCTGATCTGGATTTTCACAGCAGTGGCCGCACACTCAGCTGCCCTCACCTCCCCACTCACTGCCGAGAACCCCTGGGCCTCTGTACATCTCTCTCCGCTTTCCTCCTGGGCTTCCTCTTCTGCTGTGCTCCTGCCTCCATTTCTGTATGTGTGCCTTCAGCAGGCACCAGAGAAGAGCCTGGTTTTAAATACTCCAAACTGGTGTCAAACAGCTAAAGAAATGGGCGCTATCATACAGGGTTTGCCAAAAAGTAAAGCGGTGACATCTGTCAGCAGTCCCTGACCACTGCTGCATCTAGCTGCCTCCCAGTGCGACAGGAGCAGCCGTCCAGGAGCAAGCTGCCATGCTTAACTGGACCTGGGAAGTCCTAGTGCTGGCTGCTGGGATTAACCCATAGGGGCTCATTCACCCTTTGGTGAGGCCTCATCTGGCTGCGTGTGTGTATGCTGTAAGGGGGTTATGGTATGGACATGGCCACAGCCTGGCTGTGTCTACCCTGTGCATTGTCAGAGGATGCTCCCACATGGATAGAACGCCGCTCACCACCTTTGTACCATCCACAGCCTATGCAAAATCTCCGTGCCCCTGGTGCCTCATGCCAGCTGTTAGGCTGGCCCCATGAGATACACTGCGAGCTTGTCTCTACAATCACATTTTCATACATATCTGACCTGGGCATGGATGGCAGGCTAAGCACGCACACCTGCACCCACCCTGTTCATGACATCCCCCTCTCCTTTTTCCCTCTCTGTGCCCTCCCGCAGAGACATGCCATGTGCTTTGGAAAGGCGCTCAGCAAAAATATGTGAACGTCCTGTCTCCCCCCCTCAATGGAAAGACAGCATCAATATCCTGCGGCAGCCGAATTTTCCAGGCAAGGCAAATTTTGCAAGTAGGCATGGAGGTGAAGGTGTGCTGGCGTTTGCCCTTCATGCCCCGGGTGTGCGATGGGCACCAAGCCCCTCCGGACACATCCCGTTGGGAAAGCAGACAAGGCAATGGGGGCTGGCGGGGGCTCCCCACCAGGCAGGGAAGAGGTTAACTGCAGGGCCGGGCAGAAGAGGCCACTGGGCAAAAGACGTTGCTGTCTCACGTCTGGATGTTTTAGCGTAGAGCTGTCGTGAAGTCTCGCAGAGCTGAGGGGTCCCTCAGTGGTTCCTATGGCTTTAAAGTGCCTGGGATGATTTAGTAGAGGGGAGGGATTCCTGATCAGAGAAGTGCCTTTTACTCTTTTTTTTTTTTTTCTTTATTTTTTTAAACATGTCGCTGATCAAAGCGGTGCCAGGGAGGCTAGGAAGAGCAGGATCCTAATGGATCAGCTGTGTAAAACATGTCAGCAGACAAGCCCCAGTTCTCAATGTGTCTCTCAGGGAACAGCTCACAGATTAGAAAGAAAACACACACACACACACACACATGCACGAACACTCCTGCTGACCTTGTGTCAAGGAGTTAAGTGTTATTTGGAAGTGATCGTAATCAGCTTTTTTTTTTTTTTTCCCCCTTATAAAACCCAAAAAATATGTTTCCCGAATATCCAACAATAATTCCAGAAGCGATGGAAAGATTTATACAAGTTAGACAATGACTTATTTGAGGCAAACTAAAAACATTTGGTAGAAAAGGGCAGTGGACTCTATTGTTATCCAAATGAATCATACCCCCCACTTACAGACAGGCTTCTCTCCCCACTACCCTTACAGCCATGACATATCTGGATGTGCATGACCCTGCCACTGCTTCATTTTGGACAACTTTTGGCAAGGTGTGGAAAAAATATTTCATATTTTCTTTAGTAGGCAACCCATTAAAAAGGCAACCTCTTGTTTTAGAGGGGGAAAAGAAAATGGGAAAATTATGTTAGCTGGAGACAGAAAAAAGTACTTTTTAATGAGTGGGGCAGTAAGAAAAGTAGCAATTAGATATATATACACATGAAAGGTGCTTTTACATAAATGTTGATAAAAACGGTGTGAGACTGCCCTGATAGTGTTTGCTAATCCCTTGTTTAAAATAGACTGCAGAGTTCTCCAGGAATTTTCATTGTTGCATGGAATAATTAGCCTCTAATTGTGTAAGACTTTCGCTTGTAATCTGAATGGAAAGGACATGTGTGTTAGCTAGGTGGGCAGCGTGAACCAGAAATGTCCACTGCACTCAGAATATCTCTTCTGTTGGTTTGGCCCATTGCACTCACCCTGTCGTTAATGATGGGTCCACATCGGGCTGAATCCAGTAGGGTTGTGAACAGGGTGGCAGGACAACCTGTGTAGGGGGTAAGCTCAGGAGGATGGACAGAATTTCAGATAACCTTGTGATTTTACTTGTGCTCACAGGTCCTCCTTTCTAGTGCCCAAGTGATGTGGTGGCAATGAAAAGGAAAGTCTCCTCCTCAGCCACTGCAAGGGTATGAAAGCAAAAGCTCTTCTCCTGCTTCAGGAGGTCATGTGCTACACCACAGGGCAGGGACAAGAAAGAGAATAGGGTAGGGTAGGGTAGGGTAGGGTAGGGTAGGGTAGGGTAGAATAGAATAGAATAGAATAGAATAGAATAGAATAGAATAGAATAGAATAATTTCAGTTGGAAACGACATACAACCATGACCTAATCCAACTCTCTGATGACTTCAGGGCTGACCAAACATTAAAGCATATTATTAAAGACATTGGCTTTTCAGAGAGAAAGCATCATATGAATGAGAGTCTTTAGCCACCACCTTTCCTCCTTCCTCCTCTGCGGAAGTTTTATCCCACAGACCAACACCACAAAATTTGCCACTTTTAGAGATAGGAAGCCTCCCAGGGCATTTTAGCTGCCTTAAAATCCCCTTTACCACATGCCTGTTGTATCATCCTGACTGTAACTAGAGCTGTGGAACAAAGCTAAGGTTTTGTGCCAGCCAGCAAATATGAAGAGGTAGTTATTTGATAAAGTAGCTGAAAACTCGGGGTTACATAAACAAAGAAAGAGTTCACTTCACACAAACATCAGCATTTCCACTAGAATAAATCTGTAATGCTAGCTTTCATCTCAGGCTGAGAAGAAAAAAAAAACAAACCTAAACAGCCTGTAGAAATATACACTGATATGTAATTATTTGCTTCATATTTTGTACACATTAAGTATAGCAAGATTTCTTATGAGGTGTATATTGATTTATGGTTACGTCTTTCAGTGTGTCTTGTATCTGCATACAGTTTATGGGTTTCTTTTTTTACAGCTTTCCTGTAATTTAGTATATTTTGATGAGTTATGAACCCAGTTTTATCTGAGGAATGTTCTCCAAGAGCACAAGAGGCAAATATCCTCCTCTGCCTGGCCAGGCTGGGCACAGTGGCTGGGGACAGCCGTGCCAGGCACCCATGTGGCACACAGCAGCTCTTGGGGTTGGAGAGGACAGCCATGGGGGCTGCTGGGGTGCCGGGCTGTCCTGGGCTGAGCTTTCTCTCCAGGGCATGGTATTTCATGGTAGTTCAGGTTTGGACCTAGCGTCCCACACCTCTGTGGTGCCCTGCAGTGAAACAGCCTGTCCGTCCTGCTCTCAGGGGTGCAAGGACAGTGAGGGTGAGCAGCCACTTCACTGTGGTCACTCCTCCCCACAGATGTGCTTCAGTCACCTGCCACAAAGATGAAGTGGCATTGGAGGGTTTTCTGCCCTGGGGTGGGACTACGGTGCCTTGAGGAAGGCCTGGAGGAGAGAAGTGGGAGGGCAGAGCTCTACAGAGGAGAAATGTCTCCTCTGGAGCTTCAGTTTTCAGCAGCAAGGCCTTGGCTGCAATGTGATGGTCTGCATCCCTGAGCAAATGCTAGAGACAGAGATGGCCAATGCATCTGTGTCCTGGTACCTCCTTGGGGAACAGCTTTGGCCCCACCACGGGGAGAGATGGCAGGGTGGTGCTGAGTCAGTCACCAGGTACATGGGACCTCCTCCAAGAGGGATTTGAGGGGACGGGTTGGCAAAATCCTGGGAAGCTTGAGCAGCAGCGTGGGGGAGAGGAGGCCAACAGACTTGTGCTTCAGTCTTTTGGATCTTCTGGAAAGTTAGATCTTTTGGAAAGTTTGATCTTCTGCAAAGTTTGATCTTCTGCAAAGTTTGAATGTGGAGCTGGGCAACAAGGACTGCCTGTGGTTTAAGGCAAGAATCTATCAGATCTCTTCTGCCTCTCTTGGGTATTTGGGCCTCCTGCTGAAGAGGAGATGAAATCCTATAAAAACAGTATTTTTTTTTACCAACAGATTATCCCATCATTTGTATTATCTACTTTTGGTGTGATAATTGACACTGTATGCTATGTGTGAACAACATTGTACTCTAACAATAACTGGAGACCAATTCACCAACCACAAATCTCTATTTAAAATGCAGCTTTATCACTATAGCAAAAATATTGACTGTAAGTGATCACCATGAACAAATAAGAAGACAGATGTTCCCTGTTTCATCTCTCTCCAGTGCTGTTTACACTTTAACCAGTTTGCCACTTGATCTTCAACCTCTGAATAACAATAGTAACCTCAGTATTTCTTACTTAACTAAAAATAAAGCTACACGCCTTTCTAGTGCATAAGATATTAATGATCACTTTGTGCATTCAGATGAAGCATTTGCTTGCTCAAAGCATGTGTGCAAAAAACCTCTTCCATTTATCAAAAGGCTGGCTGGATCCATTGCTCAGAAAAAAAGGTGACATCATGGCCTGTCTTCCAAGTAGGAGCTAGCAATGAGCAAGTCCTTGAAGGTCTGCAAGTTCAGTTTGGTGAAGATGATGAGAGGAAAGTTTGGATGAGGAACTGGATTTGGCTTTGGCCTCTGGAGATGGCAAAATTATCTTGTGAGGCTTGGGCCATGGTGATGAAGGCACTGCTTCTGTCAGGGGTTGGCAGCAGTCCCTCTGCCTCTGGGAATTGGCCTTTCCTTTCTGAGGCGACTGCATTGATTACAGCAGAGGCAGCAGTGATTTACAGCAGCCTGTGTGAGAAGAGGCGAGGATATGCATCTGCAAATAAACGCTAATGAGATGTTAAGATTAAGAAAAGCCAGGAAATTCCAGAAGTTGGGGCTGCTACAGCACCACTAGTTCTTCTGCAGCGTTGTGCGTATCCTGCAGGGAGGGGGCCCAGGGGGGCTCCTGTCCAGCCTAGTGCCACTGCGCTAGAGGCAGGCTGTGAATGTGATCGATTGCTTCCCTGCGACTGAAGGAATTACCCCTGTGCTGGGCAAAACGATGTCTCTCACGGGATGGAGCTGTGCTGGGGAAGTGGAGGTTGTGCATCACCCCAGAGGCAGTGCCAGGAAGTCGTATGACTGGTGCTGACAGGGGGATGCAGTAGACAGCAGCTTTTGCCTCATCTTCAAAAGGTCATAATCAAAGTCTCACTGGTTGTGATCCCTATCATTGCAGAATTACATCAGCAACCAAATTATTATTGCTTTTGGCGTGTGATTCCTCGGGGTGGGGGGTAAGAGGCAGGAGGAAGGTCTATCAGCCATCACAGTGATCACAGCAAAGAAAGAAAGTACTGGCTGGGTGCCATGGTGGGCAGGGGCGGACAGGGCAGATGCCACACTCAGTGGCACGGTTTTGGTGCAGGATGATGGTGAAACTGTGCTTGAGGCTGGAAAATTTGGCCTGTGGGAATGAGAGATGGAGATGTGGTGACTGACTGGGTTACGAGCTCTCTTAATTGCCAGTCCCATGTCACGTAACAGCAGGATGGCCCTGGACATGCCTGGGCATTGGGGTTTACAGCCCATCACTTTCAGTGACCTGTGCAAACCTGGCAAGCGAGCCTTTGGTTTCAGAACCCACCCGAATGCTGGATGGCAACAGTCCTGGTAAGGAGGCTAACGTTCAGCCTCGGCCAATGGTCCCCCCGGACGGATGGCGAAGCCTGTGGAAAGATGCAGCCACAGGACGTAACCTCCTTCTCCTCTGGTTCCACATAGTCTCTTAGAGAAGAAATATTGCATCCTACAAGACCTTCCCCTGACTTTCTGTTAACCTGTTACCCAAGCTTGGTTGAAGACCAACTTCATGTCCAAGAAGAGAAATAGGTCAGCAGCCAGAGGGATGTCTGTTCTCTGCGAAACACTGCATGGAAATATTTGACTTAACCTGACCCACAAATTGAAAGAGCATCCTGAAAACAAAAGCTGGAACTAAAAATATGTGATCCCATTGATGCACTATTTTTCTCCCTGTACAGGAGAAATTGTTTGCATCCTGAGCTGTTGCTTTTTGGGTTGGGATAATTTGTTCACATAGGTAGGGGCAGGAGTATGTACAAGTAACAAAATTCCGTGTGTCCCCCCTTACTTTTTTTTGGATAAACATAAATGGCAGCTGAGGGACTGAAGGACATGTGTAAGAATATTTCTATTGGCAGAGATTACTGACACATTGCAGAGCTGGATATTTTACAATGTTTGTTCAAACCAGTTCAGCCCCTGGTGTGAACTGACTTCACTGACTGGGACAGGACTGTACCCCAGCTGGGGAAGCGTTACCTCCCCTCAGGTTCAGAGCAGTAGGGACAACTCTGAAAAAGGCCATAGAAATACCTGCTCTAAATGGCCAAACACAGTTCTCTGGGGTATGTAGGCACGATTCCTTCCTAAGCATTTGACCTGCAGCACGCCGGAGAGTAAACTGCCCATGAAAACATCATGTGCATTGGGTGCAGGGGGGGCAAGGGGCATCTCAAAGGGGTTTTGTTAATAGCTGCACGACTCCTGTATAGCTAAAATGATACTGCTGCCTTTTTACTGATGCAGAGTAAGCACAGGACGTGGTTTTAGGTTGAGCTGGCCTCCCAGTAAATGTTGCAGCAGTGCAGCAGAAGGGATAGAGACAGCGAGAGGCTGGATGTATGTTAAAGCAGCATTCAGACCGACATAACAGGATCATAAAAGCTAGCAAGGATGCACAAAGAAACAAGATCCAAATGGAGGCTAATTCAATACTGTAGCAGAAACCTGACAAGGTATTAATTGAGCAGAAATATCTTAACAGGATGGTCAAAGGAGATTTAAGCTAGCACAAATTATTTGAGCATTCATGATGAAGTGAATGTTAGGAACAGGACAGTTAAATTAGCAGAGGCTGCAGTGAGGAGCTGTAGGGGAGACAAGGCCTACAGGCCCCTCTTCCCTGGGGTTTTGGGCTGGATAGCGGCCCCCACTCTGTACACGAGTGAGCAGGGAGAGGCAAGTGCTTTCCAAATTAAATGGTCAACTAAGTGCCCTGCAAGGTGGAGGGTTCAACTACCACATCAGGTCCAGCAGGACCAGCCGGAGTGGAGGAGAAGGGAACTTGTGTGCCTAGAAATGCTGAGGAACAAGCCTCCAGGCAGACCTTCACCCATCCATCCCCCACCCCTCATCTGTCCCTGAGTTATTCACATCCAACAATGTGAAAAGGCTCTGTTTGGCTGTGGCTCAGCAGATTACCACTACATTTAATAGCTGTCTTTGGTATGACGCCATTCGCCTTATCTCCTCTCTCCTTTGACTCGGCCTTTGAACACTAATCCACCTTCTAGCGCAGCCTGCACCCCGCTTCTGCTTGATCTTTGTTTGCCATGAATGCGTACGGCTCCAAGGATTTTAGGAGCAGTGTCTTTGCTGCTCGGGCCCATGCTGTTGCAGCACTGAAGACACATGTGGATTTGCTAGCTCCCTTAGCTTACTCCTGGGTTTACCCATGAAATGAGTCAGAGGTTTCCTTCCAAGAGCCAAGTTCTAGTTTTAAGCTTTGATTCAGACCCTTTTCCTTTTTCTTTCTTTTATTTTCTTTTTCTTTCTTTTTCTGTATGTGCATTTATTTGCAAGGCAGTGCAGTACCTGAAAGGACTAGACAGTATGAAAGTCTTTCCACACACATCCCCAGCATATATGTATTTACTCTCCCTTCCCCTGCGCATGCACACACACACACACTGGAGCAGAGTTCAATAGCCCAGTCCTACCAGTGTTTAAAGTGACTTGGCCTCTTTTAAGCCTTTAAATAAAATTTGTGCATGTGTGTGGTGGGTTGTTTTTTTTTCTTTACCCCACTTCTTAGGAAGGAAAGCAAATGTTTCTGGCACTCTACTGCTGGATTGCTCGCATATTTGCTTAAGGAAAAAAAAGTTATAAAAGATGTTTGGCATAGTTTTCATTCAAAAAGGAATCCAGTGCCAGATCCAAGCACTGAAAACAAATGTGTGGCTTAACTGTCATTTACTCCAGGATCATGGGAACTGCTGCCTGGTTTTCCCAATGAGCAATCACTAGCGTGCTCTCCCGCGGTATATGAAGCACACTGACTTGACCAGCTTGGTGCAGCTTGAGCATCACAGCTGCACCTCTGAGTGACAGCCTGGGTGCTGATGTCAGCAGGGCCACGTCTCCATCGTCATCCCTGCAGCTGAGCTGTCACACACGTTTCGTGCTGGTGAGAAATCCTCCCCTCATCTTCTGCTGTGTTGTAACCAGACAATGTGTAGTTGTATTAATAATGTGAAGTTTCAATGCAAAGAGCTCCCCTGGCTGATGGCACTGATGGCAGGCATTTGGTTTGCAAGTTGTTTTCAAGATGACATCAGTGATGGGAAACACTTGCCGCCATCCAAAATCCCACCTCCCCATGGGGTATGGATGCTGTCACAGTGGGTCTGGGCTATAATACCATCACCACCAGCCCCGAGCACCTCCTCGGTTAGAGAGGGGCACCCCAACCTGTGTAGTACCCTCCTCCATGAGGTCCTCCCCAGCTCCTCAACATAACATGTTTCATGGCAGGGAGGAGATCTCACCCCAGCCCACACCAGACGGGCAAGGAAAGACAATTTTAGGGCATCTGAAACTGGCATGAAGTGACACCTTTTCTTTCTTTACCTACAAGCCATGGCCAGGACCAGATCACAGCTCAGATCCTCAGGGTTAGCTGCGCGGGAGGCATCGTGCCTTGGTCTCGCCGTCCCACTGCAGCATCGGTCCCTGGGGTACGGTCATGGAGGCACCCGGCTGAGTGCGTCCTGCAGCTCAGTGCCTGTCCACTGCACTCAAATCACAGCGAGCTCCTCTGCATTTCACCAGTGTTTTTGCTAGAAGAGAATTCAGTCTGCAAGAAGTGTATGTAGTCCTCTGGCAGCCATCGGCTCTGCTGTAATGCCCGGCTTATTATTCACTTACATGCAGCGCTCAGCTAGGACCTGAGCTCTTATCCAAGGGTAGCAAAGCAGGAGCTAGCTTTAGAGACGTGGTGATAAAATAGAAAATTATGTACAAAGTAAAAGGGTCAAACCCCTAATCTGAAGTGTTCTAGTCAGCTTGCCATGCTGGGTGTTCCTCCCGGGCGGGAGATAACCCTGTTTCCAGAGTTTGAGAGAAGTTCAGCAGAAAGGGAAAAAAAAAAAAAACCTAAAAAAAAAAACCCCAAACCAACCCACAAAACCAAAAACAAAGTCAGCGACTCCAGAAAGCAGCTCTTAGTCTGTCTGTTCCAGTCTGAAATAAAGTCATCCCTCTTAATTCCCAGCGCATATTGTTCCTACCAAAGAGCAAAACCTTAGGAGGAAATCACATCAGTGAAGGGAACGCCAGCTCCTTTGTACTATTTTTCAACCCTGCCTTGGGAGCCAATAATCTGTCATCCCTTGAATAAACAAGCACCTTATCATATCACAAACATTTATTTAACCCTTTTCTCCTGAGCTTTTACCAGCCAAGCAAAGTGGCTTGGGGGGGGTGGGGGTGGGGGGAGGATAGCCCTATCCCTAGACTGCTCTGGCAGAAAGGACAAATTTCCTGTGTATTACACCCAATCTGTAAAGTGTCAGGCCGCCCTTCTTCAGCCTCCATGAAAAGCAGCAGCTTGAATCTCTGCATTTTACATAGCACAACCAAATTTTCCTGTCCCCCTCCTTCATCCCTCCCCCAGTACATTAACGCCTCCCTCCCTGGAGACGTACCCTCGATTCCATCTGAGGGTCCATCTAAATGGAGCCAGATTTAATTTCTTGGAGGTTGGGGGGGTGGGAAGCAAGGGATATTGTTTACATTTCTTCTTTTAACAAGAGACTGTGATGAACAGAGCTTTTGATTCCAAGTTGCCGAGGTGGTTTTTTTTTCGAGATATTCTTTGACTCTGACATCATCAGAAAATGGAATCAGCAAAGTATGTGCATTTCCTCAGCTCCCACAATATCCATTTTCTCTCAGTGGATGTTTCTTGTTTTTCTTTTCCAGTGTTGCTCCCACACAATGGGGCCAATTTTTGTTCAGGACAAAGAAAATATAAACAGAGCATGGATTTGGAATATGAGCAAGGTCTCCAAGCTTACAGAAATCTTCAGCCATGGGGAAGGGCTACATTATATTAACCCTCTGCCAATAAAACCTGGCTAACAAAGTGCCAGCCGGTATCACCCGTTGCTTTTCTGGTGCCTCCAGAATGTTGCAAATGCTGATGGCCAAGACTGGCACTATGAATTAAATTCTTGATTTAGACTCAGTGGAGTCCAGAGCATCTGAAGTGCACACATTGCAGGTGAGGTCAGCTGGCCGGGGCGGGTGGGCAGGCAAAGCCTTTTCTCCCTTTTCTCCTTACCATAGTAGGATATCATAAATACTGAGCTCACCAGCCAAAGTCCAGCCATTGGAGAAGAACAGCCCCACATAGAGTCAATTACTGGAGAGTCAAACTGGCTGTCCCGTAGGGCTTGGCATGTAGCCTCCTAGAAGCTTGTGAACTAATATGTGACATTAAAAAAAAAATTACTCCCTTCACCAACTCATCTTCTAGCTTAAAACAAGGATGAAAATCTAGTGTTCAGTCACAGAGTCAAACCTGCTCTTCCAAACAGTCTGGGAAGCCCATGCTTTGAAAGGCAGTTAGTATTTTAGGCAAATTAGCTATGTTTGCTGCTTGTGGGTAAACCACAGCATGTGAAAGTGTCCCCTCATGCAGCTCCACAAGTGACTTGCTCACGCTGGCCTGGACATCAGCCAGGCTGGGATGGCCAGTCCCTGGAAGAGAGAAGCAGCTCCCTGGGGGCTGCCAGAGCCGAGCTCCGCTGCATGCACCACTGGGACAGGGACAGGGGCGGGAGCTGGTCCCCACCAGCACCCAGGGCATCCACATTTTCACAGGAGAGTCTTTCTGACAGCAAGACACCCAGGACGGTGCTGCATACAGGATGGCACTAAGCTGTGACAAGCTGATTTACGCTGGAAGAGTTGTTTTATGGTGGGTGATATAAACTAACTTCAGTAAGGGCCTCGTACCTCCAGGCTCACCAACTGCAGCTCAGAAGCTGCTGGAAAATACCCTATGAAACATTTGTCTAGATAAAATAATATTTAGCCATCAGCTGATGAACTTCATTGACATCCTCTGAATCCACGGCTTGACAGACCTTGTACTGATTAGCAGAGACACAAGTTGGCTTGTTAAAAGGTTGAAGTCTACAGAAAAACCCTGCCCCCACTGAAATGATGAGGACTTTGGTTCTGTTGGTCTACTCCATGTCTTCTCTTTGGTCTAACACCCTTGTCTGCTGAGATCAGCCGGTTGGAATGGTAACTGACCCAAGGGAATAGGAATAAATATAAGTGATGTACAACTCAACTTCCAAAGGCTGTTTATATTAACAATGTTAAAATGCTGTCTTTTAGCTCTTTCCCATTGCCTGATGACTAGCGTGAGAATGAACTATATGTAAGTTTTCAATTTGCCTGAAATTTTTTGATTTGGATGTTTCCATTCATTAGAAAAATGAACACTCTAGCAGTCAACCAAGACTCAGAAGATCCCTCAGTGAAGAAAGGGGCAAACAAAAACCTCATTTGGGTGAGGCTGGGTGACTGCCCATGGGATGGATCCAGAGGCCCCAGGCCCCATGATTTTAGCATCATGACAGCATTTACATCCATGGTTGCTTTTGAGTCAGCTGGCCTGACTATGTGACTGGCAAATGCAAACATGGGAAAGAAATTCTGAAAAAATATCCTGTGAGGTCAACAGATGACACTAAAAAGCAGTCCTAAGGGAAAGAAAGAAAGCAAGTCTAGGATGAAGTGAGGGTATGGGCCTGGAGAAGAAATGGCAGACAGAAGTTGCAGAAAGGCTGGGTGGAGTCTGTGCAAGCTGGGTTCTGCTCATGAAATGCTGGCATTTTAAAGCATTTTTCATAGGAAGCTGCTCATCTCTCAAAACTCCAGGGTGGCTCATGTTCTGTAAACCCTGCAGCAGAAACAGTCCCAAAGCCAAATTTTCATCCTTAGCAAAATGCGAATTAACTTAGCCTTATACTCTTAGAAATAAAGTCAGGTCTTATCAGAGGCTGAAGAGACATATTGGCTTCTCAAAGTCCTTCCCCCACCTGCAGCAGGGAGAAGCCAGGGAAAAGGTTTTGATGTTAAAAGGAAAGCAGAGGGGAGCGCCTGGCTGGCAGGCTGTGGTTTTGCTTCAATTCTCACAGCCATGCCTGCAGAGCCCCAGGATACACAGCACGCAGCTAGCTCCTTGTAACCATGGGGAGAAAGGATAAATGGATTATTTTGGAGTGATATGCATGTAGAACTCATGCCACGGGAGAACGCAGCCAGGCTATTTTTAATGTACTGCTTCATTTTGCACCTGCTACCATTACAGAGTTGTTTTTGTTTCCATTAGAACCACTTGTCTTGAGGAGTTTATAACTCCTATGAAATGTGTAGTTCTAGGCTGGATCTTCGTCCTTAGTTCAGGAATAAAGATTTTTATCATTTTAAAACAGAAGAAGGTTATCATGGCAGCATTAAGAGCATATTGGAGGGATGTTTTGAATAATTTTATGAGGTTTTCATAACTGTAATTCCTGAAGGGCAGTTTAACATAGTGTGCTGGTTTTGGCTGGGATAGAGTTCATTTTCTTCATAGTAGCTAGTATGGGGCTATGTTTTGCATTTGTGCTGAAAACGGTGTTGATAATGCAGATATGTTTTTGTTATTGTTGAGCAGTGCTTACACAGAGCCAAGGCCTTTTCTGCTCCTCACCCAACAGCGAGCATGGGGGAGGTGCACAAGAAGCTGGGAGGGGCCACAGGTGACCCCAACTG
Organism: Aramus guarauna; assembly: GCA_013400195.1. NCBI lineage: Eukaryota > Metazoa > Chordata > Aves > Gruiformes > Aramidae > Aramus > Aramus guarauna. The sequence goes on from VXBL01007716.1 coordinate 623,361, forward strand.
ACCTAAGGGATATTCCATACCATATGACATCATGCTCAGCATATAAAGCTGGGGGAAGAAGAAGATGGGGCAGGACATTCAGAGTGATGGCGTTTGTCTTCCCAAGTCACTGTTACACGTGATGGAGCCCTGCTTTACTGGGGATGGCTGAACACCTGCCTGCCCATGGGGAGTTGGGAAAGAATTCCTGGTTTTGCTTTGCTTGTGCCCGCGATGTCTGCTTTACCTATTCAACTATCTTTATCTCAACCCATGAGTTTTCTCACTTTCAGTCTTCCGTATCTCTCCCCCATCCCGCTGGGGGAGGAGTGATCGAGCGGCTGCATGGGGCTGAGCTGCTAGCTGGGGTTAAACCACGACACATAGCCTCCTTTATTCATTCTGAAATGGAGCAACACAGGCTACAAAGACCTTTCCCTAGGGAGCTTGCAAAACCAAAATTGCATGAAGAGTCATTCTTAAGTACTTAATCAGCCACAATATTGCAATAAAATTATGAAATAAGAGATAAGAAACCTTGGCCCTTTTTCCCACTCTGACCATGCAGCAGAGGGCCAAGTGGAGCTCAGCACCTCTTTGAGAGGTCGGAGGCTGGTGCCTGGCGCAGACCTGAGTTGCCTTAGATCTCACACTCCCAAATACCATCCCAGTGCAGTGCCAGGGAAGAAATTCTCGCTTCAGCAGCCTGCCAGAGCCCACGAGGGAAGCCAAGGTAGAAACACCACTTTGCTGCTTGCCCTCTGCCACCTTCTCTGATGAACACCAGAAGTGTTTATGTTAAATTGTGCTCACATTGCAGTGTGATCCCACTGAGAAAGACTGCAGACACACCAAAGTCCCTAACATCTGGATGTCTGCAGCCTTTTGTGGTATCTCCCCAGCTAATGCCAAGGCAAGGGCTCTGCAAATGCTCCCCGTGGTGGCCTGGTCCCGCGCCACAAGTGCTCCAGCGTTTGGACAACAGCCATCTGAGCAGACCTACGCTCTGTCCATGAAGCGGAGACAGCAGTAAGAGGATTATTTGCAGGTGTTTTCTTCCTGCCATGGAAAGCTGGTGCCCTGTCAATCTGCTAAATGGCTTTGAGTCATGGTGTGCTTCGTTATGGCAGCAACGATTGGTCTGGGGGCAATGGCCAGTGCCCACAAGGCACCTGCAGCACTGCAGAGCACCCACCAAGCTTGTTGGACATCTGTGCTTTTCAGGCTGAGCTCCCTGGAGGCCCTCTCAGCCTGACACCTGGCAACATTGTCTTGCTCAAGACTATTTGCCTGTTTTCCTTTCCATGTTCAAGCTCTTGACCAGGTTGTTTTACAGTCAAGTTAATAACAGGGAAGGTCTTATATATCACCTCCATTATTAATGGTCCTTATGAAGTCTCCCCATCCCATACATTCTTGTGTAAAACCAGGAACCAGGGTAGGCGTGAAGCGGGGTAGCAGTTTGGAGCAGCTGCTCAGCCCTGCACCGGTACCAACTGCCTTCAGAGGGGGAATCACATCCTGCGTTTCCATGAAAACAAGGTCTGCGGGTGATTTTTGCCCTGTGTGGCCTGGGAGAAGTCAGAAATAATGGTGCAAAAACTCAACGCCAAATATATTCAAGACAACTGCCCCCATGTCTTCATAAATCAAACCAAATCCCTAAATCCAAAGCATTCTGAATTAAACTCATGGGTTTAGGTCCTTTATCTATATTAATCTGGATAACAAAAATGTATTATTTCCCTCCTGAATATTAATTCTATTAATTCAGACTCCTAGACCAAATTTATTTCGACAGCCCTTGCGCGCTCTCTCCTTGGCTTTCTGCAAATTCCTGACCAGTGACTTTGCCAGTAGTCATCTCGCCTGGACCAGAAGTGCGAGTCCTTAACCATCTAATTGCAACAATTTCTGTCAGGAAATCACAATTAATTACGTGGGCAATTGTAAGTTTGCACAGATTTGGAGTTTGCAAACATTTCATCCAAAATGCATTAACCTAACGAGATGCCACGGACGCCAGCCAAGGAGGGCTGCAGGCTCCGCTCCCGCTGTATCCTAGTAAGGGAATCCTCACACTGCAGCAGTCCCACTGGGAGGATCAGACTCGGGCCACTGAGTCCTTCTTATCACGGCTGCCTGCCAAATTCTTCTCAGGAATAAGTGTCACTTTGTGGTACCTCTATTTTCCTTCCCAATAAAATAATAATTTGGCAGTGCCTGAGATGATGATAGTAAATCAGTGTAAGACAGCAGAGGTTACTGATAAATTCAACCTATTTATCAAACCACGTCACTTAGCTATGTTAGCTGCAAGCGGACATAGGCTACTGTACTCTTAAAGTAGTTTGCTTCAGAAAATGAAGTAGGTAATGTTCTCAGGAAAACAGGGAAACATGACCTCTCTTCTTCCCAGGAGGCACTTACTGCAGGCTGACCTGCCTCTGTTATGCTAGCATCACACGCCAGGGCTGAACCACAGCCACCGTGCCTGGTGCACCAGTGTGACCATCACCTGGACCAGCTATGGCCTATGGGAGAAAAAGCAGGCATCCTCCCCACTCTTTCTATATAACAATGTTTTGCACCCCTCTGACATGATCTGTTGCCCAGTACCCCAAGGCATTTCGAGCCTTTCAGGTGCAAGGCAGCGTGGAGGCCAGACAGTCCTGCCCACAGGCTGGCCCAGAAGCATCCCATGGGTTCGCACTAGCAGCTGGTTTCTCTGCTGTGCTACTGAAGGACTGTGAGGATGAGTGTCCCCAGACGTCTTGATCTCCATCTCCTTTTGGTCCTGGAGTGACACCCATCTGATTGCTGCTGAACTCCTATCCCCACTGTGGCATTGTGGCACCGTTATGAAGATCTTATCAGAAGTAAAACCTACAGCCTAAATTATATGTGCAAATCACCCCCTCTGTATGGATTTTACAGTGTGGGACAACAAGATTTTCTTTGAACTCGGGATTACAATTTTTATACATGGCACCTTCTTCCACTTCTATCTTTCTTTCATTTCTCCTTGCATTTTCCAACTGCATTGCAGTGCTTTTCAAAGACGGAACTAACAAGTTATCTTAAGAACAGACCACAGACTTGAAATCTGCCCTCTGTTTTCAGAAAAAAAAGAAAAGTTTTTCAGCAGGATAATCATATTCGGAAATGATGTGACTAAATGTTATCAGGTTGTCATGGTGATTGCAGTCTTTTAAAAAATGTCTGTATTGTAGTTCACTAATGAGCAATATATTAACTAAACTAAACACTATTTGTCTTTTCAAGTGTTATTCATACGCACTACTGAATTAAATCTCTTTTTTTACTGCTATTGGAATACTGTTCTTTGTCTTATAAACACTGGAACTGAATTCAGGCAATAAACAAGAGCAGAGATAACTTCGTCACCTTTGCTATATTTCACAGCACTGTGTCAAGCTGAGCCTCACATTAACCAGTCTGCAGTAGTAGATACTGTGCATCACATTGCCAGCAAAATTACTTGCATAAGGTAGAACTTCAGCCCCGCAGTTTCTGGCACTTGAAATTTTGACGGTCTCGATACCAGTGTAATTCCCATCACGTATCTCACCGGTGTTAGGGTTTACATTTGTGAGACATGCAGAAGACAAGCTGGAACTCTGAAGCAATGCACGAATCAGGCTCGTTCTGAGCTTGACCCACCCCTACTAGCTCAAACCTTTAAAATTCACCTTCCAAGTCCCCTAGACTCCATGTGGCGCCTGAGGGAGCTTTCCTTCTCCTAAACAAGCATGGAAATTGTAGAGATGAAAGCAGCTTCTAGCACTCATGTACATGTCAAGGCATGGTCTGCATTTCAGAAACTCTTTGGACTTTACAGATCCTCCCAGCAGCTCCTCTAAAACCTCTCCTAGAATGAATCTACCACAACCCAAGAGGATATGGCAGTTTTGGAGGGGCAGTGAGGTCACACCAGAGGGGAAAAGACAGATAAAGATACCCTAAGAGAGACAGTGAAAACCTTTGAGAGTCTGGAGGTCTTTCAATCCTGAAACTGCCATCCCAGGATCAGGCTTGATCAGGACCTTCACTGCCCTCCTACACCCTCCAAACCCTGCACTGATACTGGAAGTAGCTCCAAATGATGCAGAGGATAAGACAGAGCTGAGACCTGTCCAGATGGACATCAATCATAAATCACACCTTTGCAAAAAAATTTCAAGAGGTGCTCTGTTATTTTTCTGAAATAAAAACTGTGTTTTAGTTCCTGATTTTTTTGACACAAGCTAAGATGAAAATCTCAACTCCTTCAGTCTTCCCTGAAGCGTGTTCCTGCCCGAGATCTGCAGGAAATGCATGATTTTGGCTACATCTCCTTGCAAAGCAAGGCTGTCAGTAGGACATGAGAGAGCTGAAAACACATGGTTCAGATGTTTCATGTTCTTTGGGGAAGAGATGACATTGTTGCACACACTTAGCCCTTATATTACATGCTTTTTCCTCCACAGTTCACACTTAGGTCCCATTGGCATCCCATTAGTTTTTCAAGTCTGCTAGAGGAAGACCCCATTGACTGGAACATAATCACTAGCAATTGAATTAGTTGAGACTTCCCAGGCATCTTGCAACTTTTGTTTACAGAGTTGTTTAATATCATGACTCATTCGCTTTGTTTTTGTTCAGTGAGTAATATTTGGTGCTTACGCGTGTTTTCTTTTTGTAACATGCGCAGCTTTGTAACATATCTTTTGAACACAGAATCTCCCTTGTTTCAACTTTGCTCTACTTAGAATTTAAACACATAAACCCTGCTATCGAAAACTCATCATTAATTAATTATGCCTCTCAGCATAGGTTTTGTGTGTCAACAAAGTAGTCCTGGCTCTCCCCCTGCCCGATATATTTCCCCTCCTTCCCCCCATCACTGCAAGGCTATATTTAGTTGGAGATTTAGGCTGATCTGCAATTCCCGCTGCAAATTCCTTTCCATCAGCAACTACAGCCAGAAGGTCTGAATAAGGGAAAGGTTTGCACTTCAAGAGGCTTCCTGTTTCCCTGGATTTTCAGGTTTGCTACTGTTTGTAGAGCGAGGCTGGTACTAGACTCTGCAGACTAAGTGACTGCTAACTCATCCCTGTTCTGGCACTGGCATCAAACTCAGGTGCAAGACATTGTCTGGTTGATGGCCCTTCCAGAAATATAGGCAGTGAAAGCAAAGAAAGCATGTCTGATCCTGAAATATTTCCAGAGTAAAGTGTCAGAGAGGATAATGCTGACAGGACTGGCAATCTCTCCGAGAAGGAGAATGAAGTAGAGGAGAGCAGTCTGTAAATCACTGTGGAGGAAAGTGCAGCACAGGGAGAGCTCTGCGTATAGAGGATTGAAACACTCAGCCCTGCTTCAAATGCAGGTGAGGAAAACAGAAAGGAAAATCTTATATACTCCTGCTAGGTTTTCTCTAAGCATTTCAATAGTTCTTATTCCACAATGCTTGCGCTCCTGGCCTGAGACATGCCCTACCCTGCAAGCTCCCTCTCCCTTGGCTTTAACCTAAAGTAGAAAGAAGCAGTGAGATGCAGCCTTCGCTTCCTCCAGGACCCACACTGCAGAGCCACTGCAGAGCCTCTTCCCAAAGAGCAGATCAGTCTGGGATGGGAGCCTTGCTTGGAAGCTTTGCAGACCAGGGTTCAACCACCTCCGAACCACAAATGTCCTGGGCAGAGTCTGCTGCTTTTAAAATGCAAGCCTTTTATTCACCTACCTCCTAGGCATGTTGAGAGGATAAATAGTTTAAAGCCCATGAGATGGTCAAATATTATGTTCCTGGGAAGCATGTAGTGCTGGAGATTAGTTGGGTTTGCTACTCATTCCCCTCCAGACTCTAAGATTTCCATTTTGGTAACTATTTCACTACAATTCACATTCATTTTTTTACCCACTGTTGAACTGTCAAAAAAGAGCCAGTCTGGACATTTTTAGTTTCAGCTGCATTTTAACACTTTAACATTTATTAAAATGAAGCCAAACACTTGCCTACCTAGTTTGGATGATGTCAGTGTATGTGTAAAATGAGCATGATAAAGAGTGTAGTATGGACTATATCCAATAGCTGATTTTTTTGTCAACCAAGAGAAACAAGATGACTCTATAGCAAAGTTATCCCTAGATGAAGAATCAGGGCTGAAGTGCAGTGAAAAGGTTATCCGCACTTGTTCACCTGCAAAACCTTGCTTTGTAGTATTACATTCTCGTCAGTAATTGTAACAATGACTGTAAGTCTGAACAAAAGCCAGATGATGCTGATGAAGTCTTTCACGGAATTCAGTAGGCCCAGGAGCACGCTCTACATTTACAATTTCTTTTGCCCTTGCTTAACATTTGTGGGCTTGAGGCCAAACTTCTTAGGTGTTTATCACAAGAAGCCAAATTTTCTATGAATGTCCCCAAAGAATATCCCCATTGCTGACTGAAGGGGCTCTCTTTCTATGTGCCCAAGCATTAAGGTCCCTTTGAAATGATGGCTCCAAGTGTCATATCTGTCTTTTATTTTCACAGCATGTGCTGACTAAACAGGGCTGCCACTGGCTTCCATCTCTTTCCATATTTTCTGCTTTCTATCTCAGCCTTTCTATTGTCTTTTATCATTTTCCTATCTTGGGTTATCTGAAGTTGTATAATCTATAGTGTATAATCTGGGTTTTTTGTTATTTATAATCTATAGTTGTATAATCTATAGTTTATAATCTATCATTGTATAATCTATAATCTCAATGATATGGTGTTGCCACACAGATATATATACACAGAACATGTTTTTGCTGCCACATTCATTGTACTAAACAAACAGTTTTGATAGAGATCTTCTGCGTTGAATTATGTACTTCCAAATATCAAACAATATTTTGTCAAATATCTTGTAATTGCAACAAGCATAGCTAATTGCCTTTGCTCTTGTTCTTGCCCCAAACTTCCTGCGTTAGCAGAGTATATTTATAGCAGCTATGTAATGAGTATGCTGCACTGATTGAAATGTTGGATGTGTTTCAGTTATTGTTTATGCTTTACTATTTCTTCTTGCTTTATAGATTAGAGACTCTGGAAAGTGTTCGGGGTTCAGCTTGATGCAGTTATGATGACTTCCTAATGTTAATTTCTCTTCTTATTATATCTGCTGTTCAGGTTAAAAGACCTAGTAGCAATGACAAGACCTTTCAAAAATGATGGAGTGAAACACTTTCAAACCATGGAGAAATTTGGTCCAGATTCAAACTTCGCAGCTTGGATTTATCTCCATAATGAACTGAACCAACACCCAAGATATGAACAGCCTTGAACTCAGATCCCAGATAAGGCCGTTGTGTGCAAATTCTCCCCTTAGAGTTTAAACTCATGATCTTTTCAGAAAGGAGCTTTCCTAATTTTAGATGTTACTGCCTATCTCCTCTTTGCAAGTGCCTTTTGGTGGGAGGTTACCCTGTCCTCAGCTGAGCCAGGCAAACGGACTTGGTGAGCTGACCGGCTTCAGTGCAAAGTCAGCAAAGTCACGTTGAGCTGCTGCAGAAGACGAGTTGAGCCAAGCTGGTGGCTTTGCCCGGATGTGATTTCCATTTGCACAATCACACCCTGCTGTGGAAATGGTAACCCCTAGTGCAGGGGCAGCAGATAATGGCTTATTTCTTTATCCCTAGAAGAAGAATTCTTCTAAGTTAGACCTGCAAGAATACCTCTGCCTCCATCCCTCCGTGCTACTCCAAACTAAGCCATTGACTTACACCGAAACAGAATTTTGTCCTGTCTGTAGCTGACAGGGGACCAATTGACAAAGCCCAGTCTATTTGTATCCCTAAGTATATTTGCATGATTCCTTTGTGGATACTTTTTACATGAGTCAGTTTCTGCAAAAGGAAAAACACTGGTTTCACCAAGAAAATACAAAAGTTTGTTTTCAATACCATAAAATGTCTCTCCACTTCATTACTTCTGAAGAGTTCAGACTTATGAATAAAGGGCCTAATAAGGAGCTGCTGTAGCTGGTGTGTCCCTGGGACTGCTCTTTATTTACAATAAAGCGAGTAAGATCAGGATTTGACCTGATGGCATGACTGCTAGCATTCCTGTAAATTCCAGTTGCAATTCCTCTTTCACATGTAACTTTGCTTTTCCCAAAGAAGCCTGTCTGGTGTTTTATTTTTGTGTTTGGGCAGACTGGCATGTTGTCTCTGGCTTCATGAGGAATGCCGAGGTGGAACAGACAGAACATCAGCTCTACGGGAAAAAGAAACGGCCATTGCTTCTGCGTAAGCCTCCTGCCTTTCGTCAGCTAATGTCCTACCTCTGGTAAAGAGGCATTTTTTCCCACCCTCTTCGTCCTTGATGGAAACTAAAGGAAAACAAAACAGATTGGTATATACCTGGTCTGTAGATCATTGCGTCCTTCCCCTATTTAGTAAATGTTTCTTTAATTGGCTTAGTTAGCCCCCCTCACCTTTCAGCACTTCAGGAACGACTCTTTGAAGAGAGCCATGTACAGAGATTTAGTTGACATTTAGTGACACTAGGCTCTGCAGTCTCCAAAATATGACTGATGTCACTTGTTATGTTCCCTTGGGTCTCTGGGGACAAAGTCACTCTTACCCTGAAGCATGCATTGACAATCTCAAGATAACACTTCTTTGACAAGAGTCAGGGGCCCTGTTCCAGGGTCTAATGTAATCTCTAGAAAGTTTCCTATCTGGGTATTGTTTGTTATTTATATTTCATATCTGAGGTTTGTGTTTGCCTTGCTGTGATTTTAGTATGAAAGCTGCTAATAAGAACAAAAATTCATACCTTTTTTTCTGCTGGATGGATCTGCTGGGAGGTCTGTGCTCAGATGGAAGAAACCTCATTCAAGGCAAACAAATTCAGGTGAACCTAGGAAAATAATCATGACCTGTATTCTTATTCTGCAAACAAAGCCGCTGGCACTGAGAAGACTGGGACTCAGGTGTGAATGAAAATGAATTTTACTCTAAATATGTGAATCTTTTAAGGCCATCCTTATCACATATCTACCCTTCACAGCACCAGGAGAGGAGCTCATAGGCAGAAAGAGATATTCTTTGGTTTATTCCTTAGCCCCTCAGAGAGGACTGGCTTTATTAATGCTTTATTTTGCCTTTATCCATTATTTCGTTTCCTTTTCTCTGCCCAGACGCAAAGCAACGGCGACGGGGGCTGGCGAGCTGCTGATGCCCCACTCACAGGGAAGAGAGCTTTGATGCCAACCTCATCCCAATCAGAAGACCTGTCAAGTGGCTCCTGCCTCGGACTCCCCTCTTTGGGAGGGGGGGGGGGGGGGGGG